>CM067351.1:64556209-65021209 GCA_034190875.2 Urechis unicinctus
TAGTTGTCAGGTCATGAACGCAGACAGGAATTGATCTGATATGTCAAACTAAGCTAAATGAATACCTTCTATGGATCAGTACACAGAGTATCACAATAGGTAGCAGTTGGTGTTATATTTGCAAGACGCAGCTTCAAAAGACTTCATATCTTTTCTCGCTTACTGATCTCGCATGACAAAACCACTGTGTCGGTGTCAATCATCTGTCGGGGCAAGTTGCGATAATTTTGCACTAGATTTAAAGCTACAGCGGATATAACCCTAGGTAATATCCGGACTCTGGTCGTCCTGACTTGACGGGGCGCTTAAGTTGGCGGCGCCGTTCGCACGAAGCACTCTTGATCATACCACCAACGTGAATGATATTACTCAGGAAATTACCGGCAAAGTGATAATTTATTCAGGTATTTATGCATCGGACGTCGACAGGTGACGAACGTATGGTAATTCATGGAAGCTAGATTGACTGATAAGAGTGCGTGATGTCTTACCGACACTCGTAAACCTGTTTGATCCGAGCATCGCGGCTCGCATGGCCATTGTTGGTGCTTACACTATGATTCACTGGCCTTCATTTCCATCGCGTCAAATCACTGGCCTTCAATGCCATAACGGCAAAGCACTGGCTTTCAAAGCCATCGCGTCCATTCACTGGCCTTCAATGCCATTGCGTCAGATCACTGGCCATCAATGCCATCATATCAAATCACTGGCCATAAATGCCATCATGTCAAATCACTGGCCATATATGCCAACATGTCAAATCACTTGCCATCAATGCCATCATGTCAAATCACTGGCCATCAATGCTATCATTTCAAATCACTGGCCATAAATGCCATCATGTCCAATCACTTGCCATAAATGCCATCATGTCAAATCACTGGCCATAAATGCCATCATGTCAAATCACTGGCCATAAATGCCATCATGTCCAATCACTGGCCATCAATGCCATCATGTCAAATCATGTCAAATCACTGGCCATAAATGCCATCATGTCAAATTACTGACCATAAATGCCATCGCGTCAAATCACTGGCCATAAATGCCATCATGTCAAATCACTGGCCATAAATGCCATCGCGTCAAATCACTTCCCATCAATGACATCCGGTCAAATCAAATTCTCATCAATGACATCCGGTCTTAGTCAACAATGGTTGTGACAAATCCAGAGTTGAGAAGATCGTCATTACTGCCTACTCATCGTAGTCCAAACATTTGATTAGACAGCCAATACATTGGATCTGGATGCTGTCATTAAGAGTACCGTTGAGATAGATTCACGTCATCATTATTACCCAATACGCTCGATTTTGTTGACCCAATCTGAATTCTCTTCCAGCTAGCTGCATGTTGCGGCCCATCATCTCCCAACATTCGATTCTGAGTGCTTATAGTGTCACATTGCATAACGATGTCGCAGATTTCTTATATATCTAGGATTATATTCTAGAAAATGAATAACTCAGACATAGATGAACCGATCAACTCAAGTCAGTATTTCGATTGTTGCTCAAGGTGTCACAAGAAGTGACTGTTTATCCGGCAAGTGATCGATTGGTTCAGGAAATTGCTTGTTCATCTAACACATCTCACAGGCTTCTCTCGTTGTTGCTGGACTAATTGTGAAATTATGGTTGTTGCTTTAGAATGTTGACTTATGCCAAGATGGGTTTGCAGCTGTAACATGTTATAGCAAATAGGTCGCAACAATTCTTTCATCTGGTCCCATGTATTCTATTATTGACTTAACAAAAAAGAGTTCATTTGTTTCACATCGACCAATTTAACGCCTGAAGTCATAGCTTCGCGTGGCTATATTTGGCATATATCAATTCTTATCGCTTTACCTCGCTCATGTACAATTTATTGCATCCAAAAAAAAATCGTTGCATAAAATGCCGACTGCTCTATGTAATAACCATCAACATATTTAAAATTACAGAATTTATTGCATTGCGATATATTACATTCGTAACAGTAGGCATTACTAAACATGAACTGCAGATATTTATCGTCGCCGTCATTGTTAGGGCATGTTATGGCGACTTGTTAGGGAGTCACACGAGGGCTAACGACCATTAATAGGTAGGTAGGCAATATAATGTATTGGTATGGTGTGCCAGATTTCAATGAAGCACTGGTAAACAGGATGCCGTCTCCACGCGGTAGGCTTGCTACCTTCTAATGCTTCAGTAATGAACCAGTCGTATAGGACGGCTGCTGCTGCTGCTGCTGCTGTTAGATGATGCATATGACTTACTGGTAGGGACTGTAGTTTTGACAGTGTTTGAGTTTATGCACTGCGAGTGATAGGATAGTAATGTGCTTTTCAACACAGTGCTAACTATCAACGCAGTGCCACAGCTGAGTACGACTAAGGCAGGCACTCGCACTTCCGTACTATAGCCTCCATGTGTGTCACATATCAAAGCCCAACATATAAGACTTAACATCAGCTAGTGACTATAAACATACTGGTAGTTTGCTCAGAGAGCACCTTTATTCCACAACGACATAATGCATCTCTTACCCATCAGTATAGTCAGTATAGAAATGAATAAAATAGGCTCAGCAATGCATGACAATATGAGTAACGAACTGTCATTGCAATTGTATAATGGAGATTGTTCTCTGACTTGAGCTGGCACCATTTAGTTGACTGACATCAGTTGCCACACTTGCACAAACATATAGATGCGCTGTGAGGAGCATTCAACCCACATGGGTGTGCTGTGAGCGTGTCACTTTATATCGGTTCATTTGTATTCTACCTCGAACTTACGTCACCAAGACCGTCTTATCATCGGAATCGCTGTGAGTGAGTGACAAAACTCATGATTAGCACACTGATTGAATGAGCAGTCCCAACATCATCCGTGCGTCACCTACACTATACACTATCTGTTCGCTGAGCAAGGAAATTGTTTTGTTTAATTCATATATATATATAAATATATATATACACACACACATATATATATATATATATATATATATATATATATATATATATATATATATATATATATATATATATATATATATATATATATATATATATATATATATATATATATATCTATATATATATATATATATATATATATATATATATATATATATATATATATATCTACACTTACTGGGAGAAATATTTTTGCAGTCGGGCAAGTCTTCCTGAAAATCTTCTTGCCCGGTCAAACGCAGTTAGATTAGACTTTGAGCTTGCATACTGACGATTGGGGTTTTCTTTCTCGGCAAACTGAGCGCATGTTCCCAGGAATCGCCGATCGATCTTAATATGCTTCGTTTAAGACCCCCCAAAAAATAGAATATAAAAAACGACTTGTCCCGTCGGGCAAGTTAGATGGCAGCTTCATTTGTCCGACGACTTCACCTACTTGCAAGGGACAATCGGGCGAATGTTTTCCCCTGATTATGTATATATATATATATATATATATATATATATATATATATATATATATATATATATATATATATATATATATATATATATATATATATATATATATATATATATATATATATATATATATATATATATATATATGAAACTGTGAAATGGGACACAGCATGTTATGGCTTTTAAAATGAGGCGTGCTCAATTAGCGGAATGTACAAGCATCGGCAAGGCGCGGCTAACCCACGAAACCCGCTGCCCACAATGCAACCCGCTCAATGAATAGAACATCGAAAAGGTCTGCCTACTGAGGAAATCCGTTTATGACACGCTTTGTCTTATAGGTCAGACAATCCGCTTCATGAAGCGCCATTGGGCTCCGCGTCTTAATGCGCATCACCAACACACGCCATGTGAATATACATACAGGCGGCTCACATAAAGCCAGCTTACGCCTCGTTCATCAAGCGATGCTTTACACTTTCTTGGAGCATTGGTAACTGTCTGGTTGGGTTCACTGTTGTTTAAGTCAGCGGAGGTGGGTAAATATTGACTGGCTTTTATCAAATACTGCCGCCATGAATATAATTGTTTCCACTCATTACATGATATTAAGGCTGCTAATTAAATATATATATATTTAACACGTCAGCACATTGTCAACATCCAACTGTTACGAAAACATTGGACCGTGTCGTGGTTATTTGACATTTGCCACATCTCGCCATAGTAGATATAATCAACAGCATCATACCCTTAAATGATGGAAAAAGAGAACTCTATTCGTTTCAATAAGTATTTCGTGGTTTCTGGCAATATTGTTCGTAAGATGTCCTTGTTGTCAGAGTTATGTTATATGTTCTTATTCTAAGCAATTAGCAAACGCGGAGAAACGCTGTAAATAGCGTTCAATGCTTATGAGATCCATGCATTTTATATGACCTTGACAGCGTCAGTTGACAAGAGAGGTCATTGGAAATCTCCTTGTGATTAATTTCCTTCACGCTAACCCTAAAGCGAACATGTCATCCGTCAAAGGGCCATTTTTTGGCGGGCTCACTCAAGCATCCTTTGCTGTGATATGAATGACTACTGGGCGATATCACGTGCGGTCGAATATCAGCTGGTCAGTGATGGATGATCTCCACGCGAAGGTGACATCGATCCGTTTAAGTGAACTCATGCCGTGAAATTCCTCACGAATAAATGGGCGTATGGTATCGCTGTGGCTTCGTATAGCGCATAGCGGCAACAATAATAACAGCCGGTGACATTTACGATTATCCTAAGCAGCCAATTACGAAGGTTGGCGTGTGAGGTATGGCAGCAGACGAACCGCGGATGCTGCGCCATCGCTAAGGAATGAACAGCGTCATGAAACACATCATTCTACTGTCTGAACGGTGCAGTTAATCCAAGACGTACTTCCGCCCATACCGCTATGTTCTTCACATCAGTGATACCGCGATGAATGCGCTCTGTTAACGCGAGATGGGTCCTATGCCCCTAAACCTGGATGTGTCTCTATGTACCATGACGGTCTCGTGAATGGCTCGTTCACTACCACAGCTTGACATCATACCACTCCTATAGTTAAGTGATATGATGTGAGTAATATGATGTCTTACTTGAAATACAGCGCCCCGACACGATAACGCCACGTGAGTCAATCTTTTGTTCTGTTCTTATAACAACAATATGACGATGTACGAATCAATATCAGTCCAAACAATATTTTCACAGCTATATATGGCGCCGTTGTAGAGCTGTCCGGCTTAACTTCAGTTGGTTAACATACGGCTGCTTTTAATCGACATACGCTGCACCGCAATGCTACTTCTTCATTGTGAAATGGATCAAGTATTCCGTGTGACCTGATTCGTGTTGGTTAACGGATAAGTCATGGAACATATCCAGATGAAGTATCACAACATCCCGGATGTGCTTGCTAGTGCCAATGTGCTTGACTGGTTATAAACCCTCTTTATGAGAAAGGATGGTCCATGCGCGGCTGTTATTACGCTACGGCAGTATATTAACAGGGAAGGATCGAATTCGAATTGGGTCACGGCATTTATTGATTTGGCCTGTCTGCATTGTAAGTCATAGTCTATCTACTTGGCTTTTTGCCCGCGCCTCTTTCTCAGTGAGCTTCTGTAGACATCGATGCATCACGGTTCTTTGAAGCATTTTGGCCCCTGATGAATCGCTGTTGAGTGGTGCTACTGTTTGCGGTGTAACAGTGTTTTGATAGAATCAATTCATGCATCATTCTGTTGGACTATTGTCCGTCACAACACGGTCACCCTTCAGTTATCTATGATCCAAGTAAGAGCAGTATCGCCTGTGTCGCGATGCCCAGTTAGTTCTCTATCACAGTAAACGAACTGAATAAGCTGGATAAGAACCGTACCGTACCGTATTATTGGCCTTTTAAAATGGAGCTTCTCATTAGACAAAACATGGCAAGGTCCTAAAAGTGTTATTAAGGTATTGGCGTCTTAGAGGCGAGCGATACCGACAGTGTTCCTCACAGATGCCCAGTCTTCAGTCTAACACACACGCTTGCGTGGTGGATGAACGATGGGCTTCATATTCACGGTGCTAGCGTAACAGTGTTCGTAATTATTGTTGATATTTATGGTAAATTACAAGCCGTTCGCCCATTTGTCGGAGATTGAGTTTGTTGATTAGATACTTAATTGAGAAGCACTTTTGATGTAGATCGGCACAAGTCAGCCGAAGGAAACTATATTGCCTGTTTTAAGGATGTTTATCGATGTAAAAGAGCTAATTTGTCAAATAATCTCAGCAGAAGTGTTAAAGATCCAAGTTGCAGCCATTCCCACTGCGCTCTTTTCTACCACCTTTTTCAACTGAAGTTTCTGCGCTATAATGGTGACAATAAATCATATCTAATACGCCATGATGCCGTTACGTATCGCTATCAATATTATGTTTTGATTTTCACTGTTGTTTTATAAGCTTTACAGGCTATTTATATATGCAATCTGCACTGAGAACTCGAGTCGTGGTCACATGATAGTTAAATGATACGCGCAAGTCCAACAGAATAATGGCTACTTTGTACTGATATCATTTCAACAACAGGAGATATGAGATAAATCTATTCTATTCAAATGGTGTAATACAGTCTTCAGTCCAAGAGTTTCCGGCATTGATAGATCCGCGCAATTATCTATCGGTATAGGTCGAGTGGTGGATTTTCAAAATCAATTATTGCGTAATTTGTGTGATTTGAATACATCATCATAACATATTTTGCTAACTTCTTGTGGCGCATCGACATCGCTACAATGGTACGAACGCTGCTCCGCTTGATCCTTGGTGTTAAACCCAATCTTGATCTTGATCGTGATTCATTTGCAATTTATCTTCCTCACCCGCTATATAAGAAGCTGAGGTCGCTAGAGACGGTGACTCTTATAAATATGCACACGGGTGTCTCTTAGTAAAAACAGCTTATTAATCGTCAATCAGTCGCATCTCTGAAACTGGCAATCTGTTGGATGGCAAGCGAATATCTTCAATCAAGCAAACTGCGGAATGATTTGTGAAAATGTGTCACGTTTCGGGCGGTAATGCTTTACGTATGCGGTTGGCGAATGGTAGATTAATGCCGGTATCACGCACTTTAAGCCAGGCAATTGTTTTTGCAGCATCGTATATCGGAAGCATGAAAAGCCGTCGATTCAAGACGATGGAACAATACGGCCTCTCTATACCTGCATCTTTAAAGCACTGGTTGTCGCAGTTATTTCCTGAGAAGTGTCTTTATGGCGAAGACACGATTTATGATATAACCCATTTACCCACCTGACGCGATTCAGAATAGTCATACAAATTACCCGTTCAGTGAATCAGTGATCGAGCAAACTTTGATACCCAGGCTTTTATAGCAGTCGCAGGTATTTATTTACGATAGTTGTATATTCATTGGTAGTACAATCGAAAATGTAATTTGTTATAATCAGTGTATGACTTCTATATTCTAATACAACTGCTTGACGAACTGTCTAAGCCAAGAACTGTCTGCATACGTTAACCGACAAGAGCCTTGCAAAAATGCACTGTAACCATGCAAAGTGGAACCAGCTATCAAGAATAAGTATTTAGTCGGATGGTCACCCAGTCATGGTCTCGTTGAGCATAAAGTCAGATTAAGTTTCACTTATGACATACCTGTAATCACTGGAACAAGCGGTGTAGCCATTGGTTACATTTATTACGTGATCTCCAAACACTGAAGGTGACTAAGAGTGAACCTAGCACGACCTCTCATCGGATTCTAGGCAAGAGATTATGAATCACTGATAATTATTATTGCAGTTTGGACAAAAAATATTTTTTTTCTTCATAATAACTCTCATTCGATGCTGCTCCAATCTTAAGGTACCGGGCGAAACAGGACTGCTGTATATCGTGCAGCAATCCCCGTGAAAATAGCAAAATTTCCACCTTTATTACAAATAAATTACTTAACCGATGTGTGACCTGTAACGTATTTACTATCCGCACACATGTGGTTCATTGACCCTCAGGATAATACCCTAATATATACATGCAAAGTCGATGCTGCGGCGATAAATCGGTCGGGTTTGTTTAGACAAAATATTTACTGTCATTACTTGTTAGCTTAAGTAAATTCTTCATAGGATATGTTTGCATTGCGCAGGGTGTAGTCGTATTGTTAATCCAATATACTAGCGAGGATATTAGTACTACATTGATTGTCACATTTTGAAATATGAAAAGTCTGGAAGGATCAGCTAATGTAAAGTGGTATGGATACGGTAAGTTCGCTGCATTAATGTTCTTAGCTTTTGAATTGGATACGTCACTGGTATTGGTACGAACGGGCATACACCGTGTTAGCTGTTTATGTACAGAACCGACATTTGGAGGGTGGGGAGGGGGGGGGGGGGGTCGGGTGTAGCTGACGAATGTTGTATCAAGGCAGTACAAGCGGAGGTAGTAGCACTTCGTTACATGGGAAGAATCGTCGACATTGAACTTACCCGCATGACAAATATAGGTGCAACTAACTTGGCTATTCAGCTGTCAGAATGGAGCTTTCTGTTGTTTTATTTGCCCTGTACAAACCACATGACTCAAGTTATTCCGTTGATCTATTAGCTGTCAACTTTTCCATATATATCAAGCAAAAGTCCAGAACGCGTTAGGTTAAAACGAGAGCAGTCATTTTTGTGTTATTTGCTGTGGGGATGATATAACCTTTCACTAAGCGCCAGAGGGAACTAGTTATTTCGTCGAGCTTTTGTGGTTTACCTAAGAAGTTTTAAGGTGAGCGGAGAATGCAATCTGCTCATATGTCCCCCTCTGTTTTTGCTATGAGAAAACCGTCGACTACTTTATCTATCGTCAGGATCACACAAGACGGTATGGATCGTATGTTTTATGGGCTTGATATGCTCGTAAACAATAGAGCGCAGGAAATGTTAGGTAGAATATTTGTTTTATTGGAAGTTCTGCTGTCTGATGAACTTTAGATTCTCCTTAATCATCTGTTTGTTTCGGTGACATGTGCTATATCCATTCCATCCAGTGAATAAAACGTCCCGTAGTTATGAGAAAAGTTCCACGAGCGACTACAGCAAGTATCGAATATCATGTTAAATGTTTTGGATACGCTATCTGGCCATTATGTGCCGGTAATGAACATGCCACATATTAGCCAGTAACCATAGCAGCACCATGATCAACTATTGTATACTTCATGTGTCATGCAAGGATAGTTTCAATAGCGCGAGCTTTGTTTCCCCATACCATTAGCGCAAAACCCGATCAAATGCCCCATTATTAATGCCAACCTTACGAATATACACGCGAGTCTCCCCAGTCGGTCGTAAAGCCATCAGTCCCTTAGACATTTTCTTATTGATTGCATGCAATATAAAGCTTTAACGATACTTGGCTGCCGCCTACTGACAAGGTTATTATAAACATGTTCTAGGTGTAATAAACCACTGAATAACAAATGACCAGACGGCGGAGTATATTTCAACTGGAATTGTTTTGATTTCCAAAACTTACTCAATCAGTGTGTAACAAGTACCGAGTAATGGCGTTACTAACAAGTTCTTCTGGTACCATTAACCAGCTGGACACGTACGCAACCAATATTGTATGGAAAAGGCAAGCAAGAATGGGTTACCCTGCCATAAGTCTTGGTCTGCTTTGATACATTACATCTATTCCTTTCTTCTCAATGAGACAGTAAACAATAAGTTGATTGAGAAAAACAACACGCTTTACATAGTTGTTACTTTCTTGATATCCCGGTGAATCAATGCGTTCAGGTTATGAGGACTGGACACTCTTTGGTTTGTACACAACATGTTATGTATCTTCACATAAATATCATTTAGGCGGGAGTGGCTGGAAAGAGATCTTGGCCACTTGAACACATTACAGGCCGTAATATCTTCATTACAAACCTCATTGCATCTTTTACATGATATTGCAATTTTAAAAACAGCAAGAACATTATATTTCGGTATTTATGATTATCAGTTTATACCAGTTCGATATGTCAGTGCGTACGATGTTGGTTTATACGATGTCAGCACGTACGATGTTGGTTTAAACGATGTCAGTACGTACGATGTTGGTGTACACGATGTCAGTACGTACGATTTTGGTGCATACAATGTCTGTGCGTCCGATGATGATGTACACGATGTCAGTATGTACGACGATAGTGTATACGATGTTAGTGCGTACGTTGATGATACATACAATGTCAGTACGATGTCAGTACGCACCTTGACGGTAATACAAGAGCAGCACGTATGATGCTGGTGAATACGATGTTCCTTTAGTTATTCAAACATTTGTCATGAGGTAATTGTCAATCCATTATATACAAGGTGAGACAATAATTGACGCGACTACTATTATCTCAAACTATTATCTCCAATACATAGCATAGAGGGATTAATGATGACTGATGTATAAAAACCGACCAATTCTCTGAGTGATATGATTTACTATAAGTATAATTCAATTTCGAAGAAAACCAAGGTGTGTATTGATATTGAAATTATGTCATTAATGGTTAATGGTCATGTACCGTATATGCCGTATCAATAACCCTGTTGTCTGTAGAAATAAATATTCCTCTTCATCAAGGGATGTCTGGCTTGGCATCTTTGTTCCATCTAGTTATGTCAAGCAACCGTTACTAGAACCGCATAACGCACAAATACTCTAACTAATGTATAATTCGTGTAGTATATAAGCATCATTGTAATTTGCTGTTTACTTCATGTTGTATATACGAATCGTAAAACAATATTTTGTTTACTCCTAGCTCTACCAGACCATGAACGCCTAACATCCAGAACATGCGTTTTACCGAAAAAGTAAAACTTATAAATATGCGCGCGGGTGTCTGCTCGTAAAGCCAGCCTATGCCTCCTTCGTCCGTTACATGGACAATCTGCTCGAGGGAACGCAAATATCATCAGGTTCAAAAACATCGAAGTGATTGGTGATAATGCTGGCATAGATCGGTAGGTGAAGCCCTCGCAGATAGATAGACGTCGATGAAGGGCAGTATTAACAAATATACGTCAAGCAACTGCTCCGTGTTGTATCTAACATCCGATGGATGCGAATACAGCGGGAGGAGTATATGGCCTATCCAAATCTGCTTCAATCACTTGTTATTGCAATTGTGTTTTTGAAACAACTCTATGGTAAGCGAAATAGTTATCTCGTAACATTTTGTCCCATTAAAAGCAGGTTCGATGAGTTATGCAATTTACCTGTCTGCAATTTGTTACATATATTGTTTTATTTCAAAATATCAGAATGCGGATGACAGTATCCTTGATATAGACTATAGAGCTAACACAACAACCCATTAGATTGTAAACAACAGATCAGGAGTCATCTCATAATTCTTTCTGAGCTTCGGAAAAGCCGGAAGCAATGGATACCAAATGAGAGCATTATTGGCATGAAGGGGCAAGGTCGCTTGACGTGTGTGCTAACATAACAAAATTATTCTGACGGTAGATTTATAACAATGAAATAATTAAATTAACGTGTACGCGGTGATGGGAATATTTTAGTGCTCGCATGTTGTTAACTGCATTATCATTTACCTTTAGGATAATACTTATCATATACCCGATGAAATGTTGCTGAAATATTGTTGTTTTTAATATTTTAGTGACTTAACCTATCAGCCTTCTCTTTTATATTTATAGTGAAGTATATTTTGTTAATTGGTCAGGTGGATAGTTTGTGTGCTGTAAAACGTCGGGGAGGCGCACTGCTAACTCTTATCAATTAAGTAATGATGAGTTCTGTTTTACTGTGCTATACAAACCGCATACCATTTTGATATTTGCTTACCTTTGCTGCCTGGTATAACGTTGGGTAGAATGCACACGTATAAGGCAGTTATAATGTCAGCCATAACTTTCTTGAACATCAGCAGAAATAGCATGCCAACACAATGCTGTGATACTAATGAAGTAGGATCGCATTGCCACAGCATTACTGAACGTTTCGTGCTCTGCAGTGGTCAGTTCCTCTGATTCACAGGGAATCCAACAGGAATAGGCTAAGCAGTGTATTTGACATCTGCACTCAAGTGCTTAATTGTTTAGATAAACAAGGTGCCGAATGTTATTATATTCCAGCTGAGTCCGTGTTAATTATATACAAATATCCGCACAAATGATTATCTCAGTAGGGTCGTTGCTACTACTCCTACACTAGCCTTGTTATATACAACATTAATGCTTCTGCCAAACTATTGTGTTGGACTATTCAGAACCTTTCTATTTACGATTGGGACACTAAGAAGTTCTTTTGTGCCGTCATTTATGAGAGGGAAACTTGATCTGCAAAATGTAGCTACATCAGTAAACTTGGTATAACAAGACTAAGCCGTTCGGTAATTGGTGTCTTAGGGGCCAATGTGATCTAGGCTTCTATCTAACACAAACGCCTAAGTAGCGTATAGACACGCAGTTAGTCGGATGATAGTGAATGCCTCATTAGCATGATCTACAACGAGTAAAGTACTGACAGATACTTAGGTGTCATCTTATTTGTGATTGACATGCTTTGGTAATGATTGGCTACTTATACTTATTTGCTGCCCTGTCGGCCCTTTCCAAAACTACGTGGTTAGGGAATAATGAGGAGAAGAGACCTGAACTGTTTCACTCAAAAACCCCGTCTTGGGCATGCATTATACATTAAGCACTATTATTGTCTTTATAAGTACTTACTGCAAATAACGATCCTTGGTGTTAAACCCAAATTTGATCTTGGTTAAGTTTTTCTTATGACATGCCTATAATCACTGGAGCAAGCGGTGTAGCAATTGGTTACATTTATCCTATGATCTCCAAATATCTGAGGGTGGCCAAGAGTGGCACTCATACAGCAGGCGAACCTAGCTCGACCTCTCACTGGATTCCAAGCCTGAGATTATGCATTGGTACGGTTTGGTGTTGCCGGAAGAGACGTGGGCTAGATGAATGCGCTGCTGCCATAAATGATTTGGAGGGCATTGTGGGCATGTAGGCCCCCTCCAGTATTAGCTCACAAGGTGCGGTAATCCCAATGCAAATTGCACAATCCCCCTTTATTACAAATAAACAACTAAGCCGATGTGTGACCTGTAATGTATTCACTATATGCTAAGTACACATGTGGTTCATTCACCATTGATCCTCAGGATAATACCTATGCATACATACACTAGAAACTCTATGCTGCGGCGATAAATAGGCAGTGTTTGTTTAGACAAAACATTCACTATAATTACTTGTTAGCTTACGTTGGTTTATTTACAATTCTTCATATGATATGTTTGTGTAGTCAAGCAGTTGAGCTCCAAGCAATCGTATTGCTCACTAACAACAGAAAATTCTGCACCAGTTAATTAGACTCTATAGAATGTAGTTTTTCGGTGCTACTTGGTGGAATTTGATTCACCATTATAGTAAACGCATGATTAAATGTCTACATGGTTATCCCCAGGCACGGTTCGATTATCGATGAACTCTCAATTGATTGGGAGGCCAACTGTTAATAACACCAGCATGCATGGGCACTGGAACGTTCATGTTATAATTATAGGGCCTCCTGAAGCCTACTCGTGAATCCCTTCATTCCAGCATCCTCTCAAATAGGTATTATTGCGCAGATCAACTCTTCCTGTGGTATAATCAATAGTGCACCATGGTCTTTCGTTTGCAGCCACAAAGTAGCTGGGAACATTTAGCTTATCGAGCCTGTGTATTATAGCTGTGCTAAGTATCTCCCTAAATCCAACATGCAAGGATATTGATACTACATCCATTGTAGCATTTTGAAATATGAACAGTCTGAAATAAACTGTAACAGCTAATGTAAAGTTGTAGGGATACGGTAAGTTGGTTGCATTCATGGTCTTAGCTTTCGAATCGGACACGCCACGGTATTGGTACGAACGGCCATACACCATGTTAACTGTTTATGTACAGAACCGACTTTGGGTGGGTATGGGGCGTAGCCGATGATGTTGAATTAAGGCAGTGCAATCTGAGGTAGTAGCATACGACAACCCGCATACCACCTTGACCAGTATAGGTACAACTAACTTTGTATGAAGAAGAACCCTGTTGGCTACCCAGCTGTCAGAATAAAGTCCAGAAAGCGTTAGGTGAAAAAGATTGCAGTAATTCTGTGCTTTATATCATCAGATCGTTTACTAGGCGGAGTGGAAAAGCTTCAAGCAACAACGGACTTGTTAAACACAAAGACATGTAATCATACATACTTATTACTTTGACCTTGCAATTTGATGTTCTGTTAAAGTGTATTTCAAAATAAAAGCATTCTTTATTCGAGTGGGAGGGAGGATTATTCATGATCAAAGGTATGCATGCCTTACTCCTAAAGACGTTCTGACGGTCAAGGTTTGCTACGACGATCTGCAGATCGGCTAAATCCAAAATGTGCAGCTCACGAATCTTCGACTGGTGATCCTCCTTCGTTTTAATTCTATTAATTGGTTACTTGGGTGTTGCTGGCTTGTTATTATTGAACTGATTTGGTCGGGATGATATAGCCTTTTAATAAGCCCCCGAGGGAACTAGTTATTTCGTCGAGAAAAGAGAGCTTTTGTGGTTTACCTAAGAAGTTTTAAGGCGAGCGGATAATGCAATCTGCTCATATGTCCCTCTCTATT
Organism: Urechis unicinctus; assembly: GCA_034190875.2. NCBI lineage: Eukaryota > Metazoa > Annelida > Polychaeta > Xenopneusta > Urechidae > Urechis > Urechis unicinctus. The sequence continues at coordinate 64,570,885 of CM067351.1, forward strand.
TTGCTATGAGAAAACTGTAGCCTGCTTTATCTATCTTTAGGCTCACAAAAGACTGTATGGATCGTGAGCTTCATAGGCTGGATATGCTTGTAAACAATGGAATGCAGCTTATGTTAGGTAGAAGAATTGCTTTATTGGTAGTTCTGCTGTCTGATAATCGTCAGATTCTCCTTAATAATCTGTTGTTTGGGTGACATATGCCATATTTATTTCATCCAGTGAATAAAAGTTGCTGTAGTTATGAGACAAAGTTGCACGAGCGACTAAAGCAAGTATCAAATAGGATGTTAAATGTTGTGGACCCTCTATCTGGCCATTATGTGCCGGTATAATAAACATGTCACATATCAGCCAGTAACCATAGCAGCACCATTATCAACTATTGTATATCTGATGTGTCATGAAAGGATAGATACGATGGCGCAAGCTTTGTCACCCCATACCATTAGCGCAAAACCCGATCAAATACCCCATTACTAACGCCAACCTGTCTATTAAGAATATACACGCGAGTCTCACCAGTCGGTGTCAAAGCCAACAGTCCCTTAGACATTTTCTTATTGATAGCAAAAACATTATAAACATGTTCCAAGAGTGATAAACCACTCTTGAATAACAAATCACCAGCCGGCGGAGTAAACGTCAACTGTAATCGTTTTGATTTCCAAAACTTACTCAATCATTGTGTAACAAGTATCGAGTAATGGCGTAACTAACAAGTTCTTCTGGTACCATTACCCAGCTGGTCACGTACGCAACTAATATTGTATGGAAAAGGCAAGCAAGAATGGGTTACCCTGTCATAAGTCTTGGTCTGCTTTAATACATTACATCTATTCCTTTCTTCTCAATGAGACAGTAAACAATAAGTTGATTGCGAAAAACAACACGCTTTACATAGTTGTTAAACGGGAGAGATCGAGATCATTACAGCAAAAATGTTGCCTCCATCTGCTTTGATCATTACTGTTTGGTTTGTTATGTATCTTCACATAAACATTGTTTGGTGGGGGTCGCTGTAAAGTGATCTTGGCCACCTGAACACATTACAGGCCGTAATATCTTGATTACAACCCTCATTTGTTGCAGTCATTGGCTGAAACATCTCTTACATAATTTTGCAATTTTAAAAACAGCAAGAACATTATATTTTGGTGTTTATGATTATCAGTTTATACCAGTTCGATATGTCAGTGCGTACGATGTTGGTTTACACGATGTCAGTACGTGCGATGTTGGTGTATTCGATGTCAGTACGTACGATGTTGGTGTACACGATGTCAGTACGTGCGATGTTCGTGTATACGATGTCAGTGCGTGCGATGTTCGTGTATTCGATGTCAGTGCGTACGATGATAGCGTATACGATGTCAGTATGTACGATGATGGTGTTCACGATGTCAGTGGGTTCGTTGATGGTATGTACGATGTCAGATTGTATGATGTTAGTGTGCATGATGTCAGTATGCAAGTGGACGGTGAATACGATGGCAGCACGTATGATGATGGTGAATACGATGTTCTTTTAGTTATTTAAACATTTGTCGCGAGGTAATTGTCATTCCATTTTTATTCAAGAAGAGACAATACGTGACACGACTACTATTATCTCTATCTATGCCCATAATGCCAGTGTGATAAACACACGTGCATGCCTGGTAAGTTGGTCTTATTGCCTGCTAATCCAATCTGTAGCATTGAGCGATTAATGATGATTGATGTATAAAAACCGACAATTCTCTGAGTGACATGATATATTATAAGTATAATTCAATTTCGAAGAAAACCCAGGTGTGTATTGATATTGAAATAATGTCATTAACGGTTTAAGGTCATATAGCATCAGTCAAAGGCTTTTTGTGCGTTGGCTAATCCAACAATTCTATGCAACTGGCTGATATCGAATTGCAACTGGCTGATATCGTTTACCCACGAGATAGATAGGTTAGACGTGTTAATTATGGCGGGTAGCGACTGGCTTGGCCTTTATCCAGTGAGTGATTGTAAGCCAGCGCTTGTTTTGTGTCCAATGCTCTATTAAATCAAATGACGTCACTGTGTCCGGGCCAGGATATATTCTACAGCACCGTATATTTCATGTTGACAGCCCATTAGTCACCACCACCGCCGCAGCGTCACAATGTATGCTCCCCTCAATGCGAGTCCTAATCACCCATACCTCCACGGCCTCTATTCACCTTGATGCCCCCGTCTGACTCTTCTTAAATTATAATCATCTTACTTAAGATTCGGTGATGGCAACAAATACGTTTAACTAGCGCCATTGCTAGTGTATATTTGTTCAGGTCTCATGAAGGCGATTAGGCAGTTGATGAATCCAGTGATAGGGTGACATATGATTGCCATAGTTTGATTTTGCTGCAACTCAATTCTATCGCTCTACTGTGTATGTGACCTGGTCTCCTGTGTGACCTTGTCAGTGTCGTTTAACGAAAAGGTCATTGGAAATTGCACATGAAATATACCTGATGTATTTGGAGCCTGGCAGGCCAAGGTCACAACAACGTATCACTGCAACACTGACTATCTGACAGGGAGGTGATGGACCACTGGATGTGAATAGACTGTACTGGTTATCACCCCTCGACATGTCATCATGAGAGGGAGCTTTCAATGTGTTCATAGAACACTGACAGAACTTTATGAGAGTCTGGCGTCGCTTTTATTGATTCGGTTTTACTTCTTCTTCTGAATTTCAGACTATTTACTATGCTAGTAAAGCACATGTTGGCATTTCCTCTCTCTTGGAAAGCTTCTTTCAGCATGAATGCACCACGGTTCTATAATGCATTATGCCTGATTATATATCGTTCAGGGGATGGTTGTTACTGGTGTCAGTATAATAGTGTTATGATTAAAACGGAAAGCATTCAACACGAGCACTCCCACATTAGCTCTCGATCGCGCAAAACGAACTGACGGTAACAATGAGATTTCATTGTGCGAATGGAAACCACATTAGGGTGTGGAACTTCACCTTTGACATAATTTGATAGATCCATACGGATATTGGTGAGTGATAGTGTTCCTCAGTGAGACCTAGACTTCCGGCCATCACAAAAAGTATCATGGCTGACAATATGCTACATATTCATAATGCGAGCGTCAGCTTAATCAAACCCATCGTAATTTGTAAAATAATTATAATTAAGTCTCATTTCTACAACTGACTTGGAGATGAAATATACCGCGTCCACTCGAATATTGATATGAAACACTCTAGCAGAGGTACATATCACATTGAGTCAGCGGGATTCGTATTGAACTTGGGTCTCTAGGTGCCTGTTCAGTACGAAACGTTTCTATTGCTTTATGTGCCGTCGCTAGTACAAAATACTGTATGAATTTCTTCTTTTGTGAACTCAGTATGCTATGAAAATTCACTTCAGATATATGTAGATAGAGAGCTGCCTAATCGATAACCCTGATGTCTGTAGAAATAAATATTTTTCTTTATCAAGTGATGTCTTTGCAAGGCCTGGCATATTTGTTATGTCAAGCAGCTGACACTAGAACCACATAACACGCAAATACTCCAACTAATGTATACATCATGTGGTGTATAAAATTCGTAAAGAAATATTATGATTATCGCTTGATCAACAAGACCATTAACACCTCACATCAGCTGCGATGGACAGAAAAAGCTCGGGCGCATAAATATTCAGGCGGGTGTCTACTCGTAAAGCCAGCTTATGCCTCCAAAGTCAGTTGCATCCCTGAAACGGACAATTTGCTCGAAAGAAAGCAAATATCATCAGATTCACAAATATCGTAGCGATTTGTGATAATGCTGTCACATATCTGGTGGTTGAGCCAAACTTATGAAGCCCTCGCGGATGGCAAGAGGTCAATGAAGGGCAGTGATAACAACTATACGTCAAGCAGCTGCTCCTTGCTGTATCTAACATCCTTGCTGTATCTAACAGCGGGATGAGTATATGGCCTATCCAAATCTACTTCAATCACTGGTTATTGCAGTTGCTTTTTGAGGAACGTCTCTATGGCAAGGGATATAGTTATCTCGTTACACTTTGTCCCAATGGACGCAGGTCCGATTAGTTATGCAATTTGCCCGTCAGCGATTTGTTACATCTATTATTTTATTTCAAAACTTCAGAAGGCGGACGACAGTATCTTTGATATAGACTAGTGAACTAACACAACATCCCATTAGATTTTGAACAACAGATTATGTGTCTTCCCATAATTCTTGCTTAGCTTCGGTATAGCCGGAAGCAATAGATGCCAACTGAGAGCATTATTGGCATGAAGAAGCAAGGACACTTGACGTGTGTGCTAACATAACCACAATATGCAGCTATCCTCATATACATTCTGACGGTAGGGTAAGATTTATAACAATGAAATTTTTGTCTTTAGTGCTCGTATGTTGTTAACTGCGTTATCATTTACCCATAGGATAAAATTTATTATGTACCCGATGAAATGTTGCCGCTGTTGAAATATTGTTGTTTTTAATATTTGTTGACTTAAACTATCAGCGTTCTGTAAATTTAAAGTGTAGTATATTTTCGTAGTCAGGTGGATAGTTTGTGTGGTGTAAAACGTTGGGGAGACGCACTGCTAATTCACAGCGCACATTTCATAACATGCAAACATTGCTCTAATCAATTAAGCAATGTTGAGTTCTGTTTGTAAGTGCTGTACATGCCGCATACCATTTTGATATTTGCTCACCTCTGCTACCTGGTATAACGTGGGGTAGAATATACACGTTCAAAGCAGTTATAATGTCAGTCATCACGTTTTTAAACATTAGCAGAAATAGCAAGCCGACACAATGCTGGCGTTTTGGTCCGACAGCCTGTAGCAATACTAATGAATTACGGGCGCATTGTTATGGCATTTCTGAATGTATCATGCTCTGCAGTGTTCAGTTCTTCTGATTCACAGGGAATCCAACAAGAATAGGCTAGGCAGTATATTTAACATTTGCACACCAGTGCTTATCTGCAATATTTAGTTCTATTGATTCACAGGGAATTTAACACGAATAGGGTGGGCAGTATATTTGACATCTGCACTCCAGTGCTTATTTGTTTAAACAAACCACACAAGATGCCGAATGTTAGTAGATTCCAGCTGTGTCCGTGTTCTGTTTCCTCCTTACAGTATATAAAAATAATCGCACAAATGATGATTTCAGTAGGATCATTGCTGCTACTCGTACACTAGCGTTGTGATATACACCATTGATGCCTCTGCCAAACTATTGTGCTGGACCATTCAGAAGCCTCCTATTAAGGATTGGGACACTTATTATTCCAAATCGGTGATTGTGTGCCGTCAAATCCTACTGGTTCTTTCATATTACGTTTCGGGATGATGTATGCTACTCTATGCGATTGCTTTTGAGGTGGCAATTTGTTGCTACATCAGTAAACTTGGTATAACAAGACAAAGCAGTTCGGTAATTGGTGTCTTAGGGGCCAATGTGTCCTAGGCTTCTATCTAACACAAACGCGTTAGTGGCGTATGGAGACGCAGTTAGTCGGATGATAGTGAATGCCTCACTAGCATGATCTACAACGAGTAAAGTACTGACAGATACTTAGGTGTCATCTTATTTGTAATTGCCATGCTTTGGTAATGATTGGCTACTTATACTTATTTGCTGCACTGTCGGCCCTTTCCAAAACTACGTAGTTGGTGAATAATGAGGAGAAGAGACCTAAACTGTTTCACTCGAAAACCCCGTCTTGGGCATGCATTATACGTACTTACTGCCAATAACGATCCTTGGTGTTAAACCCAAGTTTGATCTTGGTTAAGTTTTTCTTATGACATGCCTATAATCACTGGAGCAAGCGGTGTAGCAATTGGTTACATTTATCCTATGATCTCCAAATATCTGAGGGTGGCCTAGAGTGGCGCCCATATAGCAGGTGAACCTAACACGACCTCTCATTGGATTCTTAGCCAGTGATTATGCGTTGCTACGGTTAGGCATAGGCGGAAGAGACGAGGGCCAGATGAAGGCCCCCTCCTTGTACAATCCACCAGTATTACAAATAAATAACTAAACCGATGTGTGACCTGTTATGTATGCACTATCCGCTAAGTAGCTCACATGTTGTTCATTCACCATTGATTCTCAGGATAATACCTATACATACATACAATAGAAAAATAGGTCGGGTTTGTTTAGACAAAACATTTACTATAATTACTTGTTGGCTTACGATGGATTATTTACAATTCTTAATATGATATGTCTGCATTGTGCTGGGTGTAGTCAAGCAGTTAAGCTTCAGCGTATTGCTCACTAACAGCAGAATATCTCATAACGAGAGAATATTGCACCAGTTAATTAGACATGATAGAATGGGTTTTTTCGGTGGTACGTGGTTGAATTTGATTCTGTACGTGGTTATCCCCTAGCACGGTTCGAATATCGATCAACTCTCAATTGATTTGAGGGTCAACTGTAAACAAAAGCAGCAGGTATGCACGTTTGAACGTTCATGTTATTATTATAAAGCTTCCAGAAGCCTACATGTTTATCCCTTCATTGCAGCATTCTATCAAATAGGTATTATTGCACAGCTACAAAACTGGACATCTTCCTGTTATTCAATCAATATCGCACATGGTCTTTCGTTTATTGCCACATTCAGCTTATCATGCCTGTGTTACTTGTAGAGGAGTTCTGACGTACAAAGTTTGTTACGAGGATCTGCATATTAGCTAAAATCAAGATTGGCAGCTCAAGAATCTTCGGCTCGTAATCTTCCGCCATTTTACTTCTATTTCTTGGTGACGTGGGTGGCGTTGGCCTGTTGTTATTGAACTGATTAAAAAATACGGCTTTCTCCTGTATGGGGGGAAGTGATATAGCCATTCACTTTGGCGACGATGTAAATGAGATCCCATGAACAAACCTCTGCTGTTTAAGCACCGGGTGGAAATAGTTATTTTGTCGAGAAAGAGAAATGATCATAACTTGACTGTATGGTAAATGACATTTTGAGGGAGAGCTTTTGTGGTTTGCCTATGAAGTTTTAAGGCTATCGGAGAATGCAATGTGCTCATATGTCCCTCTTTGTGTTGATATGAGAAAACCGTAGACTGTTTTATCTATCGTCAGGATATAAAAAGACGTTATGGATCGTGAGCTTCATGGGCTGGATATGCTCGTAAACAATGGAATGCAGTTTATGTTAGGTAGAAGATTTGCTTTATTGATAGTTATGCTGTCTGATAATCGTCAGATTCACCTTCATCACCTGTTGTTTCGGTGACATGTGCTATATCCATTCCATCCAGTGAATAAAACTTCCTGTAGTTATGAGACACAGTTACATGAGCGACTGTAGCATGCATCGAATATGATGTTTAATTTTATGGATACGCTATCTGGCCATTATGTGCCGGTAATAAACATGACACATGTTAGCCCGTAACCATAGCAGCACCATTATCAACTATTTTATGCTTTATGTGGTATGCAACAATAGTTATAATGGCGCAAGCCTTGTTTCACAAGACCATTAGCTCATAACCCGATCAAATGCCCCATTATTAACGCCAACCAGTCTATTAAGAATATGCACGCGATTCTTGACAGTCGGTGTAAAAGCTTACAGTCCCTCAGACATTTCCTTACTGACTGCAAACATTATAAAGCATTAACGATACTTGACGGCCGCCTACTGACCTTGTTCTTATATAACGTTTCGAGTGCAATAAACCACTCCTGAATAACAAATCACCAGTCGGCCGTGTTAACGTCAACTCGAATTGCTTTGATTTCCAAAACTTACTCATTCAGCGCGTAACAAGAATAATGGCGTAGCGAACAAGTTTAACGCAGCCAACGCAGGTATGGAAAAGGCAAACAAGGATGAGTTACCCTGTCTTAAGTCTTTGTCTGTTTTGATTTGATTACATCAATTCCCTGCTCCTCAATGAGACAGGTAACAAACAGGTGATTTAGGAAATAAACACGCTTTACATAATTGTGAAACGAGAAGGATGAGATGATTGTAGCCAAAATGTTGCCTCCATCTGTTTGGATCAATGCTTGATCTCCTGGGGATTCATTGTCGTTCAGATTAGGTGGTTTGCACATAAGATGCTATATATCCTCACATCAATATTGTTCAGGTTGGTGTCTCTGGTAAAAGATCTTGACCATGTAAATGAGATCCCATGAGTACACTTGGGGTATTAATCACTGAGCACCTGAGGCAATTAGTTATTTTGAACACATTACAGGCCGTAATATCTTCAATACAACCCCCATTTGTTGCAGTCATTTGATGTAGCATTTCGTACATGATATTGCAATTTTAAAAACTGCAAGAACATTATAATCGTCCGAGTCGGTGTTTATGATTATCAGTATGTACCACTTCGGTATGTCAGTACGTACGATGTTCGTGTATTCGATGTCAGTACGTACGATGATGTGTGTACTATGTCAGCATGTACGATGATGGTGTATACGATGCCAGTACGCACGATGTTCGTGTATTCGATGTCAGTACGTACGATGATGTGCATACGATGTCAGTACGCACGAAGTTGGTATATACGATATCAGTACGTACGATGTTGGTGTATACGATGTCAGTACGTACAATGATGGTGGATACGATGTCAGTACTTAAGATGTTAGTGTAAACGATGTCAGTACGTACGATGAATGTGTATACGATGTGAGTAGTTATGAGGTTGTTTGTGTATGATGTCAGTACGTACGTTGATGGTGAATACGATGGCAGCAGTTATGATGATGGTGAATACGATGTCAGTATATATGATGCTGGTGTGTACCAGTCTTTTCCAGGAACGATGCAGCATGCATGATGCTAGTCTTTAACGATGTTGGTGTGCACGATGTTGGTGCGTACGACAGTATGAACTTTGTTGGTGTGTACGATATCAGTGTGTACGATGTCAGTGTGTACAATGTACCGTGTCAGTTTGTACGATGTTGGAGTCTACGACACCGGAGAGTAGAATGTTGATTAGGAGGGACGTAGATTCCTCTCTTATGCCTTCCAATACGTCATAGAAAGAGGGTATTGATGTTTAGGGTCAGGATATTAGTGCTTTCAATTTCATTTCGGTTAAATCAAATAAGGGCAAAATACTGTGGGGCGTTTATCATGTAATCCTATCTCACAACATGGCCTTACATCGTCTGTAAATGATTATCTTGGCGAAGGCTGCAAAGGCTATTTCTTCTCTTATAGTAGACCCTAACTGCTGCAAGCGCCTCATGTCGGTAGTTAGCCCCGAGGTCATTATACACAGATGTTCCTTTAGTTATTTAAACATTAGTCACGAAGTAATTGTCATTCCATTATATACAAGGTGAGACAATACGTGACGCGACTACTATTATCTCTTCCCATGCCCCATAATGCCAGTGTGATAAAGACACGTGCATGTCCAGTGAGTTGGCCTTGTTGCCTGCGCCTGCTAATCCAATCTATAGCATAGAGTGATTAATGCTGATTGATGTATAAAAGTTCGAGTGACATGATTTACTATAAGTATAATTCATTTTTGAAGAAAACCCAGGTGTGTATTAGTATTGAAATAATGTCATAAACGGCTAAAGGTCATTTACCATCAGTCAAAGGCATTTTTGTTCGTTGGCTAAGCCAACAATTCTTTGCAACTGACTGATATCGAATTGCAACTGGCTGATATTGCTTACCCACGAGATAGATGGGTTGGACGTGTTAAGTAAGGCGGCAGACGGATAGCGACTGGCTGTGCCTTTATCCAGTGAGTGATTGTAAGCCAGCGCTTGTTATTGGTCCAATGCTCTATTAAATCAAATGACGTCATTGTGTCCGCGCCAGGATATATTCTACAGCACCGTATATTTCATGTTGACAGCCCATCAATCACCACTACCGCCGCAGCGTCTCACTGTATGCTGCTCTGAATGCTAATCACCCATACCTCCACTGGCCGCTATTCACCTTGATGCCCCCGTCTGACTCCTTCTTAAATTTTAGTCATCTTATTTATGATTCGGTGATGGCAAAAAATGCTTTCAACTAGCGCCATAGCTTTATGTGCCTAACTTCGTGCATATTTGTTTAGGTCCCATGAAAGAGAATAGTATATGTATGAATTCACAGCATCCGCAATAGGTGATTTTTAAAATCCATTCCGTATTCTTATCGCTGTCCCGCTTCGCAGTCATAGGGTGACATATAGCTGCGTTAGATTTTTCTGCAACTCAATCCTATCACTCTAGTATGTATCCGACCTCGTCTCCTGTGTAAACGAAAAGGACATTGGACATTTTCAAATGAAATAATGCTGCTGTATTTGGCGCCCGGAAGAGGCCAAGGTCACAACAACGTATCACTGCAACACTGACTGACTGACTGAGTGACAGGGAGGTGATGAACTACTGGGTGTGAATGGACTGTACTGGTTATTACCCCTCGACATGTCATCATGAGAGGGAGTGTTCAATGTGTTCATAGAACATTGACAAAACTTTATGAGAGAATCATAGCCTGGCGTCGCTTTCATCAATTCTGTTTTACTTCTTCTTCTGAATCTCAGACTATTTATTATACAAGTGAGGCACATTTTGGCCATGCCTCTCTCTTGGTAAGCTTCTTTCGCCATGAATGCACCACGGTTCTATAATGCATTATGCCTGATGATATATCGATGAGGGGAGGGGAGGGGTGTTACTGGTGTAAGTATAACAGCGTTACGATATAAACGGAAGGCATTCAACACGAGCACTCCCACATTAGCTCTCGATCGCGCATAACGAAAAAAATGCATCACTGAGATTTTATTGTGCGAATGGAAACCACATTCGGGTGTAGAATTTAGTGGCAGTGTTCCTCAGTGAGACCCAGACTTCCCTCCCTCACAAACAGTACTATGGCTGACAATGGGCTATATATTCATAATGCGAGCGTAAACTTAATCAGAACCATCGTAATTTGAAAAATAGTTATAATAAACAAGTCTAAATTCAGCGATTGACTGGGACATGAAATATACCACGTCATCTCGAATATTGATATGAAACGCTCTTGAGTCAGCGGGATTCGTATTGAACTTGGGTCTCTGGGTGCTTGTTCAATACGAAACGTTTACGTATGCTATAGTTTATGTATGCTCAGTGTGCTATAAAATTTGAGTTCAGATATGTGCAGATGGAGAGCTGCCGTATCAATAACTCACTTGTCTGTAGAAATAATTTGTTTTGTTATCTAGCGATGTCTTTGAAACTATGACATCTTTGTTCCATCTAGTGATGTCAAGCAACCGTTACTAGAACCGCATAACACGCAAATACTCCAACTAATTTGGTATATACAAACCGTACAGAAATACTTTGTTTATTTCTTGCTCAACAAGACCATTAACGCCTCACATCAGCAGCAATAGGCAGAAAAAACTGTGACACTTATTAATATGCACGCGGGTGTCGGCTCGTAAAACCAGCTTATGTCTCCATCGTCCGCTGCATCCCTACAACTGACAATCTGCTCGATGGAACGCAAATATCCGATTAGTTATGCAATTTGTTACATCTATTATATTATATAAAAATATCAGAAAGCGGACGACGGTATCCTTTATATAGACTACGGAACCAGCACATCCTCCCATTAGATTGTAAACAACAGATGAGTCTTCTCATAATTCTTGCTGAGCTTTGGAAAAGCCGGAAGCAATGGATACCACATGAGAGCATTATTGGTATGAAGGGGCAAGGTCGCTAAACTTGTGTGCTAACATAACCACAAGGTGCAGCTATCCTCGTAAATATTCTGACGGTAGATTTATAACAATGAAATAATTGAATTAAGGTGTACGCTGTGATATTTTTGTCTTTAGTGCTCGTATGTTGTTAACTGCGTTATCATTTACCCATAGGATAAAATTTATTATGAACCCGATGAAATGTTGCCGCTGTTGAAATATTGTTGTTTTTAATATTTGTTGACTTAACCTATCAGCCTTCTCTGATAAATTTTAAGTGAAGTATATTTTCGTAGTCAGGTGGATAGATTGTGTGGTGAAAAACGTTGGGGAGGCGCACTGCTAATTCACAGCGCACATTTCATAACATGCAAACATTGCTCTAATCAATTAAGCAATATTGAGTCCTGTTTTTAAGTGCTGTACATGCCGCATACCATTTTGATATTTTCTCACCTCTGCTACCTGGTATAACGTGGGGTAGAATATACACGTTCAAAGCAGTTATAATGTCAGTCATCACGTTTTTAAACGTCAGCAGAAATAGCAAGCCAACACAATGCTGGCGTTTTGGCCAGACAGTCTGCAGCAATACTAATGAATTACGGACACATTGTTATAGCATTACTGAATGTATCATGCTCTGAAGTGTTCAGTTCTTCTGATTCACAGGGAATCCAACAAGAATAGGCTAGGCAGTATATTTAACATTTGCACACCAGTGCTTATCTGCAGTGTTTAGTTCTATTGATTCACAGGGAATTTAACACGAATAGGATGGGCAGTATATTTGACATCTGCACTCCAGTGCTTATTTGTTTATATAAACCACACAAGATGCCGAATGTTAGTAGATTCCAGCTGCGTCCGTGTTTCGTTTCCTCCTTACAGTATATACAAATAATCGCACAAATGATGATGTCAGTAGGATCATTGCTGCTACTCGTACACTAGCGTTGTGATATACACCATTGATGCCTCTGCCAAACTATTGTGCTGGACCATTCAGAAGCCTCCTATCTACGATTGGGACACTTATTATTTCAAATCGGTGAATGTGTGCCGTCAAATCCTACTGGTTCTTTCATATTACGTTTCGGGATGATGTATGCTACTCTACACGATTGCTTTTTGAGATGGAAATTGGTTCTGCAAAACGTAGCTACATCGTTAAACTTGGTATAACAAGACAAAGCAGTTCGGTAATTGGTGTCGTAGGGTCAATGTGACCTAAACTTCTATTTAACACAAACGCATAAGTGGCGTATGGACACGCGCTTGCAAGTTGGTCGGATGATAGTGAATGCCTCACTAGCATGATCTACAACGAGTGAAGTACTTACAGATACTTAGGTGTCATCTTATTTGTAATTGCCATGCTTTGGTAATGATTGGCTACTTATACTTATTCGCTGCACTGTCGGCCCTTTCCAAAACTACGTAGTTGGTGAATAATGAGGAGAAGGGACCTGAACTGTTTCACTCGTTTTTCTTATGACATGCCTATAATCACTGGAGCAAGCGGTGAAGCAATTGGTTACATTTATCCTATGATCTCCAAATATGTGAGGGTGGCCAAGAGTGGCGCCCATATAGCAGGTGAACCTAACACGACCTCTCATTGGATTCTTAGCCACAGAATATGCGTTGCTACGGTTAGGCATAGCCGGAAGAGACGTGGGCAAGATTAACGCGCTGCTGTCATAAATAAGTTTGATGGCATTATGGACATGTAGGCCCCCTCCAGTACTAACCCACGCGGCGCAGTAATCCCAATGCAAATTGCACAATCCACCTCTATTACAAATAAATAACCAAACCGATGTGTGACCAGTAATGTATTGACTATCCGCTAAGTAGCTCACATGTGGATGATTCACTATTGATCCTCAGGATAATACCTATACATACATGCAATAGAAACTCGATGCTGCGGCGATAAATAGGTCGGGTTTGTTTAGACAAAACATTTACTATAATTACTTGTTAGCTTACGATGGATTATTTACAATTCTTCAATGAATATGTTTGCATTGTGCTGGGTGTAGTCAAGCAGTTAAGCTTCAAGCTATCGCATTGCTCACTAACAGCAGAAAATCTCATAACGAGAGAATATTGCTCCAGTTAATTAGACATGATAGAATGTTGTTTGTCGGTGCTACTTGGTGGAATTTGATTCACAGCACTTGCTTAACACAAGGAAATAAAGACATGTAGTCAAACCTACTTATTACTTTGATCTTACAAAGTGATGTTATTTTATCATGAAAGCATTCTTTATTCAAGTGGGAGGTAGGATTATTCACGATCAATGGTATAAATACCCTACTTCTAGAAGAATTGTGAAGGACAAGATTTGGTACGACGATCTGCAGATCGGCTAAAACACAAAGATTGGCAGCTCACGAATCTTCGGCTCGTGATCTTCCTTCCTTTTACTTCTATTACTTGGTGACTTGGGTGGCGTTGGCTTGTTATTATTGAACTGATTAAAAAATACGGCTTTCTCCTGTATGGGGGGAAGTGATATAGCCATTCACTTTGACGACGATGTAAATGAGATCCCATGAGTAACCTCTGCGGTTTTAGTACCTGGGGGAACAAGTTATTTTGTCGAAAAATGATCAGAACCCGACTGTGTGGTAAATGGCATTTTGAGGGAGAGCTTTGGTGGTTTGCCTATGAAGATTTAAGGCGAACGGATAATGCAATGTGCTCATATGTCTCTGTCCGTTTTTGCTATGAGAAAACTGTTGACTGCTTTATCTATCGTCAGGATCACAACAGACGGTATGGATCGTGAGCTTTATATGTATGTATATGCTCGTAAACAATGGAATGCAGTTTATGTTAGGTAGAAGATTTGCTTTATTGATAGTTCTGGTGTCTGATAATCGTCAGATTCACCTTCATCACCTGCATCATCGATGACGTGCTATATCCATTCCATCCAGTGAATAAAACTTCCTGAAGTTATGCGACACAGTTACAAGAGCGACTATAGCAAGTATCGCATATCATGTTAAATGTTGTGGATACTCTATCTGGCCATTATGTGTCGATAATAAACATGTCATATGTTAGCCAGTAACCATAGCAGCACCATTATCAACTATTGTATACTTAATGTGTCATGCAAGGATAGATGCAATGGCGCAAGCCTTGTCTCCCAAGACCATTAGCGCAAAACCCGATCAAACACCCCATTATTAACGCCAACCAGTCTTATAAGAGTATGCATGTCTCCCGAGTCGATGTAAAGCCAACAGTCCCTTAGACATTTTCTTATTGACTGCAAACATTATAAAGCGTTAACGACACTGGCTGCCACCTATTGACCTTGTTCTTATATAACGTTTCGAGTGCAATAAACCACTCCTAAATAACAAATCACCAGTCGGCCGTGTTAACGTCAACTCGAATTGCTTTGATTTCCAAAACTTACTCATTCAGTGCGCAACAAGAATAATGGCGTAGCGAACAAGTTTAACGCAGCCAACGCAGGTATGGAAAAGGCAAACAGGGATGAGTTACCCTGTATTAAGTCTTTGTCTGTTTTGATTGATTACATCAATTCCCTGCTCCTCAATGAGACAGGTAACAAAAAGGTGATTTAGGAAATAAACACGCTTTACATAATTGTGAAACGAGAAGGATGAGATGATTGTAGCCAAAATGTTGCCTCCATCTGTTTGGATCATTTCTTGATCTCCTGGGGAATCATTGTCGTTCAGATTAGGTTGACTGGACTCTTTGGTTTGCACATAACATATTATATATCCTCACATAAACATTGTTCAGGTGGGTGACGCTGGAAAGAGATTTTGACCATGAAAATGAGATCCCATGAGTACACTTGGGCTGTTAATCACTGAGCACCTGAGGCAATTAGTTATTTTGAACACATTACAGGCCGTAATATCTTCAATACAACCCCCATTTGCTGCAGTCATTTTATGTAGCATTTCGTACATGAAATTTGAATTTTAAAAATGTCGGTATTTATGATTATAATCGTCAGGTATTTATGATTATCAATATGTATCAGTTCGGTAAGTCAGTACGCACGATGTTCGTGTACATGATATCAGTACGTACGATGTCAGTACGTACGATGATGGTGTATACGATGTCAGTACGCACGATGTTGGTGTACATGATATCAGTACGTACGATGTCAGTACGTACGGTGATGGTGTATACGATGTCAGTACGTACGATGATGGTGTATACGATGTCAGTACGTACGATGATGGTGTCGATGTCAATACGTACGGTGATGGTGTATACGATGTCAGTACGTACGATGTTGGTGTATACGATGTCAGTACGTACGATGTCAGTACGTACGGTGTGAGTGTATATGATGGCTTGTGTGTATGATGTCAGTGCGTACGTTGATGGTGAATATGATGGCAGAACGTATGATGATGGTGAATACGATGGCAGCAGGTATAATGTTGGTGAATACGAATCAGTATGTATGATGCTGGTGTGTACGGTGCCAGTCTTTTCAAGAACGATGCAGTATGCACGACGCCAATGTGTCAGTATACGAATATGCATACGTACGGTGATGGTGTATACGATGTCAGTCCGTACGATGTTGGTGTATATTGACTGTCAGTACGTATGAAGATTGTTATACGACACCTGTGAGCCACCTATGACCTTGTTCTTATATAACGTTTCAGTGCGTACGTTGATGGTGAATATGATGGCAGTCGGCCGTCTTAACGTCAACTCGAATTACGATGGCAGCAGGAATAATGTTGGTGAATACGAATCAGTATGTATGATGCTGGTGTGTACGGTGCCAGTCTGTTCAAGAACGATGCAGTATGCACGATGCTAGTATTTATGATGTCGGTGCGCATGATGTTGGTGCGTACGACAGTATGAACATTGTTGGTATGTACGATATCAGTGTGTACGATATCATTGTATACAATGTATCGTGTCAGTATGTACGATGTTGGAGTCTACGACACCGGAGAGTAGGATGTTGGCAACGAGGAACGTAGATGTCCTTCGCATGCCTTCCAATACGTTCTAGGGTCAGAATATTAGTGCTTCAATTTTACTAAAATTTCGGTTAAATCCGATAATGGCAAAACACTGTGAGGCGTTTATCATGTAATTCTATCTCACAACATGGCTTTACATCGTCTGTAAATGATTATCTTGGCAAAGACTATTTCTTCTCTTATAGTCGACCCTAACAGCTGCAAGCACCTCATGTGGGCAGTTAGCCCCGTGTGCGCACGGGTGTCCCTAAGTAGCACCAGCAGCATTGATTCAGCAACACCAGCAGACATCTGCCGCACTAGACTCGCTGCGCTTTTAGAATAGACTCAGAGGCAATGCTCATCTAGCGATAATCCGCAGTGTCATGCCGGCGCAATCTGTCGAATGTTTAACTTGCAATTCCTAAACAGTTTATGCAAATGGTAAAGCTTTATCTTTCATTTGCAACATTCTACCTCAACGTTTGTGATTAACGATTAATTGCTACCCTCTTTACAAAGATTCGTTTGGTATGATTTGATTAATTTGTTGAAGTGTTATAGTCATTCGGTGAAGCGATGAGAGGAGTGATATAATGTGGTTGGTTCGATATTGCAAGTGTTTCAACTCACAAAACTTACTAGCCAGGAGTACAATGCCCTTTGCACCGAGTTCAATCTGCCGCGACCAAGGTGGAGATGCATGGCTGTCAGTGATTCTATTCGTAGTACATTTGCCACCATGTGCAATGAATAGAGGTTATTATACACAAATGTTTCTCTAGTTATTCAAATATATTTGCCATGAAGTAATTGTCAATCCATTATATACAAGGTGAGACAATACGTGTCGCGACTACTATCTTCCCGATGCCCACAATGCAAGTGTGATAAACACGCGTGCTTGCCCGGCGAGTTCGCCCTATTTGCCGAGCCTGCCAATCCATCTTTAGCATTTAGTGATAATGATGATTGATGGATAATTACCTGAGTGTCATGTATTTTGAAGAACTCCCAGGTGTGTACTGGTATTGAAATAATGTCGTAAATGGCTAAAGGTCATATTCCATTAGTCAAAGGCTTTTTTGTTCTTTGGCTAAGCCAACAATTCTTTGCTGCATAAGAATGGCAACCGGTCGATATCGCTTACCCGCGAGATAGATAGGTCAGACGTGTTAATTGTGGCGGGAGATGGATAGCGACTGGCTGTGCCTTTATCCAGTGAGTGATTGTAAGCCAGCGCTTGTTATTGGTCGAATGCTCTATTAAATCAAATGACGTCATTGTGTCCGCGCCATGATATTTTCTACAGCACCGTATATTTCATGCTGACAGCCCATCAATCACCACTACTGCCGCCGCGTCTATCTGTATGATCCCTTGAATGCGTGTCCGAATCACCCATACCTCAACGGCCTCTATTTACCTTGAGGCCCCCGTCTGCATCCTTCTTAAATTTTAGTCATCTTATTTATGATTCGGTGATGGCAAAAAATGCTTTTATCTAGCGCACTAGCTTTATGTGCCTAACTCCGTGCATATTTGTTTAGGTCCCATGAAAGCGATTAGTCAGTGTATGAATCCACAGCATCCACAAAAGTGATTTTTAAAATCCATTTCGTATTCTTAGAGCTGTCCCGCTTCGCAGTCATGGGGTGACATACGATTGCCATGGCTTGATTTTGCTGCAACTCAATCCTTTCGCTCTAGTATGCATCCGACCTCGTCTCCTGTGTGGCTTAGTTAGTGTCGTTTAAGGAAAAGGTCATTGGACATTTTCACATGAAATAATGCTGCTGTATTTTGCCCCCGGAAGAGGCCAAGGTCGCAACAACAACGTATCACTGCAACACTGACTGACTGACTGAGTGACAGGAAGAGGATGGACCACTGGGTGTGAATGGACTGTTATTACCCCTCGACATGTCATCCCAAGATGTTCGATGTGTTCATAGAATACTGACAGGACTTTATGAGAGACTCAAAGTCTGACGTCGCTTTTATTGATTCGGCTTTACTTCTTCTCCAGAATCTCACACAATTTATTATGCCAGAGAAGCACATTTTGGAATTGCCTCTCTGTTGGTTAGCTTCTTTCAGCTTGAATGCATACCGGTTCTATAATGCATTATGCCTCATTATATATCGCTTAGATAGGACGTTACGGGCGTTAGTATAATAGTGCTATGATAAAAACAGGAAACATTCAACACGAGCACTCCCACTTTAGCTCTCGATCGCGCAAAACGAACTGAATGTAATACTGAGATTTCATTTTGCGAAAGGAAACCACATTCGGGTGTCGACCTTCACATTTGACACTATTTGACAGGGCCATACGGATATTGGCTTCTTGTAGGCGTGTGACAGTGTTCCTCAGTGAGACTATCCTTCTGTCCAACACAAACCGAAACATGGCTGACAATGGGTTTCATATTCACAAAGAAATGCGCGCGTTAACTTAATGAAAACTATCGTAAAATGGAAAATAATTGTAACAAACAAGTCTCATTTCAACAACTGGGAGATGCAATAAACCGCATCGACTCGAATATTTCATTGAGTCAGCGGGTTTTGTAATGAACTTATGTTGCTTGTTCAGCACGAAACCCTTCCGTTGTTTTATGTGCCATCGCTTAAACAAAATAATGAATGAATTTCCAATATTGTGAACTTAGTATGCTATAACAATTTAGTCCAGGTATGTGCAGACGGAGAGCTGCCGTATCAATAACCCTGTTGTCTGTAGAAATAAATATTCTTCTTCATCAAGTGATGTCTTAGAAGGGAGTGGCATCTTTGTTCCATCTAGTTATGTCAATCTACCGTTGCTAGAACCGCATAACGCACAAATACTCTAACTAATGTATAATTCATGTAGTATATAAGCATCATTGTTGTTTACCTCACGTGGTATATACAAATCGTAAAATATATTTTGTTTACTCCTGGCTCTACCAGACCATGAACCCCTCACACAAACTGCGTTATACAGAAAAAGCGCCGACACTTATAAATATGCACGCGGGTGTCTGCTCGTAAAGCCAGCTTATGCCTCCGTCGTCCAATGCATCAATAAAATGAACGCATATATAATCAAGTTCAAAAACATCGAAGTGACTTGGGATAATGCTGGCACATATCGGGTGGTGGAGCTAAACGTATGAAGCCCTCGCGGATGGTAAGACGTCGATAAAGGGTAGTATTAACAACTATGCGTCAAACAATTGTTCCTCGCTGTATCTAACACATCCGATGGATGCAAACACAGCTGTTGGAGTATATGGCCTATCCAAATCTGCTTCAATCACTTGTTATTGCAGTTGTGTTTTGAGAATCGTCTCTATGGCAAGCGAAACAATTATCCCGTAACACTTTGTCCCATTGGACGCATGTCTAATTAATTGTGCAATTTACCTGTCAGCAATTTGTTACAGCTATTATTTTATTTCAAAATATCAGAAGGCGGACGACAGTATCTTTGATATAGACTATGGAACTAACACAACATCCCATTAAATTGTAAACAACAGATTCGGAGTCGTCTCATAATTGTTGCTTAGCTTCGGTATAGCCGGAAGCAATGGATACCACATGAGAGCATTATTGGCATGAAGGGGCAAGGTCGCTGGACGGGTATGCCACCATAACCACAAGATGCAGCTATCCTCATAAACATTCTGGCGGCGGGTTAAGATTTATAACAATGAAATA
Source organism: Urechis unicinctus (assembly GCA_034190875.2). NCBI lineage: Eukaryota > Metazoa > Annelida > Polychaeta > Xenopneusta > Urechidae > Urechis > Urechis unicinctus. The sequence goes on from CM067351.1 coordinate 64,591,353, forward strand.
ATTAGACTAAGGTGTACGCTGTTATGGGTATATTTCCGTCTTGAGTACTCGCATGTTGTTAACTGCATTATCATTTACCTGTAGGATGAAACCTTTGATGTACCCGATGAAATGCTGCCGTTGTTGGAATATTGGGTATGTTGTTTTTAATATTCCGTTGACTCAACCTATCAGCCTACTCTGATATATTTAAAGTGAAGTATATGTTCTTAGTCAGGTGGATAGTTTGTGTGCCTTAAAGCATTGGGGAGGCGCATTGCTAACTCACAGCGCATATTTCATAACATGTAAACATTGCTCCAATCATTTAAGCAATGGTTAGTTCTGTCGTTCAGTGCTATACATGCCGCATACCATTTTGATATTTGCTCACATCTGCAACTTGGTATAACGTGGGGTAGAAGCCGATATAATGTTAATCATCACTTCTTAACATTAGCAAAAAATACAAAGCAAAAACAATGCTGGCGTTTTGTGCCGACAGTCTGCTGCAATACTAATGAAATACAGGCGCATTGCTAGTGCTCAGTTCTTCTGATTCGCAAGGAATCCAACCATAATAGGCTAGGCAGTATATTTGACATTTGCACTCCAGTGCTTATCTGCAGTGTTCAGTTCTTCTGATTCAAAGAGAACCCAACAAGAATAGGCTAGGTAGCTATATTTGTCATTTGCACTCCAGTGCTTATTTGCTTAGTTAAACCACACAAAAGTCCGTGCTCAGTTTCCTCCATGGCGTATACACAAATATCCGCGCAAATGATGATTTCTGTAGGGTCATTTTTGCTACTTATGTGTCCTTGATATACAGCGTTTTTTTTGTCAGTGTCGCACCAACTGATTTGTCACGGTTTTTATGAAATGAGGTAATGGTCATAGTCCCATCTGACTTGCATACGATAAGCTGTACAATCAATCATTTCAACCCGTGACATTCATAGAATGTTTTCTATCAGCATTAAAACACTGCGAAAGATTCATGCATTCATTTTCACAATTCCCAAAACCCAACTCCATTTTTGGAAAAAAAGCATTGTCCAAATATACCGCCGTTGTTGAAGTTTTCAGTCGCCAGTTAGCGCTGCAGAGCTGAACGCAATATAGGCATAAAGGGGTCAAGGTAACTGCATGCTAATATTGCCATCATTACTAACCCACCTAGTGCAGCAGCCATCTGCTCAGGTATCTTCTGCTTAATTTTGCAGTTTCAAAAAAGAGCTTGAATATTATATCCGAGCAATAATCAATAACAAAAAAGCTCGTATACCACGCTGTATGGCTCTCGTCGGTTCGGGCTTGGTTATCTGTGAATTTGCAATGAATCATGAAGCCAATAATAATAAACTGTTGTGGCAGCTGAACTAACTGGGACATTTCATCATAGCAGGGCCATTTCTCTTGTCTTGTTGTCGAAGCTTTCTGAAAACAACGTCATTATTGCGCAGACAAACCGGATGGATGGACTCTAATGAGTAGCAATTTAGAGAACATTGACCAATTCGCCTCTTAAAACATATGTGACGGCATCAATTTTCCTTTTCAAAGGAAGTGGTAATAAAGCCGAGATTTCAACTGATGCGACTAATCACAAGTAATTTTCCAAAATTCAACACTACACGTCTGTAATTAACCCAATGTGTAATATCTGAGAATAAATAACTTCTGGTCTTGGTGTACTTGAGCATTTGTAACGGCGATATGTTTAAGATATCCTGATATCTGTTGATTGATGTCCCAGATATTAAAGTGAGCTGTATGCATAGCTTGTACATGTGGAATTGATTGAATCAAAGACAGAGACAGGTTTGAGACAAGAATCGTGTTGGTAATTGGCTGATACATTGACTCTGTTTCCCACGCATCAAAGTGCTGTTTGATAAGCATCCAGCCTACATGTAGATCGCTGTTAATGCAGTAACCGCCTTTGCTATACATGAATGAATCCCAACCAAGGTAAACACAGCAGCCATGATTCTCATTACTGAAGGTTACATGACCGTGTTTCAATAGATACCTCACATTAAATCCCCCCTGCGATGCAATCAACATCACACCTTGGTGTTTGTTGTGTTCATAAACGTTATGTGGCTAAGATCGGTGCGTTTGGCGTCCCTATTGATTAATGCCTAAGACGCATTTCCGCGCAATATGACCAATTTGATGTTCAGGGTAGCTTTGTCATCTTGGCCTACTGTTACGCACAGCGTCATAAGCGACTGGAGCAAGTATTGAAAATGTAGATACTTCTCGCGCTGTCATGAGGTTATGTGTGTGTTGTACACTTTGGCGCCACTGTTGCTTCCCTACATCATTAAAGTCAAACTCGATTGTAATATAATTTAGTGTTAATGTCTTATTGGTGAGAGGTAATATGCAACAGAAACTGCCCATGATGCATTTGCATGCGGTGTCTCCTCGCAAAACCAACTTTTGCCGTGTTTCTTGTCAAGTCTCTGAAACCAACAATCTGTCTCTTTTGCTATGCCTTCAAGCTAGCAGTAGGTAAGGTGATTCGTACATATGATGCCGTTTGCAAACTGGCTATCCTGATGCAGCCCCTTTGACTGGCGAATAGTGGACTCATTGCAGTATTATCAACTGTACAACAGGCAATTTATCTTACACCATCTAGCGTCATCTTGCGAAAATGGTCCGATATAGTCATGTATGTATTTCAAATAACCACATCTTCAATTACTGGCATTGGCTCAATTTCTAGGAACATCTCTATTGTAGAAGTATCATTTATAAGTACACAGTCCAATCTATCACGCAGTGTATGTGGAACATTTTAGCCATTCAATAATCATTTATGAGAATGGGGAGGAAAATACGGTGCTTCCCTTAATATTCGACCGGGAACGAACTTGATCATTTGAGCGTGCGTCGCTTTGAATCTTATTAGATGTCCATATAAATCATTGTCATGAAGATTATGTAGAACGGCCCATCGTCGAATTGTAACCAACAGGTTCGGCTTTAATAACGTGAATATTGCTGGGTCGCCAACAAGATGAATTAGGCCATCTGAACGCACTACAGGTATGATGGCACCCATAGGCAGGTCACTACAGGTTTATATTAACTTAATTAGACAATCATCAAGTGCATCCATCTGATGAGGTATCTCTAATTTTCTAGCATAAACATTGTTTTTCTATAGTGCGGTTACATAGAATCTCTGTATGTTCGAAGTCGGCATGTTCGACGTTGGTGAGAACGTTGTCGGTAAAAACGTTCCGTCATAACTGTCGAAGCACACTATCAATGTCCAGCCATTAAGAAAACAGGACCTTGCCGTGGTTATTAGACGCGCGCTTATAGCCCATCTTCCCAAACATCACTATCGTGGATATGATAACCTCCGACATATAACCAAACATGATGGAAACTCGAATCGGTTTCAATCAAGTTTTCCTCCGCTCTGGTTATATTGGTTTTCGATATCTGTTTGTGTTATTGTGACCCATACATTCTGTACGACCTTGTACGGATCGAATAACAAGAGCGACTATTTGACTAATTTGACTATTTATATTTCTCATGAAGAGCTCAAAATTAATAAGGCCGCGAGATAGTATACCATATATAGATACTGACATTGCCGACTAGATGAGGTGAGGTCACTGTGTGCGTGCTTTCACCTTGGTGATGGGATTGTAGTTCGTCACTTGATACGCACAGCTTTCATGGCACCAATCTACTGTAACATGCCTGATATGTTTCCTGTTACTATGTCGACAACGAAACGTCGGCAGTAACAGGCTCTGTCCTGGTATGCTATGCCGGTCTATATTCATATTTTATGGACTCGTTCTACTAGGATAAAGTGTTGATAAATAGGTTTCGTTGCCCGGCTGATTTTAATGATGTTGTCGCAAAAGATAACGATCAACGACAAATAACGACGTGGTTCCGTTCGGTGGGGACACATTTGTTAACACGTTTACAATATTTATAGGAGAGTTTTTGATGTTTATTCGCTTCCTTCGATAATGCGATGGCAGGAAGTATAAAATATGATTTGTGTAAGATTTCCATTAGTCCTACTCTGTTTGTTGCGCAGTTCCACCAGCAAACTGAGTTTGAAATGTCCCCAGTGGTAATCCATTAACATTGTTAGTGGTAGTTTCCTGTCAATGGATCCAGGGGTTTCATATTAATATTTACCAAAGCACCTCATATTTAAGCTTCAAACGAGTGCAGTTAATAATGCCTGGGGTCGTGGCTTGTTTCTGTTACTTCCACACCGATGGTTTATCTATTTCATGCGCTACATTTGAAACATATCTATGGTGAAAGAAGTTAAGACTAATGTTGAACTGTTGGTGGCAGAATTATCCGTGCAATCCTCACGTCTGCTTAGTGCGAATGTCTATAATATCCTTGCCTACTCGTTCTAGTGTATACCAATCAGTGATTACCTACGTTTGCAAATGCCCTCCGTCAACTCGCTCGGGTAGTATTGCCTTATCAGCTTGGTCGATGAAGGAGAACGTGCAATCATGTTACAACTTAAAGTCATATGAGACCAAATAGGAAAGGCAATGACATTCACAACTAACGGATAAAGAGGGAAGATATGCTGAGTTGCGGCAGAGTATGGCGGCTTGATGTGGTTTTATTCTATCATCGATTGTGAGCGAGCCTGTCAGATACGTCTTGTCATTGCTCCAATGCACCATTGAACTAAAGTCTCGTTGTGCCTGCGGTCATTTGTGTTTCAACGTAATAGTACAACAGTCACAACTTCATCCGCGACGCATAAATGTTTGCTCTCCATGGAAGCGAGTTTTAGTCACTAACATGCTCTTATGGCTCACCTGTATGCACTCCATCTATGCTTCTCGTTGCATTTTTAATTTGGTGACGAAAAACACATTGTGTTTTACTTGCACGATAACTTTGTACTTCTAATCGACTTACTCTGTGAATTCCTTTTTTACATTCGAAATATAAGTTATTCCATTATGGTTGTATTCGACACATGCTTCTATTCAAAGCTATTAGCTTGTTGTAAAGTGAACCGCGCATCCTGCATGACCTCGTAAGTGTCGTCGAACCAAAGGGTCTTGGGACATTTCCACATGAAATATTACTACATAAAGCGCGGGAGCAGCGGAAGAAACAACAGCGAATCACAGCAACGCTGACAAACTTGCCCCAAAAAATCGACTTAGCCATCATTGAGAAGAAATATTTCCATTGTGGCATTCGGCAAATAAATTGAACGATAACCCATGGATCAGTCACCTAAGGGCCATGCATCAGTTACTTTAGGGCCATGCATCAGTCACATCAGGGCCATGCTTCAGTACTCCATCTTGTAGGTAAGGGTTCGTACGGCAGATAAAATTATTAGATGGATTGATAAAGAATAATTCATATACCGAAATAGGTCTATGTGCGCAGTTGGCAAAGTTGCAGTTTGCAAAGTGTCATGTAGGCAGCCATCGTGCATATGGCGCCATGGCATATGTTCCATTCCAATTCATTGCACAAAAAGTCTTTGATGTGAGTTTTATCAAGGCCAAAACATTACATCTTCACCCCCATATTTCAGTTTGATGCTATTGTTTAATAGAGAACGTACCAATCCAAGCGATGTCTGTAATAGTGTATTGCCCATACACCTCCATGCTCCCATGGGGGTCCAACATCTGCATGCTTACGTGGGGGGCCATACGCCGCCGTATTCCGTTGGGGGTCCATGTACCTCCGTGCTTCTATTGGGGTTCATAAACATCTGTTTTTTACCAGTGTGATAACTCCTAGTCATCAACTTGGCGAATGCTTTGTCTCGTTCCCATTAAAGATATATGTCAATGTTTGAATCGGCTACATTCCAAAAAGTTTTCACGTTATGTATTGAAATAGCTATCCCCAGCGCTGTAGTTGGTCGACGCACGTTTGCTTTTAAATCGATATTTGTTTCCAATTAACGTTTTTGCTTAATTGTAAAGGGGACTACTCATCCTGCTTGACTTTGCAAGTTTTGTCTAACCAAAGGGTCATGGGGCAAATTTCCACGTGAAATATTGCTACTTTACAGGAATCCCGGTAGCAGCAACGCATGACGACACAGCTTACAAACTTGCATTAAGGTTGTGGGCGGCTGGTTGTGAATGTGCTGAATGGGTTACCATGCCACTATGAACGAGGGTTGTTTACTTTGTCTATTGATATATCAGCATATTAGCAATAACTTTTTTAGAGGATCGTGCTCTAAATATCACAAGATTTTTCATTTATACGGCTTTGCTTCTTCACAAATCGTCAGCTATATACTGAAACACATGCGATGCACATATTGAAAGCTCCAGTTTCCGGCTCTTTTTTGTTTTAGCCGTTAATGCACCGGTTCAATAAAGCATGTGGGTGTTTCCGTGTAAGTATAATAGTGTAAGGATAAAATCAACTCTTACATGCATACAATCATTCTTGTTAACCATTGAGAAGACGTATTTCCATTGTGGCATGCTATTAAGCATGTGGATTGGAATGGTTTCGGGAGCTGTGTCGCAGCCATTGTTATCCACAAAAAGCAAAGGGAACAAACGCTCTATGGCTAATGCACCTACTGTAAAATATCTAGCTTCCTGTTTATTTTTTTTTAACTCTACAGGCTTCTCTTACATCCCGTCTGCATTTCATACAGTAAATCTTGGATTATGGCAGCTGCTACTTATATTGAGTTGTAGTATTCGAATTTTCTCATCGTTCTCACGCATAAACCGGAACGCTGCTCGATGAAAGAGGAAGGTGTTTACGCTTGTATAATCATGGATTTGACATATATTCCCATCAAACACCCCTGCTCCAAAGATCGTCATGCTACAAAGCATATGTTGAATGATTTCGGAAGCTATACCTCAGCCATTGCTATCCGCAAAAAGTCATTTCAACAAACGCTTAATAACAACCGTAGAATGGAGTAACTATCACCAAGTGGATGTCTACAATTTTATATTTGGTTTAAAACACTTAAATGATTAATATATTGCTTATTCCGTACCAACCATCAGTGGTGGGAATGCTTATTTTTTATGAGGTGTTGTTATATCCTGCTGGCACAATATTGGGTTAGATATCGGTTAAACAACTGGCTGAGAGGCGACTCTAATTGTTCTCTGACATTGGTGGGACGATAGATTTGGCATTTCTGACATCAACTGCATCTTTTATCACATTTACGTCATGGTTTTGGATTGGACGGCAATGTACGATTGTCACTGTTGATGTACAACATAGAGATTTGGTTTGCAGCTGTCGATTCCTGACACCATAAGCTTAGGTTGTCAGATGAGCCGACCATCTATGTACCTGGGCACTTTGAGAAACGATTAGATAAAGATATTCCGTTGTTGACTTTAAATAAGCGTGTTTCATACCCATATATCGCGTAGATGTGTGTAATACAATCTAAATGGTGCGCAGCTGTCTGAACACAGTACATTTCTTCAGGGATATTAAAAGACGTTATTATGATCGAGCTTGCACGATTCATATATTCCAATGGATCTTTTATCTATACATATGCTCATTGATTTCATGTAAACTGAGACGAGGAAATGCTTTCAAGCGACGTCATGGCAGTAGAAACACGTACATACTGTTGTTTTCAAGCGTCGTAATGACAGTAGAAACACGTACATACTGTTATTTTCAAGCGACGTCATGGCAGTAGAAACGCGTACATACTGTTGTTTTCAAGCGACGTCATGGCAGTAGAAACACGTACATACTGTTATTTTCAAGCGACGTCATGGCAGTAGAAACGCGTACATACTGTTGTTTTCAAGCGACGCCATGGCAGTATAAAAACACGTACATACTGTTGTTTTCAAGCGACGTCATGGCAGTAGAAACACGTACATACTGTTGTTTTCAAGCGACGTCATGGCAGTAGAAACACATGCATACTGTTGTTTTCAAGCGACGTCATGGCAGTAGAAACACGTACATACTGTTGTTTTCAAGCGACGTCATGGCAGTAGAAACACATACATACTGTTGTTTTCAAGCGACGTCATGGCAGTAGAAACACGTACATACTGTTGCTTTCAGGCGACGTCATGGCAGTAGAAACACGTACATACTGTTGCTTTCAAGCGACGTCATGGCAGTAGAAACACGTACATACTGTTGTTTTCAAGCGACCTCATGGCAGTAGAAACACGTACATACTGTTGCAATTAAAGTATTTCAAATTTGACTATGCAAACGTTGTGGTGTTCTATTAAAAGCAATTCAACGCAAAGGCATGGTTTATTCTCTTTACCGAGCGCTTATGGCATGATGTATAATTCATTATTTGAGTTCTAGTTTCATATATGTCTATTGACCGCTATTTACCTTCATGCTTAGCTGGTTATGTACATTAACTGCCATATAGGTGTATTTTTACCTCATTGAACTAGCTGGGACATTTAACGTCAAAAGGACCATTCGCCTTTGTCTCGTCATCGCAACCTTCTGAACCCAATGTCATTATTGCGCAGACAAACTGGACGGATGAATTCTTAAACAGTAGCAATTTTAAGTTTAAGGACCAATTTGCCACTTATAACCGATGCGCCGGCATGGATTATCCTCTGATTGCGGCGGTAATAATGCCGGTTGTTGCAGTGATGTAAATTATCACAAATTATTATCCAAAGTGAGACGGATAACGATGGATAACGATCAACGAAGAATAAGAAGTGGTTTCGTTTTGTGGGAACACACGTGTTATCCCGCCTACAATGTGTATGGGAGATTTGACACTGGTAGAAGTTTAATAGGTCCTTATTGCTACAAGGAATGATGTTGATTTGCTTGCTCCAGTAATGCGGAGACAGGAACCGTAGAAATTGATTGGTCTACGATTTACATTTGACCTACACTGTTTGTTGCGCAGAATATCAACCACAAGCTAAACTAATGTTAAATAACCCTCAGTAAAGATACAATATCCTTTGACATGGTTAATGGTGGTTGCCAGACGGAGGCTTCACATAAACATTCACTAAAGCAGGGTGTAGACAATAACGCCTTGTGTCGTGGTACGTTTCGTTCATTTTCACAACGATTGTTTACTTCGATCCTTTCATACCATAATATAATGGTTAGAGCGTGCCTTACCAGCTCGGCCAACAAAGAAACACGAAGAATCTGCGTGACCTCTTGCAGCATGAATCTATATGCATTGCGGCAAAATAAGAAAGGCAATGACATTAACAATTATCCGAGGCAGCCGGTAAAGATGGTATATATGCCGAGTATGGCGGCTTGATGTGCCTTTATTCTATCATGATTGTGAGCGAGCCTTTCAGAAATGACAGCGTCGCACAAAAAATGTCTTGATATTGTTCCGATGCAACATTGAAATCTTAAGTCTCATTGTGCCCGCGATCATTTGCTCAACATCCTGTATTTTAACCTGACAGCACAGCAGTCACCACTTCATCCGCGACGCATCAATGTTTGCTCACTAACTTATCCTTAGAACTCCATACACTTCTATGATCCCATCGGGGTCCATACGCCTCCATGTACCCATGGGGTCTATACATCTCAATGCTTCAATACATGCTTCTCGTAAACAAATTGTGTTTCACTCACACAATAACATTGTTCCCCCATATGATTATAATAATCTTTATTTTCGCAAACCAGTGTACAGGAACATTATTATTTGATACAACAGCAACCCCCCCCCCCCCCCAAAACGAAAAACGAATACACAAACAAATCAGTTACGATAAACACAATTCCTTTAACAGAGCTTCAGCTTCATGTCGGGTAAGCACTGATAATGAAGAACCATCTCTAATAGAAATAAGCTCCTTTGTGTGCATGGCGTGAATGCTTTGACACGTTTCCATTAAAACGATACGTCAATGTTTGAATCTGCTACTTTCGTAATATATTTGCTCCCATTATGTATTGAAATAGCTGCCCGATGCGCTGTAGTTGGTTGACGTACGGTTGCTTTAAATCGATATATGCTTCAATTCAATGCTATTGCTGTATTGGGAAGTGGACCACGGATGACCTTGTTATTGCCGTCTAAGCAAAGGGTCATGAGATATTTCCACCTGAAATATTGCTACTGCACAGGAAGCCGCGTACACCACTCCGGCAGTATGAATAGGGGTGGTCAATAAGCTAGTGAATGTAGGCTTCGTCAGCATATTAACACTAACTTGATATGAGGATCACGTTCTAAATCAGACAAGGCTTTCATTAATACGGCTTTGCTACTTCATAGTTCGTCGGTTATCTACTGATAACGCACGAGGAATCATATTGAAGGCGCCAGATTTCGTTTCGTTTGGTTTCAGACGTGAATGGCACAGGGTTCAATGCATGTGGGTGTTACCGTGTGACTATAATAGTGTTGGGATAAATTGAACTCATGCATGCATAAACGCATTCTGGTGGACCAATGAGAAGTAATTTTTCCATTGTTGCATCCGGGAAGTGACCTATGCATCAATCATGGCAATACGTCAGTTATCTACCAACCAGGTAACAGCCATGATTCTAGTGACAGCAACCTGCGGCGACATGGGAAGCATTCAACGCGAGATATCCATCAGACACAGCGGGATATTTACATGTGATAATGTCATTACTTATGGCATTCCATATTCTGTTTTGATGAGTAATATAGCATCAAGTGGAAATATTGACAGATTCTTTGCATTCTATACGTTTTGGGAATTAAATAAAGTAATGCGTATTTCCTGTTGGATTACAACCATTCAGAAGAATCAATTATTGGCTGATGTAATTCATGGGATCAGACCCTTTTACATAGTTTTCTGAAGTCGAGAGGAAATGCGTTTGCGTCGTAATATACTCCTTGAATCGCCGCCCATAGCATGTAGGCCGGTTGAGGGACTATTCGTGATAGCTTGCTGTGCAGCGTTTCACCTTGCAGGCTACTCTCTTATAACATCTGCACTTAGTACATTTTATTATTAAATAGGTGTAGCTGTTATTCACATCGAGCTGCAGAATTTGAATTTTCTTGTCGATTTTACGAATAAACCGGAACACGGTTCGATAAACAAAGGAAGGTGTGCACTGTTGTAAAATCATGGAGCGCAAACGTATCCCCCACCCCTGCCTGGAGGATCATGATGCTGTTAAGCGTATTTGTACTTGAGTGATTCCGGGAGCTATGCCTCAACCAATGTTATCCGCAAAAAGCAAATACAGCAAACGCTAAATACACACGCATGTAGAATGATATAACTAGCACTAAGCAGAGGTATACAAGTGTCTGCCTTGTTGAATTCTTCCGGTGAAGCACCGGTGATGGGAAGGCTAATTCATTATGAAGGGTTGTTATTTCCTGATTGCAAAATAATGGGTAAATCTCATTTTAACAAGTGGCTGAGAGATGCGGTTACTCCACTCAAATTGTTCTTTGACATGAATAGGACTATAGTTTGTAATGTAGTCTTCGGTTCATAATTCATTGATAGATTCTAGTGGCGTTTAATCATTGATTCAGGTCTTACGGAGGGTGTGTCCAAACATTTGATGCTGCGTTGTTGAACTGCTTCAAACATTCATGATTTATAATGCTTTAACATTAAAGGCAACAGTTCGTGGTTTTGAAAGAAATATTATCTTATAGTGTTAAATATAATATTGGTAAGCTTAATTCATTAGGTGAGCAGAACTTACACATTGAACTTAATTATCGGACGGTGTTTGCAATAAGATAATACTACTTCTGCCTTCATGAGTGGAAAGGACCAAAGGAATTATCTTCATTCAAAACTCGATATGTTGTAATACTAGACTTCCCATATAAGCAGGTGAAAAGTTGTATTATTGATCATCCTTTTGAATATGTTAATCAATTATTTTCTTTGTCAAGCGATTACATAACTTACTATGCTGTTATCTTCTTGTGGTCTTGCTAAAATTGCCCTAAAGTTGCCCCATTAGGCCATTAACACCAAACTCGCTTGCAAAACGAGCATCAATCAACAAAAACACAGTTGACACTAATGTGCCAGTGTGCTCTCGTAAAGCCAGCTTATGCCTCGTTCACCAGTCTTATACCCAAAACTTGTAATCTCCTCGATGGCCAGTCAATATCTTCAGGCTGGCAAACTACTAGCCATGTGATTTGTTATAACGTTGTCACATATCGGGCGGTTATGCATTTTTTATGCTGCCCCTTCGTTAGGCGAATGGACGATGAATGACATTATTATCAATTACACGTCAGGTGGTTGTCCTTGTGGCATTTAAAAAGAGATGAACGAACTGCATGCATATACTAATATGCTGGCATGGCAGATGCCCGGCCCCTACATGTGGAGGCTACCTTTATTACAAACCCAATAGGAGTAGCAATCCATATCAAATTACGACGTCCTACTAAAGTGTAAAACAAATGAATGATTATGCAGGTGTGTGCCCTCGAATTGAAATATGATCTACGTTGTGCATATATTTAAAGTTCTATACTTTGGCGATATTTTGGTCCTTTGATTTTAAGCATTTCATTAACATTGAATGTTAAGTATGGGATATTATTCGTAATTGCCAGGCGTCAAACGCTCATATTGTCCACTCACTGTTAAATGCATAATATCAAGCGAACATTGCTGGTTCTAATTAATTGCAAACTGAAGATGTCGATGTCCATTCTCTACGGATGTTTGCCTGGAATTGGTGTCATCGTTATGCTTGCACTTTAAGAAATTAATCAACTAATATAACAGACGATTGCTGGATTCAATTATGTCGGAACTGACGATTTATTTAGACGCAATTTTAGATACACTAGCCTTGGGCAAACGAGCTGGAACCTATTTCCCTGTAAATCGGTCTCTATTATCCCGTTATTTCAGTCTCCAACAAACCCAATCATTATTGCGAAGACAGACCGGACGCCTTCCTGAAATGCAATCAATAAAGCACAATGGCGTTTTGCCTCGTTGTTTTTGTGAGACCTAGCTATCTCGGCTGTGACCAGCATTCTCGCCACGACCAGGCCTATTCATATAATCACATTGATTGATATTAGTCCTATTCTAACCGTTTTTATTGTCTGTAGTATTTTATTTTATATCAAATAATAAATTGGCGTGAGCTTGGCCAGAGAAACGATTTGATTAGTGCGTTTCTGAAGTCAACCGTATATTCAGCCATATTCAAGTCAATGGTCTGGACTTGATCGCTAATGTGCGGCCTTTATTGTTGTTATGCAATATCGAGATTAGTTACGCAGCTGTCTATTCCAGACATTACGGGCTTAGGTGGTCAGATCCTCCGGCACTGGGCACTTTAAAAAACGCCTTGATAAGGATGTTCCATTGTTGACATTGAAGAAGTGTTATGGTATGCGACATACCCATATATCACGCAGACTTGCGTAATATTCAATAGAAATGTAATGGCTGCTCAGCTGTCTCAACACCGTACATGTCTTAGGGATATTAATCGACGTTTCTGTGATCACGCTTGCATGACTCCAGTGGATCTTTTAACTGTACGTTTGTCCATTGATTTCCAGTAAACTGAGGGGAGGAAAAGCTTCAAGCGACGTCATGGCAGTAGCTGTACACAATCACCGGTAACACTTTGACACGGCTGCATTTATAGTATTGCAACTTTGACTTTGAAAAAGTTGTGGTGTTATGTTAATAGCAATTTAATGATACTGTTGACTTTCTTTACCGCGCAAATGTGGCAGGAAGGTTTTTTTTATATCTCTCGAGTTCTAATTAAATGTATGTTAAATGGTCACCATAAATCTTCTTGTTAAATTGGTAATGCACATTGACTTTACGTTGACAGTAGCCTGAACTTAATCACATATATGGCCATCGGGCGCCATACATCTCCATGCTTAATTGATAATGCACATTGACCGCCGTATGGATGTATTTGATCTCACTCCTTATTAAGTGATTGAGTTAAATTATGCCTCCCTTGCATAACCCATGGCGAGAATCTCTGTTTCGTTCTGTTCCCATATAAACGATATGTCGATGAAAGAAGATACACGATACCAAATGGTTTTGTCATAGCCTTTAGGCCGTTGAGGAGCTGTCCCGCTTCACTGTAGTTGGTTAACATACGGCTGCTTGTAATCGACACATGCTGCTACCCAAAGCTATCGTTTTATTGTGAAGTGGACCACGTATCCTGTTTGACCTTGGATGTGTCGGTTAATGAATAGTCATGGGACATTTCCAAATGAAGTATTGCTACTTTACAGGAAGACCGGGAACTGCGGAGGTCACAACAACGCTGACAGTTTGGCATGGAGACTGTGGACGACTGGCTGTGAATGTGCGCTTCTGGTGACCACCAGAAATGTCAGTATGAGTGAGGGGTTGTTCTATGGGCCGATGGATATGAGCTACGTCAGCATATAACCAACAAATTCTTTAATGGATCTCTGCTTCTTGTATTGACGGCTTTTTACGACACCCGTAGAGCATATTTTTAGCCACGCCTCTCTCTTGATAAGTTTCGTTAAACTTTTATGCATCGCGGTTCCATACAGCATCTATGCCAATGATGCATTGCCAAGCAAAAGGTTACTACAGTTAGTATATAAGAGTTAAGATAAAATCGATTCAGTCATCTGTATGTTGAATGCATCGTTCCGCAATTGAAATGAATGATTCGTCTCTATACTATGTACGTGATTGCTAAGTAAATGGTCTCAGTCAAAAGTTGCCACCTATAGTTATCCACTTGGTAACCTAGGAATAACGAATATGTTGATGGGGGGGTGATGTGGGTAGGAGGGTGCTGGGGGTGGTGGAGGCATCGTTGTTGAACCTGATGTCAATTTTCATTCATTCCATCAATGTTACAATCGGCTACATTAATTATTCCATATCAAAATATTGAAAATTGGACAAGGGCGTCGTTCAAATGGACAGTGACCCAAACATGACCTCAAACTGGATTTTAAGCTGAATAGTATTTTCATAAATATTGCTTAGGTTTGGTTCAGCCGGAAGCGATGTTGGCCACCTGATCACGTATCAGGCATTCATTGATTGGCTAGCATGATAGGCCGAGGTCGCTACCTTCATCACTAACCAGCGCAGCTATGCAAATAACACCGTTAATGCACGATTTTTTTTACCGATAAATAAACAAACTGACGCATGCCCATTAACCTACAAATGTACCTGGTGTAAAAATATTTTCGTCGGATGTGTTTTAATATTGTAATACACTTCGATATTAACAGTTCTGTAAATGGTTTTTCTTTCATTGGACGAGTTGTGTTTTGGCAAGGAGGCACGTAATGTTTACTATCATCGAACATTTCTCCCGTCAATTATCCCATAATAAGTTACGTGCGTCGTATTGCGCTGCATTTGCCGCATACGTTCTAGATATTGTCTCACTTGTGTGTCGTAATGCGCTGCATTTGCCCCATTCGCCCTGGAGACTGTTTCACCTGTGTGTCGTATTGCGCTGCATTTGCGCATGCGTTCTAGATATCGTCTCACCTGTGTGTCGCATTGCTATGTGCTAAATAAACCTTGATTGAATCAGTCGCATCATCATTGCGAGGAAAATTATCATATCACGTCAAACAATGGATGCACAAATAAGGGGTTGATGGGCTATCAGCGGTCAGGGTTCGATTATCCATGCATTGCGACATCGGCATGCAAACGACCTGAACCTATAGCTGCATCATTTGATAGCCCCAAGAACGGATCTCTATCATCCCTCTATTGCAGCCATCCCAAAACAGAGACTATTTCGCCGACAAACTGGGCGAATGGTCGCCACCCACAGAGCAGCTATACAGTAAGTACACGATGGTATTTCGCCTCTCGGCGCCAGCGTTACGGCGTGGCTTATTCTTTGATGATTGTAATGGAAGCAGAGGAGAAATAAAGAAAATAGCCGACTTAGTTATGTAAGCTTTTCTTAGTTACTTTTGCCTTATAATGACCTGTATGGTGATTGGCATTGCGGATGAGAGCTTTTGAGGTTTACCCCAAAGAATGTATAGCTTCGAGCTATAAGCCCTTTGGTTTACCTATGAAGTTATCATCCGAGCAGAGATTGACATCTGCTCATTTGTCTCTGTCCGTTTTTGCTTCCTTAATCATCATGAGCACAAAAGAAACACCTGCTTTGTGGATTGGGTGTGGTCGTAAACAAGGGCTGCAGCTATGTATATGTGACGATTTATCCCCTATTCTGTATTGTGACTACGAGGATTGCAATAAAGGCACCAGCCTGGCTTGCTCTGATTAGCAGCGCAAAACCGATACAAAGTTTAAGCTACTAACTGACAAGAAACGCTGCATTCAACAAAGCCCCGTCTGTCCATTATAAATATGCACCCGAGTGTCTCCCTGTAAAGTAGACTTTTTCTTCATCTTGCAACCCTTTTCAAAACTGCAATCTTCTCTTTGGAAAGCTAACATATTCAAGCTATCAGGCTGTGAAGAGATTAAATTTCCCAGCGATTGGTTAGGGCTGACTTGACAACCGATATCCGTGCACTAGAGACTGTACTTTAGTTCAAATGTTGCAAAGCAAAGATTGCGTCAGCAGAGAAAGCATAACCTCAGGTTAGGTGGGGATGTTGCCAAAACAGCATGTAAGGTGGCTTTAGGCGTGTAAGCTGGGAAACTATCAGCCACATTACCGATGTTGGTGGCAGCCTTTATCTTCCCTTACCCCCACCCCACCTCCCGCATACACACCCGACACCCCAGTCGTAGCTGACGTCGTTGTGGGTGGCCATACTCGGCTCTGTTGCTGTGGATAATATACCCATGCGGACAGATCGGATGTCTGTTAGAGTACAACAGCAATAATATTTAATACCAGATACCTTACAACCAACTGTTGATCCCTCACACATCGTGCTATTTATTGAGATCATTTTACAACCAGCTCTGGTTCCCCCTGTGTACCTCTGTGCTCTTAAGGATATCTGCAGACGCAGCCAGTTCAGGGGTGTAAATGTTATCAAGAGGGTCGTAGGCCTTAGGAGGCCGGTTGTTGCGTATTTATTGTCCATTAATTATCGATAAATCACTGACGGATGATGCAGTAAGTTCAGGCCTAGTTCGTCCAGAATATCACCACCATGTCGAGACTTGTTCTGCGCATGGCGAGCCGATCACTTGTTGGCTACAGATGCTCTAGTCATGCTAACGTTATGATCACGATAGCCTGTGTGATAAAATGGAAAGTGGGCGCTATGATGCTGGTGGTTGTTGTGAAGAAGATATATATTCCGTTAGCGTTATGATGTTACCCCTAGGTTTTGGTAGCGCCGCGCCAATCTCAATACACCTGATGGTTGGAGCTCGTATATAACCTCCCTGATAGCTAATTACGTAACGGTTATCATCAACTTAATTTGCAGTAGACATGCACTGTGTAGTATATGGGTACATGTGTCTTGTCTCCGCTTCTGTTGCTCGACCGCCAATTCTACCACCCCGCCTCCCCCACCCTACTCCCCCCCACCCCCCCCCCCCTCCCCCTTACCGCCAATCCCCATTACTGGACCAAATACAGGTGCCTATGCACACACAACTTACTGGCAATTCATCAGAGACAATGAAGTATCTTGATAATGAATTATCACCCACCAACATTTGCCATCGCGATAGAACGCATCTCGTTTGATCATTATGGCCAAACCTAGCCTTAACATAATGACTGCTGTCTGAAGATAACTACAAACTGATGTTCAGACGCTCAGCAGTATTGTCTGGTTGTTATAAGGCAAGAGACAAGCAGATGTCAGACGTGTCTCTAATCTGATAATACACCGCCTCCAGACGTTACCAGACGCATCGATCTCAATCGCTTCGAGGCGTCTGACTCGCGCTCACAATTCAGCCGCTTCAGACAGTAGGCGGTTGGTTCGTGACAATACGACATGTTTCTAGTCCCGACCCGGTGGCTCGGTGGTAACGTGTTTGACCTTCATCCCCAAGTGGGTTTTGCAGACGATTACGTGTTTGAGCCAGGGGATACAATGTACGTCGAGCAGCCGTAACGCCAAGGACACTGCGTCCGGGTGTTAGGCAAAAAGAGGTCTGTATGGGATGGGGCAGTACAACATGACGATACAGAATGGCCTCGGAAACTGCCCCATCCACCATCACGTGTCTCCCTGCACAGAGATAGCACATCGCCGACCGTAGAGATAGCACCTCTCTGCGTGGAGTGCTAACGTTCCCCCCTGCATAGAGATAGCGGCACTCCCTGTATAGAGATAGCGGCACTCCCTGTATAGAGATAGCGTTAATCCCAGTGTAGAGATAGGGACACTCCCTGTGTAAAGATAGCGGCACTCCCTTTGTAAACATCGCGCCTTTCTCTATGTAGAGATAGCGCCAATCCCGCTGTTGACATATGGACACTCTCGGTGTAGACATAAAGACAATCCCTGTGTAAATATAGTGTCACTTCCGGTGTAGAGATAACGACACTCTCAGTGTGGAGATAGCGACACAACCTGTGTAGAGATAACGACACTCCTGGTGCAGAGATAGCGACACTCTCTGTGTTGAGATAGCGCCGCTCCCTGTGTAGAGACAGCGCATCTCCTTATCTTGAGATAGGGCCTCTATTTACACAGCATGATGAGTGGTCCACTAGGCCTCGATATGGCTTCAATGGGTCAGTTAGTTAGAATGGCTGATGGCTGCGTCCTCAATGGACCCGTCAATTAAGATTTCTGATCGCTGTGCCCTCAACGAGGTCGTTAAGATGCCTGATCGTTGTGAGTGCTTTGTGCTTGGGAACCCGAATACTGCAGCAATGCAACTGCCGAGCACTGACATGTCGGCGGAAGAAGCCGTGGTGATGATGTCAGCTTCACATTATATTTCCGTCTTTTGGAGAGCGGGTTGGAGTCATGTAAAGTCGGGGAGGCTTGTCATTGTGTCGGCACAGCTGGTTAGTATGACCTGTTTAAGGTCGCGCGCGGTCTATGCTAGCGGTGGATATAATCAGCTAACATGTCTTCCATTCGCTGGACCTGGTAGCCCGCTGCTAGCCCGCTGCTTTCCCCACAAGCCCCCTACCGCCCCCATTTTTCATTTCCATATTGCAATATGTAGGTAATTGAATGTATTTTCCAGTGCGAAGGGAGTGCCGTCAACAAGAAGACAGACGCGTGCTGATTCGGTTTTTATTAACCCTCATACAACACAGGGAATGTTGGATCTTGTTTCAGTGTGTTGAATTGCTTATGGTGGAACGGAACCACCAGACAGCGTCTGTCCTGTCACCAGGTGTGACTCCGGTTGTGTTTGAGGTTTCCTAGGCTGATTATATGGGACGTGATTGACTGCTCGTGTGCGATGTACGTGTGTTGCCTATTCGACGTTCTATTTAAAACCAACCTTTACCCTAGGACTTGTGTTTATATGTCGTCGCAATGAGAATTAACAGATATAACATAGCGCAAGAGACGTAACCCGGTCGTGCTATTGGAACAAACGGCTCTCTTGGACCGTTCAGCAAAGCCTAATGATATTGACGAATGTGTTGAGATAATTAGATGACATAGTCGTGTTGGTCGCATTTAATCAGCGATTTACCCCAAATAGGCGTCTACTGTAATAACCAGATATGTGGGCACTCAATCACAACCCTGATCTAACTAATTAGCCATGTTCGCCGTTGTGAAGCTTCCATAATGTTCCCCTGATAAGCCTGACATTGGTTTAATACACCGCAAATGATTGCGCGGGCCTAGGGTTGTCGGCAGTCGCCTGTAGGGCACCGAGTGTGGAGGACACGTGTCGATACTTTCAGCCTACTCCAGCTGCATGGGCTGCATGGAAGTTGCGATAAATACGGTTGTGTTACATGAGTTAGTTATGAGGCTATATAACGAATGAAACTGTTTATAATTCTGTATTCATTATCTTACATACTTGTTCTAATTTTTACTTGTATATATAGCATATTTGCTAAATAATTCGACGCCCTGGAAGTGTTCAGTATGAGATGTCGTATGTTAATTAAAATGCTATCTATTGCTCTTTGAAACAGCAGCCGAACACTGGTCGCTTGCATTACTTACATTCTGATCGAGTTACTATGTCCTGCATTCTGATTGGGTTATAATATCCTGCCTTCTGATTGGGTAACTATCTCCTGCATTATGATTTGGTTACTGTGTCCGGTTTTCTGATTGGATTACTATGTCCTGCATTCTGATTAAGTTATTATGTCCTGCATTCTGATTGGGTTACTATATCCTGCATTCTGATTAAGTTATTATGTCCTGCATTCTGATTGGGTTATTATGTCCTGCATTCTGATTGGGTTACTATGTCCTGCATTGTGACTGGGTTATTGTGTCCTGCATGCTGACTGGGTTACTATGTCCTGCATTCTGATTCGGTTTGTTTGTCCTGCATTCTGATTCGGTTACTATGCAAGCTATTTATCCACCTTTCCTTAACAGGCATTGTACATTAATCTACCTCTCACATTATGCAGTTGGCGTTTGGAAAACCTTCATGGTGAACACGAAGCATTTCGCTCCTTAGTATAACGTACAAATGAGGAAGTGTTGTACATTATCTTATAGGGTTCATTAAACTATGCCCTCTAATCACCGCAGTATGATAACAAGAGTCAATAGGAATCCAAACTACGAGGGCTTCATGCCTGTTATATGTCAAATATTGTACTACATCATGGTAGTGACAACGATACCAATGCTGTGTCCTTGTATCACTGACACCCGAGTGCCTTTCCATGCTGCCGGAGTATATACAACGACAGCTACACAATGATAGTGATGGGGCATCACAAAAAGCCGCGCTAACTTGCCCGTAATCGAATTCCATGCCAGCGTCTTTGTGGCATATCTGTCTGTGAAAACGTTACCCACGTTTATGATGTGAGGAGGGGAAGGTATTGATATGGCCTCCAGATTCTAGGCGATACTTTGAAGTATATGCCTCAAGAGTCTATCTCTGTGATGTTCCTGATAAGTTATGATCAATTGCGACCTTACCTTAGATATAACATTTACCATGCCGAGTAATGAAATTGCATGTTAGCTCGAGAGGTTGGCGTTTCATGACGTTTATAAGCTTAATAAAATGGGTATACATTCGTGTATGTTTCCCTTCCGTATCAAAACACAATACAGCTATTGGATATCGATACCTCCGAGCAAAGCAAATACCGGAACTGATTCATGGAAAAGGCTTTATTTCATAATACTTATAATAGCTGTCAAACGCTATTCAATGACTGTAATTACTTTTGATATGTAACGCCCTCGGTACACAGACACTTACCCATTGCTTATTACACACTGTAAAACAAGCACTAGTTGTTTTTAAAAATCATATAGGGAGCATATTAAAGATGTAATTGTACGCAACATCATTAAAAGAACAACGCGCGATCCATAGGGGGCGTTATATATGACTTCGTTCACACCACGCAATGGTGCGGCCTTATAAATAAGCTATTCAGGTTCAATATCACAATCTGGAGGCATCGTATTATTTTTACATTGGGCCATAACGAAATTCTCTAACAGAGCAATATATCAAACAAATTGGTTCTTACTCCCGACCAGACTTTGCTTGCAAAACCCGTTTTATTGATTTATAACGCCAAAAACCATCCTCATGAGATTCTCCATCTGGTGATGTACTCGCTTTAAACATTCAAGTAACACCAGCAATGGTACTTTCGTCCTCAATACCACTCTTATTAAGATGGGTTTACCTTGTTTATGACAAAACAAGCAATGTAGCCTGCTTTGGTTTGTAAAACCTGATAAAAGATATACCATGGGTTAGTTAGTTATAGCGTTATGCAGCGTATGCTGTTCTTTTCCCGAGCTGCCAATTGTGTGTTCATGGTCAAACAGGATGGATTATGTACCTATTGACGGCCCTTTACAGTTACAAGCCTGCAATCAGTCATCTAATGCTTTAGTTTATTTTTCATTTACATTGATCGACTGCTGTTTTTGATAATATATCTTTGTGTATTAATTTGTCATAATGAAGTCCATGCGCTTATATCATGTACCGCTATCTCTCTGACAAATCGTCTTATATTTGTATCAAACATTCCTGTACGAAATATTTTGCTAGCGCCCATACTTACATGTGTATGATTAGGTGAGAGAGCATTTTGCAATATCTATATATGGCAACAGACCGTTAAATCAATGTCAGACTGATAACCTCTAGAACTGTACAGTATACTGTATATATATTTATATACATATATATATATATTATATATATATATATATATATATGCATATATATATATATATATATATATATATATATATATATGCATATATATATATATATATAAATATATATGTATCTATATATATATATATATATATATATATATATATATATATATATATATATCTATATATATATCTATCTATCCTATATATATATTTATATATCTATATCGTATTATATGTGTTTTATTTATCCGTTAATGTGTTGTATAGACATCCACTATGACCAATGCAAATGTAGCAACTACGGTAGAAACTTATCGCTCACCTCGAAGGATGTATATGTGTCCAAGGCTAGTCCATAGCATTTTAATCATCGCCGCCTTCTGCCGTATGAATGCACACAAATGATGTCATACAAATAAGTGAACATAACAAGTCGAGCATTAGGTTTATTTTTCAGACATCATATTTGTCTCTCTCTCGGAATTGTTTTTGCAAGTGCAAATCAACTAAGTGGCATTGTCTCCTCCATTGTGTCTGGTCCACTTAAACCGGTGAATTACCCGCTCTACATGGCCCACATTAGAGCCTACGTATTCTGCATACTTCGTCAGCATCATAAATGCGTCCATGTTTCATTTAATGCACTTCTGGGGAAATTTGGGAACCCATAAAGCATTTACTGCTTTGCAGCCATTTGAACGGCAGTAAAATTAAGAAATTAAGTATATGGCAGCATACTGGTGCAGATCTTGTTGCAAGGGTGTGATATAGTGCCGCCCGTTTCTGATATCCATGTTAGGCTGTCTTCATTGCCTTATATATTACACCCACCGCTTGCTTCGATAGCATGCGTTTTGTCGATATGTATATAAACTTCCGCCAAATGTTCTCTAGCAATGCATCTACCTCACCCATTGATTATTTACGTCATAGATTACCTACAGTCTTTGCTTTAGTAAAACGATTTGTTGCCTTCAGTTTCCCGGAAAGCAGTATAGTTTTAACATTGCATTACGACCGGAGATGAATCGCTGTTTTGGCTACCATGCTATGAGCTTTGTCTAAGCGTGGTAGTTTATATTGAGGACTGGTTTAATCAAAAAGATATTCTGGCAGTATGCCTAAAACTTGATGTACATTTTATCTTATCTTATCTAATTATGTAATGGTACGTCCTAACACCATATCGGTGCTATGAAAGGTGCCATTGCCTCTTAGTAGTCGTCAGTTACTAACAGTAATATCAGATCAATGTATTGGTTGAATTTAGTTGAAAAGTTGATTAGAAAGCCTTATATGCTTTGACATAAACGGATTTCGATTCGCCAATACAGTTAATGATTCATCTTGTTTATCCGAGTTTGGAACTAAATCCTAACAGAACAGTAAATCTTACGAAAGGATGCAAATACCAGACCAGACGTTGTTGGTTGTGCACCACGTGTCGATTCATAACGCCGAGCTCCGTCATCATCACATTTTACTCCTCTTGATCCGTCTATTTCAAAGCTAAGTAATACATGCAATACTCTGGAGATATATAACAATATATGTCGTGTTTATATACGTCTGTAAATAATAGTTTGCCAATGAATCATCATTTTTGTACATAATTCATATATCATAAGTGACCGAAGATACGACCCTCTTATCCTCCTCAGCTCACCCCCCCCCACCACAAACGTTCTTATGTTCCTCTTTGGAAAGAAACCTATCTATCTTAATAACGCGAGGCACCTTGTTATCAATAAATGTGATTGAAAGTCTGCGTTGATCAATTGAGGTCATATTGAACAGCCAACAGTTTTATGGTCAGACCACTCACAATTTAATACCTTGACTTGAGATATATGTGTACCCTAATCGGGATTGCAATTTATCCAGTTTTTTGCGCATTTCTGCTGGTAATATTTTGCTGTTAACGTATTTAAATGTACAACGGGATTTTATGAAATCACTTTATCGTGGTGCTTACCAAACTTAATCACTATATAATTGATGATCACCTTCGTATACGGGAGGACCCTCATGCTCTATATACATTAACCATTAGACATATGTGCAACACGTTTCAATAGATTTGTAACGCTCTTTATCAACGGCACCTTTTCCTGCATACTTCAAGTCACCTCGATTAACTATAAAAACAACAGAGAAGCATTCATTGCGGATGTGCGTATTCTCTTCTTAGCTCTGTGGTCCAGCTGAACACATTGCGGATGTGCGTATTCTCTTCTTAGCTCTGCGGTCCAGCTGAACACATTGCGGATGTGCGTATTCTCTTCTTAGCTCTGTGGTCCAGCTGAACACATTGCGGATGTGCGTATTCTCTTCTTAGCTCTGTGGTCCAGCTGAACACATTGCGGATGTGCGTATTCTCCTCTTAGCTCTGTGGTCCAGCTGAACACAGGCACACTTAAGCATGGCCATTGCCCTTCTATTCCCGCCTGGAGCATCGCCCATAAAGGAAGATGCGGGTTATCAGGGACTCTTCCAAGTCAGTGTTCATCGTCTTGATGTCCTTCCTTGAAGATAACAGCCTTAATCCTGTCATCGTTCTGGTACTTAAGATGATAATTGGCTGTAGAGAAACTGGTGGCGGCTGTTTTATGCATAATAATTCTTCCATACATACGGGTTTTTTTCTAAGGGGAACATGTAGTGTTATTTGTGAATACCCGATACAAGGCCCTGATTGCCTGGATAAATTCGTTTTTATTTTAATTTGCCTATTCTGACCATGCAAGGTTCTATATCAGTCTCGGGAGGTATAGAGACTAAACTTTAAGAATATATATTTTTGAAAGTTGCGGTTACACAGTTGCCAACGAAAAAAAGCCTTTAACATATAGGCCGATGGTGCAAATAGTTACTTAACTTTTTTCACTGATGACTGTGATGAAACATTCTGCCTCCATAAAGTTCGGGTTGGTTTTATCATAATTCTATATCCATAAAGGGAACTATCTATTGATGGCAAATATCTCAACCTGGTATTATTTGTAGCAACATGCGTCACAGCGACTACTTTTGGGCAATTGCCTCTCAAACCTGCTGGTTGCATAACAATCACATATTATTTCTAATCAGCAATACAGCTTTACGTGCTTAAATGTATGATGAACATTGATCAATAGTTTGGTAAGACAGCAAGATTTATAAACTCTAAGCCATATTCGACTTGAGCGTTAAGTGCAGTTAAAGAATTCAACTGCTACATGGAGGGTAAAACAAAAAGGCACACGAGAAATACATGTGACCTGGTTGTTTACAAAAACACATAAGGACGCTCAGGTCTCCAGACACTGGAATGCTACCTTTTGAAAACGATGACCACTTTGATACCCACTTATCCCATTGAGGAGCAGTGTCCCAAGCCGATAACTGCCACGAATGTAGGATAAGCCGCATTCAATAAACTGGGTTTAGTGGTTGATAGCAGAATGGTACCACCAATGAGGGTGCAATGGCTATTGCATTGTTGATGTCGTGCAGAGAAGGACCCATATCTTCATATGTAGTACCAATAATCTGCTCGCTCAAGCTCGTTTAGGTATAGTCATTGCATCTGTTTGAACTAGGGAAATATTCAATTTAACAAACCAGTCTATTGTTTCCACTTTCTTAAAATGATCGGATATGACACATTTCTTGTTCACGTGTTGGTAATGTCACTTTACGAGGAGGAAGTATTATGTTTCAGCACGAATTCTTTGGCAATGAGCATGCCTGCTTCCAATATCAATAAGATAACCTCTTTATAAATTTAGGCATCTTCACATATACTGACCCATGGGTTGAAGGAAGCACTTTTTGATTTTCAGCAATGAACTGATAGAGTACGTTTGCTGAACTGATTGCCGATTTGCACTGACAAGTATGTCAATCTAGATCAGACACACAATTCCCCATTGTCATGTAACCGATGACTACGTCAGCACACGAGTATGCACAACTGTCTGGTGCAACCTGGAGCATGATCTTAGAAGAGGTAGGTTAGACCCTACATAGCCGTTTGACCAAACATTAGTGCTCTCATTGTTGCCGCATCGAACTTACGTTCTCATGTCCCAAAAAACATTGACGCTGGGGCTTACTAAAAGGAAGAAGAGTAAAGAGCATGTAAATGCCACATAAGACATTGCAAAGTATTCACCATTGGCGATGTACTACATTGAGCATGATCATCTACAAATAACGTACATCCTGAATGCGCATAGGCCCTGGGTGTTCAAACGACTTGGCCACGTCGTCAAGTTTGAGCGGAGCCACTTTAATATTGACTGTCATTTGTAGTTATGCAATCGGCTATAGTTACACAAAATTCATTTACGACCTACACTTAATTTCATTAGCCTTAAAGCAAAGGAGCAAAGACTTTTTCCCAAAAATGTTGACCGAACCGCATCCATCGTCACAGCGTAAACAAACATTGCTATATACTTGAACAGGGCGTTGTGCCTAAGTCAAATAATACCAAGCTTACGTAAGGTTATGTATATTGCTGTTTATGTACCTAATGAGACATACGTCACTTGCTTGTACATTAACTTGTACATCTGTGACACAAATGATTGTCAGTGTTCTTCACTATTGAGTCTGATGCTGTAACTATGCACCAGCTAGCTAACATTTCCACCACAGCAAATCATTACCCAATTGAACGAATGCATGTACGGTCTCAATCAACCAGTCTATTTCAATCACCTTTGACGGGACAATTGGGTGATTTCAAGGCCGTGGACTCACCATCACGTATTTATTATGCATTCAATCTAGACGATCACGAGCCTGGGAGCAGCACCAGACTACAATTTAAGTCCAATTGAAGATTCTCCTCTTGTCACAGATTGCACTGAGAGATGGTAACAACGAATGTAATGAAGTGTCTTCAGGTGGATAAACTGATTGGAGCACCCTGTCCTTAGAATGATCAAATCGGTTAACTCCGAAGCTTTTCGTTCACGCTGCAGCCTACATTTATTCTGCCATTGATGATGTCGTACTAATCACTGGTAGAGTGCAAACCTTGCTTCATTCCTGCTGGGATCATTGGCTGGGTCAAAAAATGTATGATTACCATTTGTTGCCACCACAGACGTTGATCTCATCCTTTTTTGATATAATTTTGGCGGTCCACTGAACACCTTAACAGGTGAATTTCAAGTTGACAGCCCACTGCATACATCACCAATTAGATATCATGCTAACAACCCGCTGCATACCTCATATTTGGATGTTATTTTAACAGTCCATCGTATACCCCATCAATCGGATATCAGACTGACAGCTCACAGTATTCCTTACCAATTTATTGTAACCTGGACAGCCAATTGTATAGCAACATATATACAAATAGCTACTGCAAACATTTATTGAACGAGAGTTCTTGCAGTCATGCGGCATTAAGCTCCTTATTGATGGTCATGCATTGCCGGGAGATAGCTTTGAAGCTCAACAGGTAGTATAGTTCAATTATCTCAGCTGCAGTGAGCAATAAATCTCAGACAAAACCATAGAAACTCGTCAATAGCATTTAAATGTGATGATCGCTACTTCTCTGGTGCCATGGTTATCACTATTCGGTTAATGTTGCTTGAAATATTGTACCTAGTGCATTATCGGCTTGTATTAGGACAACACAGAAGGTTAATCTAATAGTTTGTTGTGTAATAGACAGTCGGTTTGTGCCATGATTCTCTACATCCGTTTACCATCACACGCCACACTGCTCTCCTCTAGTTTTGTATGCTAATGATTTCAATGAACAAGTAAATTAGTACCGCGAAAGACCGTGTTGAGCTCGATGCAGGACATCACTGTAACGATAACCCAGTTCTCGTGTCGTTTCATCACCATCTGGCCAAATGCGGGAAGTCAGTTTACGGCAACCATAATTAACTCGTACAATTAAGCATTGAATACTAAACAAGAGACCATGCGATATCAGTTACAGCTGCAACGCCATCTGAGAACCACCTTCAGAACGAACGCCAGGTGGCACGCTCACATAGAATCGGCCGGTGACAGGCGCCAGAAGTTATACTGAAGCTTTTCATTCTCTCAGTTCACACCACTCAGAAGTACCACCAAGGAACCGCCAACGGGAGACCGCCGACATCTTCATGGTCGACTACACCCTGGTTTTATTCCGGGCATTGCTACAGCCCTATAAATATTGGCGAACTATATCGACCGTGGCAATTAATTGACTTTTGCACGTGAACAATCTAGAACGGTTTCTGACATTGCTAAATGATGGCGATGTTTGCTTTTACAAGAAGATTTTCGCGCCGGGTTTCCCGAAGCTTCAATATATTTCAGGCGAGGGGCTTCTTCCGGAAAGGTTAGTTTGTGCTGTGATTAATGCGTTAAGACGAGAACCTTTATGTTACGGTTTTCTGTAATAATGTCACCAACTCGGCTCATGCAGACGGAATAATTTATGGTGGAATTCTACTACGCGAAGCTTAATGTAGGCTCATTCGGTAAATAAACCGCGTTCTTGTGTATTTGTGTATGGCTTGGTCGAGGTCAATCTACCGTCGGAAGGTCTCCGATCTCTTTATGCCTAGTGTACATACGCTGTGGAGCCAATGAATGGAGTGCAACCTTAGCAGATCTCGCTAATGTGTGGAAGTGAACGTCGATACGCAAAATATTACCACACTTACTTGTGTGTACTGTGAACAGGAGTATCGATTTGTGTGTTTGTGACTTACTATGTTCAAACTTGATGTTCTAAACACGGCAGTAGATTTCTTGAAATGGTTTTATTGTGTTTTAAAAACATTAAATTTCATTTTGTTGGAAGTCATCCTTCAACCGCGAGTTAAGCACGCACCTATCAATAGGATCTCTAAACATTCTTTATTATGTTCCTGCCAAAACTTACGTTATTCGATATTGTTTGCCTGTTCACAATGTTAACATCCAAACAGTCTCTGTAAACGCTCGCATTTTTAGTCTATCTACTGCAGCAATGTTCTTATTGGAATATTGCTGACTACGATAAAATCCGACAATACCTTACCGCTTACTGCAACGTTTATTATCTAACGGTGGAATATAAATGGTTCTGCAAAACTTCCGAGTTGGCCGACCATGTAAGTTGATGCTAAGCTGTCACTTTCTAAGGTCCACTTATACCAGACAATTCTCGAAATAAAAGTCTACCCCCGGAAGCAAAGCCAAGTTAAGTTTTATCCCATGATGGTGGTAATAGGTCTTTATTTATTTCGTGTAAGTGAGTCGACTGCGTTCTGATAACCATAATGTACCGCCATACTTATCGCTATATATCACCCCCTTAACGGGGCCATTTAGCTTGAATGTCGCTCCCAGTTGCTGGGGTAGCTCCGAGTTATGGGTCATTTGCTTTCGTCCTTATGCCTACTTCACCGAGGCGACAAATTGGTGTATTGTACTGTTGACAGACAAGGTGCTTTTTGTCACTCTCGCGTCGATGTCCCGTGATTGGCGAGTCCATATTATCCTGCATTACGCCCGCAGGCGTTTGCGTTGATTAACAGCGAGCGAACGCACGTCGAGGAACGAGTTTTATCATGATGTGCACGTGCAATGCATCCGTATTAAACACTCGAGTTGAATCAATGTTGTATTTTGTTTCCATACGTTATGAACGGAGATATCTGCGTCAAACCATCTGATGTCAGTGATGATCGGACCTCGAAACTGATCCCGGTCCTAAACGCCAGCTATATACACCATGGCCGTTTTGTACCCAGTTATTGAATCTTGCGTGACGACTGCGCCCGAAGTTCATGACATTCCTTTTAGGATGCGAAAGCTCCCACCCTTCAGCGTCCCCGCTGACATCATTCGCCTCCGATTCTGCTGTTGTTTATGTTGCCATCATTGTCTGCTGAAGTGATTGCCATTCATTTTACACGGGTACCTCCCTGCCAGAAGGCTGCCATTGCCGTTATAAGCAACTCACCTAGAGCATGCGATCTTTGTCCTGTCAGTTTATGTACTTCAGAGGCTGGAGAGGCGCAATAAAGGATACTTTTGCATTAATGTGACGGCGAATTATGATCTCATTAGCTCACTGTTAAGGCACTGCACTCCTATTTTACTCACCTGTTTTTTTACAGAAGTATTTGCCACGATAGGTTCTCTAGTACTGATGCCCTGGATGCACTTCAGCTTGTGTCTCAGCATTTCATGTAAATGGGCAGTGAATGTTCTTTCGGACGTTCAGATAAAGCATAGACTGGTTAATGGGGAGCAGAGGGTTGTTAATAACAATCTATTAGCAGCATAGTAATCTGTTATTACTTGAATTCGCCTTATAACAGCCAGATATTCCGTCTTCGCGGTCTATCTGTTCTGTATTTAAGGTTATGTGTGTATCGCGACCATCACCAGCCGAGCAAGTTGACAATCTATCAGTTTGTTAAATGCTGCAATGGTTGCAATAGAAACGTAATAACAATGTATCGTCATTGCTGAATAATAACTATATTTGGACCCATTGCTGCTTGCTGGCGTATAACATCATGAAATTGTAGTCTAAGATCAATTGGCCTTATGGCATATTAAGCGATCATAGCTTATCTACATCCCGCTGCCGATATGCTCAGGTGAGAATCATTCAGTAGCATTTGTTGTAAACACTTGCGGCTGCTATCTGGGCTTCAGATGTAGCACTACGTCGTATTTAACTTACGCGTCATACTGGCACATAGCCATAGATCGTGGCGCTAGCCTGAGTTTAAGTGCATTTTGTAAGCCATGGCTACCACGCGGGATGCATTAATTCATACCAGATAACTTTTGCACTCCGCGTCAATTCATAATTGAAATGAATAAAGAAAGTCGATAGCCTGTCTTTTGCTCAATGCAGTCAATGAGATGGGTTTGTATGGTCTGCGATGAACGCCTCGTTGTTTCTGATGAACGCCTCATTGTTACATTCATCCGCTGTTGACGGAACTGTGTAAGCCTTATTACATCGTCTCCATTCATGGAACAGAAATGGAGCTGCAAAAACCCTAATTAGGTCAATCTGTGTTCAACCAATTTGCACTCGCTGCTGGAGAATCGGTTAATAAATGACATGACACTATTCAGCACACCTTGGTTTCGAATGCTAGCTATGTACAGCATCTTTATATTTATATCTATTGGATGTATTATATACTGTAACCCAATGTTTTCTAACCTGTCCCCTCATAATCTTGTGCAATTGTCGTCTCTAAATGGAAGACTGTTTTGTTATATCCATCTGCTGCGAGGGTGTTAACATGACGTGCGCTCCTCTAACACACCACATGTATGTGGAGTCTCATGCTCCATTCTTATATATTGCATCAGAAATCATAATGAGGAGATTGATTCAATAAGCCAATGTCACTTATGACGTAAGACCTCTCGTAATATCCCTATGATAGCAACCCTCTATACTCCGTCAGCTACCCAAAAATCATAATCCACTCAAGCGCCTTTAGCATAGGGTGCACATGCAAAGCCTCACTCTGCTTTCAGTATTGTTTGTTTGTCAGTGTTCCGTCGTTCGTGAGTAAGGAGGGAATACTGTTCTGAGTAGGGGACTATAATACAGTCAGAGTTTGCCAAATGCTTCGGTGCAGTTGTTTTGCAGTATTGGTGTGCAATACTTAGCTGTTATTGCCAGATTATCAAGATGCAAGTTGAAGTCGCATCGGTGATAACTGTCACTCCAGGCGGTATATCGTTCTGTTATGGTTTTTGAGCACACAATGCACTATGAAGCAAGTACTCTGTAAATAGGACAAGTTATCAGTCAATAAGGTCGTGTTTACACTGGCTCTATCTGTCCTCGCCAATCGGTATATATGTGTGTTTTTCATGGGGCTTGTCATGTTGTGCCGTCCTTCCAGGTCGTTGATGTGATACCTGATTGTTTGAACATCTGTTGAGATAATACATGATGACATATATTAGCCCCGGGATATGAGAGACTTGTGTTAAGCAACCGACGACCTTTGTACCATAAACTGTATCTGGCAACAAACTCATTTATAAGCCATGGAAATGCAACTTTATTATGATCATCTTTTTCATCATCAGTATTTTCGTCTTCTTTGATATCATCATCATCATCACCATCAGCAGCGTCATCGTGACCATCATGATCTTGATCACCATGCTCAGCACGATTGTCGTTGGTTTGGTCATTCCCAATCATCAACTCAATCATCACCCCAAACGTCATGTTGGTCCTGGATATTTGTGACGTTGGTCTATTGGTAATGTTTTTGGGCGTCCCCGTCTTATGTAAGCGTAATATTTCGATTGTCAACAGGCCGATGAACGACACATTCCCACATTCCTCTATGTCATTAACTTATATACCACCTACAACCTATATCATATTTTATCATTACCATCCACTACGTAGAAATGATATGTATTGTTGGTCTTCTAAGCACAGATGGTTTTATTTTCAATGGTGCTCATGTCCCTATATCGTTGTGTAGACAAAAGAACGTTTGGCTCTGTGGTTTCACTGTTGACTGTTTGTCAATGTGACGTCGTCAGCCTGCGCGGAGAAGAATGCAGACAAATGTGTATTACGACTTGTATTGGAACTAGAGGCCAGCAGTTGGCGTGGCGTGTAACATGCGGCAGTTATCGCCGAGGTCATCAAAATACAATGGTGAACATTATCGATATTTGCCACCCTAGGCAGTTTACCCGTTTTGTTATAGCCTTTGAGCACATAATACACAATAAAGCAAGCACTCTGCAAAAACAGAACGAGCTACCGGTCTTTTAGGTCGTGTTTACACTGGTTCTATCTGTCCTCGCAAATCAGTATTTATATCCGTTATTCGTGTTGTTGATTACCTAGTGCTAACATTCTAGGTCGTTAGAGTGACACTGATTGTTCCAGTCATTATTTGAACAGCTTTTGAAAAAATGTATCGGGACAGATATTGGTCTCGTGATGAGGGAGACTTGTCTGATGTACAAACAGGTCCTCCGTACCAGGTGGGAAGCTGGCAGCAAACACAGCAATAAACCATGCTTATGTTATTAAAATGACGTGTTTCATTGATCCGTTACAATTAATTGCAACAATGTAATTGTCATCGCATTCATCTCTTACAAATCCATAGTGAACATTGAAAGGAATCTTATAATGATTCGGCATGCTATCCATAGATGGTCATGATTTGCAACACAACGATTTGAATCTAGACTTTGACATATGTCATAGAAGCGATATGCCATATGACGCAGTTGAGGTCTATATAAGACGATGCAGAGGGCATTTACGGCAGAACACAGATGTTTGATGCGTTACACGACCAGTTGGTGGCACGGCTCGCTGTATAGCCTTTATCAGCAGCGATTCACATTTACAGGCAATATTCACACTAGTCACTAGTAATTATTTGACCCTGCCAACACCAGTTATTAACAAACCTATAAGCATTTATTTGCTCTCATCACATTTGACCTTGGAGCATCTCTGTTTGTCAGACTATTCGCTTCACACTGCAGATGATGTGAGTGTTTCAATAGGTTCCATGCCCAGTTTTTTAATTGAAATAATTTCTGAGGTTTGATCAAACTAGCATAAACTGGATGATCTTGCGATAACTTCACTAAAATGCTACTAGGCGACACCCAATGAATCCCTTTGAAAGTCGATGGATGCATTGTGATTTACGCCTATATTAGTAACGCATATCACCATTGATATATACACCGGATGACGCGTGGGCATTAAATAATTGAAGTTTCTTTTCGAAGCCCATGTGCGGACATCAGATAATTGACTAGTGGTTAATATGCATATACTGTGTATTTTATGGTAGAATATCAATGCCTGACATCAAACGAATTTGTGTATTATTTGTCAATCTTTAAGTGAAATATGAGTTATTTAAAGGAATATATGACCGCGGGCATTACTGTGCTTCGAAAAGGGATAGGACACACGGGGTCGCAATGGTTGAATAGCACAATTCACTCAATTGGGGCTTTTACAGGAGACTTCAAAAGCTAGGTCATGTACCACCACTCCTTCCACTGGTTATGTGTTCAGTCAGCTCTCAGCGTTCACAAGGTTGATGTGCCATCCTGTTATATTGACGTCGAAGCATAGTTCTAACCCTTTTACGAGGTTCCATGTAATATCACAAGTCAATGCTGGCAACCAGCGATTAAAGCGAAGTGTATCTTTTAAAACCTATCATTATAAAAGCAGGCTTAAAGATCTGTCGTGTCAGCCCGTAAGGAAGGCATTTCCCATCCGTTATGACACATCATGTTCGTACAATACGCACCAATCAGTTAGCTATAAATAGCGGGATATGTAAGCCGTTTAATCTTGATGGTGACGTTTGCTCCTCTCATCACTACCATCATTATCATCATTGTCATCGTCATCGTCGTCGTCATCATCATCATCATCATCACGATGATTGTCAGGGTCATAAACTGTATCTGGCAACAAACTCATTTATAAGCCATGGAAATGCAACTTTATTATGATCATCTTTTTCATCATCAGTATTTTCGTCTTCTTCGATATCATCATGCTCATCAACATCAGCAGCGTCATCGTGACCATCAGGATCTTGATCACCATGCTCAGCACGATTGTCGTTGGTTTGGTCATTCCCAATCATCAACTCAATCATCCCCCCAAACATCATATTGGTCCTGGATATTTGTGACGTTTGTCTATTGGTAATGTTTTTTGGCGTCCCCGTCTTATGTAAGCATAATATTTCGATTGTCAACAGGCCGATGAACGACACATTCCCACATTCCTCGATGTCATTAACTTAGATACCACCTACAACCTTTATTATATTATATCATTACCATCCAATACGTAGAAAGGATATGTATTGTTGGTCTTCTAAGAACAGATGGTTTTATTTTCAATGGTGTTAATGTCCCTATAACGTGGGATAGACAAAAGAACGTTTGGATCTGTGGTTTCACTGTTGACTGTTTGTCAATGTGACGTCGTTAGCCTGCGCGGAGGAGAATGCAGACAAATGTGTATTACGACTTGTATTGGAACTAGAGGCCAGCAGTTGGCGTGGCGTGTAACATGCGGCAGTTATCGTCGAAGTCATCAAAATACAATGGTGAACATTTTCGATATTTGTCACCCTAGGCAGTTTACTCGTTTTGTTATAGCACATAATACACAATAAAGCAAGCACTCTGCAAACAGAACGAGCTACCGGTCTTTTAGGTCGTGTTTACACTGGTTCTATCTGTCTTTGCAAATCAGTATTTATATCCGTTATTCGTGTTGTTGATTACCTAGTGCTAACATTCTAGGTCGTCAGAGTGACTACTGATTGTTCCAGTCATTATTTGAACAGCTTTTGAGTAAATGTATCGTGACAGATATTGGTCTCGGGATGAGGGAGACTTGTCTGATGTACAAACAGGTCCTCCGTACCAGGTGGGAAGCTGGCAGCAAACACAGCAATAAACCATGCTTATGTTATTAAAATGACGTGTTTCACTGATCCGTTACAATTAATCGCAACAATGTAATTGTCATCGCATTCATCTCTTACAAATCCATAGTGAACATTGAAAGGAATCTTATAATGATTCGGCATGCTATCCATAGATGGTCATGATTTGCAACACAACGATTTGAATATAGACTTTGACATATGTCATAAAAGCGATATGCCATATGACGCGGTTGAGGTCTATATGAGACGATGCAGAGAGCATTTACGGCAGAACACAGATGTTTGATGCGTTACACGACCAGTTGGTGGCACGGCTCGCTGTATAGCCTTTATCAGCAGCGATTCACATTTACAGGCAATATTCACACTAGTCACTAGTAATTATTTGACCCTGCCAACACCAGTTATTAACAAACCTATAAGCATTTATTTGCTCTCATCACATTTGACCTTGGAGCATCTTTGTTTGTCAGACTATTCGCTTCACACTGCAGATGATGTGAGTGTTTCAATAGGTTCCATTGCCCAGTTTTTAATTGAAATAATTTCTGAGGTTTTATCAAACTAGCATAAACTGGATGATCTTGCGATAACTTCACTAAAATGCTACCAGGCGACACCCAATAAATCCCTTTGAAAGTCGATGGATGCATTGTGATTTACGCCTATATTAGTAACGCATATCACCATTGATATATACACCGGATGACGCGTGGGCATTAAATAATTGACTGTTTCTTTTCGAAGCCCATGTGCGGACATCAGATAATTGACTAGTGGTTAATATGCATATACTGTGTATTTTATGGTAGAATATCAATGCCTGACATCAAACGAATTTGTGTATTATTTGTCAATCTTTAAGTGAAATATGAGTTATCTAAAGGAATATATGACCGCGGGCATTACTGTGCTTCGAAAAGGGATAGGACACACGGGGTCGCAATGGTTGAATAGCACAATTCACTCAATTGGGGCTTTTACAGGAGACTTCAAAAGCTAGGTCATGTACCACCACTCCTTCCACTGGTTATGTGTTCAGTCAGCTCTCAGCGTTCACAAGGTTGATGTGCCATCCTGTTATATTGACGTCGAAGCATAGTTCTAACCCTTTTACGCTATGGAAATGCAACTTTATTATGATCATCTTTTTCATCATCAGTATTTTCGTCTTCTTTGATATCATCATCATCATCACCATCAGCAGCGTCATCGTGACCATCAGGATCTTGATCACCATGCTCAGCACGATTGTCGTTGGTTTGGTCATTCCCAATCATCAACTCAATCATCACCCCAAACGTCATATTGGTCCTGGATATTTGTGACGTTTGTCTATTGGTAATGTTTTTTGGCGTCCCCGTCTTATGTAAGCATAATATTTCGATTGTCAACAGGCCGATGAACGACACATTCCCACATTCCTCTATGTCATTAACTTAGATACCACCTAACCTTTATCATATTATATCATTACCATCCACTACGTAGAAATGATATGTATTGTTGGTCTTCTAAGCACAGATGGTTTTATTTTCAATGGTGCTCATGTCCCTATAACGTGGGGTAGACAAAAGAACGTTTGGCTCTGTGGTTTCACTGTTGACTGTTTGTCAATGTGACGTCGTTAGCCTGCGCGGAGAAGAATGCAGACAAATGTGTATTACGACTTATATTGGAACTAGAGGCCAGCAGTTGGCGTGGCGTGCAACATGCGGCAGTTATCGCCGAGGTCATCAGGATACAATGGTGAACATTTTCGATATTTGCCACCCTAGGCAGTTTACCCGTTTTGTTATAGCCTTTGAGCACATAATACACAATAAAGCAAGCACTCTGCAAACAGAACGAGCTACCGGTCTATTAGGTCGTGTTTACACTGGTTCTATCTGTCCTCGCCAATCAGTATTTATATCCGTTATTCGTGTTGTTGATTACCTAGTGCTAACATTCTAGGTCGTTAGAGTGACACCTGATTGTTCCAGTCATTATTTGAACAGCTTTTGAAAAAATGTATCGGGACAGATATTGGTCTCGTGATGAGGGAGACTTGTCTGATGTACAAACAGGTCCTCCGTACCAGGTGGGAAGCTGGCAGCAAACACAGCAATAAACCATGCTTATGTTATTAAAATGACGTGTTTCACTGATCCGTTACAATTAATCGCAACAATGTAATTGTCATCGCATTCATCTCTTACAAATCCATAGTGAACATTGAAAGGAATCTTATAATGATTCGGCATGCTATCCATAGATGGTCATGATTTGCAACACAAGATTTGAATATAGACTTTGACATATGTCATAAAAGCGATATGCCATATGACGCGGTTGAGGTCTATATAAGACGATGCAGAGGGCATTTACGGCAGAACACAGATGTTTGATGCGTTACACGACCAGTTGGTGGCACGGCTCGCTGTATAGCCTTTAACAGCAGCGATTCACATTAACAGGCAATATTCACACTAGTCACTAGTAATTATATGACCCTGCCAACACCAGTTATTAACAAACCTATAAGCATTTATTTGCTCTCATCACATTTGGCCTTGGAGCATCTCTGTTTGTCAGACTATTCGCTTCACACTGCAGATGATGTGAGTGTTTCAATAGGTTCCATTGCCCAGTTTTTAATTGAAATAATTTCTGAGGTTTTATCAAACTAGCATAAACTGGATGATCTTGCGATAACTTCACTAAAATGCTACCAGGCGACACCCAATGAATCCCTTTGAAAGTCGATGGATGCATTGTGATTTACGCCTATATTAGTAACGCATATCACCATTGATATATACACCGGATGACGCGTGGGCATTAAATAATTGACTGTTTCTTTTCGAAGCCCATGTGCGGACATCAGATAATTGACTAGTGGTTAATATGCATATACTGTGTATTTTATGG
This sequence comes from Urechis unicinctus, assembly GCA_034190875.2. NCBI lineage: Eukaryota > Metazoa > Annelida > Polychaeta > Xenopneusta > Urechidae > Urechis > Urechis unicinctus. Next base: position 64,629,960 of record CM067351.1, read on the forward strand.
TAGAATATCAATGCCTGACATCAAACGAATTTGTGTATTATTTGTCAATCTTTAAGTGAAATATGAGTTATCTAAAGGAATATATGACCGCGGGCATTACTGTGCTTCGAAAAGGGATAGGACACACGGGGTCGCAATGGTTGAATAGCACAATTCACTCAATAGGGGCTTTTACAGGAAACTTCAAAAGCCAGGTCATGTACCACCACTCCTTCCACTGGTTATGTGTTCAGTCAGCTCTCAGCGTTCACAAGGTTGATGTGCCATCCTGTTATATTGACGTCGAAGCATAGTTCTAACCCTTTTACGAGGTTCCATGTAATATCACAAGTCAATGCTGGCAACCAGCGATTAAAGCGAAGTGTATCTTTTAAAACCTATCATTATAAAAGCAGGCTTAAAGATCTGTCGTGTCAGCCCGTAAGGAAGGCATTTCCCATCCGTTATGACACATCATGTTCGTACAATGTATCTGGCAACAAACTCATTTATAAGCCATGGAAATGCAACTTTATTATGATCATCTTTTTCATCATCAGTATTTTCGTCTTCTTCGATATCATCATCATCAACATCAGCAGCGTCATCGTGACCATCATGATCTTGATCACCATGCTCACCACGATTGTCGTTGGTTTGGTCATTCCCAATTATCAACTCAATCATCCCCCCAAACGTCATATTGGTCCTGGATATTTGTGACGTTGGTCTATTGGTAATGTTTTTGGGCGTCCCCGTCTTATGTAAGCGTAATATTTCGATTGTCAACAGGCCGATGAACGACACATTCCCACATTCCTCGATGTCATTAAACTAGATACCACCTACAACCTTTATCATATTATATCATTACCATCCACTACGTAGAAAGGATATGTATTGTTGGTCTTCTAAGAACAGATGGTTTTATTTTCAATGGTGCTCATGTCCCTATATCGTTGGGTAGACAAAAGAACGTTTGGCTCTGTGGTTTCACTGTTGACTGTTTGTCAATGTGACGTCGTCAGCCTGCGCGGAGAAGAATGCAGACAAATGTGTATTACGACTTGTATTGGAACTAGAGGCCAGCAGTTGGCGTGGCGTGTAACATGCGGCAGTTATCGCCGAGGTCATCAAAATACAATGGTGAACATTATCGATATTTGTCACCCTAGGCAGTTTACCCGTTTTGTTATAGCCTTTGAGCACATAATACACAATAAAGCAAGCACTCTGCAAACAGAACGAGCTACCGGTCTTTTAGGTCGTGTTTACACTGGTTCTATCTGTCCTCGCAAATCAGTATTTATATCCGTTATTCGTGTTGTTGATTACCTAGTGCTAACATTCTAGGTCGTCAAAGTGACTACTGATTGTTCCAGTCATTATTTGAACAGCTTTTGAGTAAATGTATCGTGACAGATATTGGTCTCGGGATGAGGGAGACTTGTCTGATGTACAAACAGGTCCTCCGTACCAGGTGGGAAGCTGGCAGCAAACACAGCAATAAACCATGCTTATGTTATTAAAATGACGTGTTTCATTGATCCGTTACAATTAATTGCAACAATGTAATTGTCATCGCATTCATCTCTTACAAATCCATAGTGAACATTGAAAGGAATCTTATAATGATTCGGCATGCTATCCATAGATGGTCATGATTTGCAACACAACGATTTGAATCTAGACTTTGACATATGTCATAAAAGCGATATGCCATATGACGCAGTTGAGGTCTATATAAGACGATGCAGAGGGCATTTACGGCAGAACACAGATGTTTGATGCGTTACACGACCAGTTGGTGGCACGGCTCGCTGTATAGCCTTTATCAGCAGCGATTCACATTTACAGGCAATATTCACACTAGTCACTAGTAATTATTTGACCCTGCCAACACCAGTTATTAACAAACCTATAAGCATTTATTTGCTCTCATCACATTTGACCTTGGAGCATCTCTGTTTGTCAGACTATTCGCTTCACACTGCAGATGATGTGAGTGTTTGAATAGGTTCCATTGCCCAGTTTTTAATTGAAATAATTTCTGAGGTATGATTAAACTAGCATAAACTGGATGATCTTGCGATAACTTCACTAATATGCTACTAGGCGACACCCAATGAATCCCTTTGAAAGTCGATGGATGCATTGTGATTTACGCCTATATTAGTAACGCATATCACCATTGATATATACACCGGATGACGCGTGGGCATTAAATAATTGAAGCCCATGAACTGACATCCGATAATTGACTAGTAGTTAATATGCATATACAGTGTATTTTATGGTAGAATATCAATGCCTGACATCAAACGAATTTGTGTATTATTTGTCAATCTTTAAGTGAAATATGAGTTATTTAAAGGAATATATGACCGCGGGCATTACTGTGCTTCGAAAAGGGATAGGACACACGGGGTCGCAATGGTTGAATAGTACAATTCACTCAATTGGGGCTTTTACAGGAGACTTCAAAAGCTAGGTCATGTACCACCACTCCTTCCACTGGTTATGTGTTGAGTCAGCTCTCAGCGTTCACAAGATTGATGTGCCATCCTGTTATATTGACGTCGAAGCATAGTTCTAACCCTTTTACGAGGTTCCATGTTAAATCACAAGTCATTGCTGGCAACCAGCGATTAAAGCGAAGTGTATCTTTTAAAACCTATTATTATAAAAGCAGGCTTAAAGATCTGTCGTGTCAGCCCGTGGAAGGCATTTCCCATCCGTTAAGACATATCATGTTCGTACAATACGCACCAATCAGTTAGCTATAAATAGCGGGATATGTAAGCCGTTTAATCTTGATGGTGACGTTTGCTCCTCTCATCATTACCATTATCATCATTGTCATCGTCATCATCATCATCATCATCATCATCATCACGATGATTGTCAGGGTCGTCATCCTAGTATCATCTCCATTGTCGTCATCCATCTCACCGTTCTCATTACCACCATCAACAAACCTAACATAATCATCATATTTTCCCGGGAAGGATTTCGTCGTTCTTAGAACCCTACATGGTTTGATGTTATGTGTCTTAAGTAGGGGTGGCCCTTCATTATAAATAGCAACATTGGAGTGTTTGCCGACAAGTCGAAACATCACTACACTGCCGGCTCGACTCAACCCGGGCCGTTGTCAGTGATAGCATCGACCAAGTGAAGTTTTAAAACACTCGCCAAACATATCACAGGAAGCATCAATCGAAGCAAATGTATCAAACAAACTGACAACACCTCACATTACTTTTGTATCGTATTGTAGTGTGCGATGATGCATTCCCTAGCTTACATGGGTGTTCGTAAGGAAGAGTTGCCTTAATCATGGAGAACAGGATCAGTGTAGAAACAACAAAACCCTTCAGGTGAACTGATGAATGACCCAAGTATAAACTGTGCTTTATGTATTAAGAACCGCCGTTCACCGAGTCCAACGATATACAAAACGCCCGGCGCCTATGCAATGTACAGCTTTGTAGAGAATTAAGTGCCAACAACAATAGAACTAATTCACTCTGCTGTATTCTGGATGCGGGATTTCCACAAATTACATTAGGTTGAACTAGAATGCCTTGCGCTTGCATATCCTTGGCATCTTCATAACAAACGATCATTAACTTAAAACTGCTGATAAACTATCCGACTATCTTGCCAGACATTTGTTTGCTGCCTGGAGCTCGTGCTATCTGGAAAGGTTGCTTGGGCCATACCATATTTTTCAACGGAACGGCTTAATAAACGTTATGCGCTTATATACGAGGGAATCCTTTATATAAAAAACGTCAAACATGCGGAATGACACTGAGCTCTAGACATCGTCACCGATCGCCTTACAGAGCTGTTGATGCTGTTGGGCTTCTTAGACAGGAATTACCCTACTGGATGATTTTCAGTTTGTGTTTGGTCCTCGTTTATTTGTAGGTCCTAACCTGTATATCGAACTGCATGAAGTGCTTTTTATTGCCACCACCCGGCATAACTGAAGGATGTGAAGTATTCTGTGAGGCGATTTCTGTAAGAGTGACCTGCATTAGTAGGAATTTGCGAAGCGCATTTTTAATAGTTCTAGGTATAATTATATTTTTCTCTGGTACTATTTGACTACCTGATACAGAGACGAAGGAGCTGTCATTTTTATCCTCAGCACATTATCCGTCCAGTGAAGTCGCCGTGGTGCATAGTAGGCAGTGAAACATACCCTGAACAGAGCCAAATGATGAGACTACAAATCCGTACTGCAGTTCATGTATGCATAAGGACACGACTCGCTGTTCCGTGAAGCTTAAGTACACGGCTATCTGTGGCATAGTGCTAAATGACACAGCTAGCTGTGGCATAATGCTAACGGATACGGTTCTAAGTTGATTCGCGTTGCTTTGTCATTCTGTAGCAATCATAACGCATGTACAAGTTCACCTGCGAGCGTATTAGTTTGCCAATTCGTATACTTAAATAAGAAAGGAATATAGCTACTTCTAGCATGCGTTAACCACGTATGGGTATGGAAATGAGATCCATTATAATTTTCGTCACGCTTAAGTCATAAAATGCCGGTGTTTACTATGCCTTAGTACAAATGAAATTGATGGTGCTTGACCCAAGGCAGTGCTAATCACGCCAGTGTGTGATATATATTGACTATTTCAATTGTCGTTGAATTCCGCCACTAAATATCGTGTGTAAGTATTACCAGATGATTATGCAAAGTGTATTCGGTCAAAATAGCGATATAGTGAATAAAAAAGACCGAACTTCTTTGTCGATATTGTAATTGAGTATTATCTCTCCATTCATTTACTTCTCATTCTAGAGGTTTCACCCACCCGAGTTGCGGCGCCACCTGATGGGTGGTTATCACATTAATGCTGTTTCCCATGAGGCTGTCTGGCTCCATCTTAACTTACTGCCTTTATGTGCTCTAGTTATCTGTATAGCTCCAGTCCAACCACAAGAACCGTAACCCCATTTTACAGGGGTCATACAAGGGTTTAAATAATCCCCTTATCCCCTTACTGTTGCATTATCTGTGCAACTGAGTTTCAGTGTATGTTTTTAATAACAATTTGAGCCGCTTTGGCACAAGCACCAGTAGAAACTAACCTAGCCTCTGACCTTCTCATGGGAAAAAGCTTGTTGTACATATTGCAGAAGGTTCTCCATCCGGTATGTGACATGTGAAAGGTGCTTTCCGACAACCTGCCTGATTCGGTGTAACTGTTAGCATTGATCACACATAACGATCAAAACCCGGAAGCATGTGAACATAATTATTAAAATACAGATAAAGTGGGTCACATCCCGCACAACTGTATATGGTAGTGATATCGGCTTAAAACAAGCAGTACTACCCAACGTGGCAGTTTAACTGCCCTATTCATGGAATAGCAAACCAACAGCGCAAATGAATTCTAAGGAAACAAAGTCTTCATTAGCGATTCATTCACCCCGTCTTTACTCCACTTGCAAACACAGTTTAGCTGCAGGGTCTTGGTAGTGTTTTAGTTTTATTTGCCTTCAGTACGCGAATTATATCAAAACGCATAAGTCTTTTGAGTTGGCCGTTGACATGGTGGTCTGGGTTATTGAGAATATCTTTGTCGGCACACTACAAGTTGTGCCGGCTTGTTCAGACAACACGCCAATATGGGAAGTGAATTGCTGGTCACAGTCTTTATTAGGCGTTAGTATTAATGTTTAGTCATTCTTGGTGACGAATATGTTGGGCTAGTGTAGAATATATATCATAGGTGGGGGTAGGGTAATAGAGTTGCGTAATGGGTCACCATATTTTGTGTTCAATTGGGAAAGAAGTTATATCAGGGTGTGATCACGTTTCCACCTGCTGAGGTTCACATTCGACACGAAGCCAGGTTATGTTTTATTAGCACAATTTGATTATGGATGGTCTGGTTTCCATTTGCGGTGAACGACCGGCCTAAGTGAGTTATAGCTCAATGCCTGCTGTAAACGGGTGTTGCTGGATGGTGTAGTATTATGTCAATTTTGTGGTGGTAATGGGCATATATGCTGTCAACAAAGCATTACCGGACGCAGCAGCCTGTTGCGTCACATGATGCATACTGCTATTGACTGACCGCTGTCATGGTCCCCCGTCTGCTGATTGGACATTTTTGTTAGCTAGGACCGTTCGTCTTCCGCTATCGTACCGTCATTACCTAGATTCCCTGTGTGACCGAAACCACCTAACAAACAGCCAATACCTACCTGTCTATCAGATCGTATTTGTTTTTACGTCCGCAGTCAGAGAAGGGATAAGGTTGACCTGGTCTTTGTCACGCACACCTGTCTTTAATGGATTATACCGGATATTCTCAAGTGCACCTTCCAGCCCCAAGCTTCGTCCGTAAACAATTTCTCAATCGTGCCTTTTTCATATTAGCTTATGTACTCACATATTAATAATCACTGCGCAACTAATGATGCGAGGAATCGCAGGGCAAATATCATTCTTCGTCTGACATGCCAGAGCAAGTTTCTAAATAATATATTAAAGAAGATTTCGCTTTATCCGTGTGCCACCCACAATCATTCTGAAATGGCCTTTCAGCTTGCCTGCCTTTAATCATGTAATTTACTATTCCCAACTCTGCACAGGTATTGTGCCAACGTTCGGTGTACTTCGACAGTCGACCGATATTAAAACTGCGCACTGACAACATAGATACTACGGTATTATAATAGAAGAGCAAAGATTACACAAGCCTTTTGTTGCATATCCATGGGGTCTTCCGCATCTGACCTATATGTGCTTGTCTGTCGTTTCTATTAAACATTTTTGGTGACCATTAAACATTGTAGATGTCAATTACCTCAAAGAAACACGAGATCAAACATGGAACTATGGCCTTCATTGGCATGGCTCGCGTGAGCTAAATTGGCGCCGCGGAATAGCACTGAATGACATGTTTATTTGGGAACCTATAGATAGCTGTTGGGCAGAGTCAAAAACTTTGACCACAACCGATCAATTGGTGGTATGGTTATATAACAAAAGCTGTACGGCTCCGATGATAAATTTGGGTATGATGCCAAAGCCCTCTAGCGCCCAGCACCAGTTAGACACCTCGTCCAATATTGCCATGCCAAGTGTGCTCACAACGCTCCACAGCCAACGTTGCCTTGCCTACATATATTCAATGAATGGCTAGCAATGATTTGATTAACTGCCTTTAATCAGTTGGCAATCTTTTTTGTTGACTGCTTCTAAAAGGCCATATCATTGTAGTGTGGCGAGGCTGTTGCCACAAGACTGCCATTTTAGAAAGCGCCATCTAGCGGTCTATTGCAGCATGTTAAATGTTTTTGTTTTCTATCATGACAAAGGTTGCTCACGTGCATTGCAGCCATGCACAAATCATTTCTTTCATAAGATGCATCAAGTAAAGCCAAACTAGACTAGAGATGGAAATGTGGAATATATCATATCACAGATTATATGATAGTGAACTGTTTTAAATCGCCCAGTAGGCCAAGTACCATGACTGGACAGATCAGCACAGAAGCCCCAAATGTATGACAGTTCATCAGGAGAGAGCTACATTATGCAGCCGAAAAACACCCCTTATTTTTTATCCAATTGCTCACGGCAATGTCAAGTCTGCGCACCAGGACAGGTCTAAGCGATTGGAAGTATGAGCTGATAAAATCAATGTGTTAGTGAATCATTCTTAATTGTTTTACATCTGTACAGTAGCTTTCTGTACGATCTATAAAATCGAGCATTTCTACGCAAGCACAGCTCAACACAAAACAATTAAAAGAAATAGAGACCGCCGAGCCACCAGGGACATCCACACAGCCCGAAGAACCACACAAAAAATATACAGAGCCAACACAGCCACAAACGACATCAACACAGCCTACACAGCCACCAACGGCATAAACATAGTCGACACAGCTACCAACGACATCAACATAGCCTACGCAACCACTAACAATATTTACATAGTCTACACAGCTATCAACGACATCAACATAGCCTACACAGCCACCAACCACATCAAGATAGCCTATACAGCCACTAACCACATCAAGATAGCCTATACACCCACCAACGACATCAACATAACATACACAGCCACTAACGAGATCAACGTAACAAACATAGCCACCAACGACATAAACATAGCCTACACAGCCACCAACGACATCAACGGAGCCAACACGGTTACCAAAGACATCAAATTTCCCTATGACATCCACAGACTCAACACACACGCCTATAACATCGGAAGAGGCCATGGGGACGCCAGCGGTTTCTGCTGGTAGTCAAAAAGTGTTGTTCCCAGCATTCCCTAATTACTTCAAGCATTGAGCCCTGGCGGTGGCTAAACTGGCCCGGAATAGGGAAGGCGTGGCTGGTCGGCGCATTGTGATGAAGGCGCTGCTGCAAATGGAGCGACTGACTCCATAAGCACGGACATCACTGTGGCCACACGCCACGAGAGGACGTCTTTTGCTTGGACTATTCCTCGCTACAATCTGTTCCAAATCAACAACAATTTGATAGAAGTCATTTGATCAAGCTCACAAGATGGCGATGTTTGCTTTCACTCGGAGGTTGTCCCGCCGTATGTCACGGAGAATCAACGTCTTTCAAGCCAGGAGCCTCCTCAAGAAAGGTTAGTTATTTCTCATCTAATGCCCTAACGGGATCAGTCATATATCACCTAATACCTTAATGGGGTCAGTTATCCCTCACCTGGCGCCCTCACTTTGTCAGTTTTCTCCAATCCTACAGCAGAGTCCCGTATGGCACTTCGAGGCCATGCTTGCATGAGTTAGCTCTCCCTTTGTAGGTTTTGTTGTACACGCAGAACGCGCCCTCGTTGAGGATTATTAGGGTCGGGCACGGTGTAATATGATAGCAAAAGCTAACAGAAACTAAACAATGGCCATTCTAACGATGGTCTTACTGTTTATGAGATATAATTGTCAATATCTTGCCCTCCTTGCCTATCTGTAAATTTCTCGTAATATTTCTCATTACTCGGTGAGTTTTTTCAGTTATTGTTTAACATTGTAGTTGCCATTCGAAGAAAGCATTGCCGGATATTACACATGTGACTACAAAAATAAGATAAGCAAAGCGTTGCTGTCGTGACGTGGATGTGTTTGTGACAACCAACTGCCATACGTCGAGATAACAACCTCAGCCATATACAACCTGCGTGGTGGTTTTGTAAGTGCTATTTGCATGGGCGGCAAAGTGCTTGGGTAATCTTTCATCGCGAACGGCAGTTCTTCTTGTTATGCGTTTAATTGGTCTGTGATGGATATTGTGCCTCCGCTTGTGATTCATCGATCCTCACATTTACTGATCAACTGCCGTTTATTTATAGTACAAAACGCTCCAATCTATGGATTGCTGGTAGCGTGATGACTACGAGCATCAGTCACCCGGTCGCCTTCGTGGTCGTGGTTACCCAGGCGACTGTCGCTTTAGTTGCCGCGATGAATCATTCCCATGACTACATCACACCTCCTGACCCTACCACATCGTCAACAAGGGGATATATCAATAGGCAGTTGAACTGCTGATTCAGCAATAAACGATCGATGCCGAGGCATGGCCATCCCTGGGTTGGCGGATTGAATTGCTGTAGTGCTGCTGTCATATATCATCCACTCCCAATAACTCACGTGTTTGTCTCGTCGGTTGAAGTAACAGAATTTAGGAGCCATGTATAAGCATATCACTGGGTGCTATGCGGAAAAAAGACGAGGAAGCGGAGCGTCCGAGTGTGTTTTTCCCATATCAATCGCGTGACTATGGGATGATACTCGCGGCTATGAAGCACAAGTGCATTCCAAAATGATTCGCAGAGATATTTAGTTATCCTGACACAAATTCCACAGGGGTTGCATTTGCATCGCCAGGGGACTAATGCTGTCTTCATTGGTTGCCCCATTTGGGGCCGGGAGTCTCAAAGGATAAGTTCATCTCTAATGGGGTTTTTCAAATTTATTATTAAATCGCATTAAACAAAAAACGGCATTTAGCGCCTGTGTCGGGTGAGCGTCTGATTATAAAGTCACTACCACAGAAGAAATTGCCTAATCATCCCAATCCTTTGGTTAGTTTTTCATTGGCGTTGTGTTGATTGTAGTATGCGTTATATCTGCTTCTACATTCTTATGCTGAATCATATGCATCATGCGATGTCCACGATAACTAACAATTAGTTAAATGTTAAAGTCACAATATCAGTGAATAGGTATTCATTCAATGTTTGATCATATCAAGATTGTGTCGGTATGCGATTTTAACGTTCAGTAAGCTAAGCTTTTTCGGAGAAAGTCACTCTATAACACTTGCAAGGTGCCTCTATAGTCTTGCCATGTTAAAGGTGCGCTGCTCGTTGAGGGACTCTTTAAAATCGGCAAGGAAGTTACATGAGTTCAGGGTGCCATGCGATGATCATCTTTGTCAAGTTTGTTCATCACTCACGTTTAGTTATAGAGGGTTGTTTTTTCGTTCTGGCTGGCCAGTTGAGTGAAAATATCTAGCCTCATCAACAATTTGCATCACCACGAACGCGCTCGCAAATAACCGTCTCACCGGATAGGGGAGCGTTGGGTGCGCGTTTGACCTTAACCATAGATGGCCAGCCCCTGTCTGCTCGGTTATAGAAGTGTTGACCATTGCTCCGCAAATCTAGGGTGGCACACTACTGCTAGACTAGGTGGCACAGTACAGCTAGACTAGGTGACACCGTGCAGGTTGACTAGGTGACAGTGTACAGCTGGATTAGGTGACGCAGTGGAGGTGGACTAGATGACGTTACTTTGCTGTACTTGTAGCATGTGTTTACATTTTGTATTCATTTGCATGATCGGCTTGTTTTACAGGCATTCTCCTCATTTGTGAGTAAGGGATAGTGTACTTCTTTGTGAACTCAGTACTATCTTATTGATGTATTGAATTTGAAAATTTTTCAAGCCCATGCATTTTTAAAATGGTGCCGTATAGTGATCACAACGTTTGTTGCCAGAGATATTTAAGTCACCCTCACTCTAAACGGTTGATACGGGATCTAGACTGCTCCTCCATAAGTCATCAACTGACACAGGCCGGATTGGATCACAAATAAAATTCAACGAGTGACCTTGATTATTTTTGATTTCAGATCATGACCTTGACGACCTGGAGATGCAGGTGGTCCGGTACAAACCGGAAGGACTGGACGCCCTCTGTCGGAACACCAAGTTCTCACGGAAGGAACTGCAAATCATGTACCGGGGATTCAAACAGGTGAGGGGCCGTGAGTGGGTAAATTCATAGAGCTCGTCTTATGAGAACCATTCCGAGGGCCGAGGGTAAAAATGCGATATGCTGATCTTCTGAAATATTCTTTACGAAGTGTGTGTGCCTGTAGGAATGCCCTACTGGTATCGTGAATGAGGAGACTTTTAAGGCAATCTATGCCCAATTCTTCCCTCAGGGTGGTGAGTACCGGAAGCTCGCAGGTAAACACACTACTTTTCTCTGTACAAACTTCACTGACAGCGAAGCATGAACCGTGGACCACTCGAGTGGTGTATTCTGGGCGCTTAAGCAATTCAGCCATTCCACGAGATCTCGTTTTGCACGGTATGTGACGTCTGTAATATTGGCCCATAGAATGCAGATGGTGCATATCGACACATTACGTTTATTTCTAGTGCGAACGAATCGCATGACGTTTGAATGCATATCCGAATTTCTGATGTCATAACGCCCTTTTGTATCACGTTATACCATGGTTCATGCACGTTGGTCTTCCAGATAACTGTATACAATGAATAATTTGTATAAATCAGAAGTAGAATAACGGGTCCGGAGTCGAGGTGTGGGCTTTTGTTGCAGTGTAACATTATGCCTTACTGCATAGTATCAAAGGATTCGTGTGCACGATATTCTGTCAATAATACAGACAAGGCATTAATGGGCATATCTGTATTTTCACATACCGTATTTGTACGAAATGAATATGTTCACTCGCAATATCTGTGTTTACATACAAAACCTGTGTGTGAAATACCAGCTCGCACACGGTCACGATGTGTTCACACATAATTCTATGTTCAGACATATTACCTGAGTTTACATACTGCCAATGTGTTCACAATATACCTGTGTTTACACACACCAAACATGCGTTCAGATCATTTACCTGTGTTCACACACTAGACCTATATTCATACACAATACCTGTGTTCATACACTATACCTATCTTCACACCCATTATCTGTATGTGGACACACTATACCTGTCTTCACACACGCCACATATTTTTCAACCCACGCTAATCATTTGCTAACTTAACGATCAGATTGATGTTATAAATGACCTTATTACAGATTCAGGTGCCTATGCACACTATGTATTCAACACATTCGACCAGGATCATAATGGCACCATCAGCTTCGAGGTAAGAAAGGCAGCCGCAGCTTCAATAATGTCTGCAAAAATGACTGAAGAGCTTAATATGTATTTTAATTACGATGCTATTATAACATTTCGTCTGTTCGATATATTATATCAAGCTATTAAGAAACCTTGCTTTTTATCGACTTCCACGTCCGTCACCATAACGTGAATCACGATTTTGATCCTGTGAGTCATTGTTACACACTGTCTGTGAACCATCCAGCCAGCACTTTGTCCCTGGCAGTTTGACGTTTATTTCTCTTCGTTGTGTAGGAGTTTGTGATGGGGCTGTCCGTGTTGGCGCGGGGTACCTTCCATGAGAAGATCCAGTGGGCCTTCAGTCTCTATGACATCAACGGGGACGGTATCATAACTAGAGACGAGATGCATGACATCGTGGCCGCCATCTACGACATGATGGGCAAGTTCGCTGACCCGATCATCGACGAACATACGGCTAAGGACCATGTAGAGAGAGTCTTTCAGGTGAGGACCACAAGCCCGTAACCCTCCACTCTCACAAACCATACTGTAAATGGAAAGTGTAGAAGTGTGTTTTTTAGTTGAAACAGTGAATTTCTATATAGTCCGCCATTTTGTCATTAAGAAGTGTGAGAAATGGAGCGAGTGGTGTGGATTATGTTACAGAAAATGGATCACAATCATGATGGGGTGATCTCTATCGACGAGTTCATGGACACATGTCGAAAGGTAAGCACATGACGCAAGTGTGCATGATGCATATATATCTCTTGAGGTATGTTTACTCCGCAAGAATGATCCTCAGATGACCTGAATGTTTTGATTTGCTATAATTTGACTACGACTGAAGCTTTCGTAACTTCATTGCAACCAGAAAACATGTTACAATGCGGTTGATTTGATATATTATAGTTGACCTTGAATTAGTTTTCAAGGTCACAGTGTCTATTAGTCAATCGGCTGATGTTTCAAGTGCTAAAACTCAACAACGACAAGAATTTTTACGTCTTTTTCTACATCAAAAACCTTTAAGCAATCACATTCCTTGTTGCTGAACAGCATATAAATGTGTTGTCATATCTTGTTGATACTGTATTGCTGGCCGTCGAAATTGTCATTGGAAGACATGCCTTTGGCGCTTGTACCAATCTACTTCAAAAAAATTCCGTAACTCAAAAACTCAAGCCACGTCCGTTTTGCAGCTTGGGTGCCTTAAAGTGACTGCCTTGTGTCATATGAGGATCATATGTCGCGTCCTGTAAAATATAGGCAATCGCATTGTACAAACGTTTTTATTGCCACACGGGTTATCTTTTAAACCCCGATTTTCACGGATATTTATCCCAAAGTTGTTTTTCACAGCAGGCTTTTTATTGCTCAAGAATAAACTTTGTATTCATTGCTTGATGCTGGCCGTGTTTAGCCATTGTTCAGTTATGCTTAATTTGTTTGTGCAGGACGCAGATATTTACAAGTCCATGGCTGTCTTCGATACTGTGCTGTGAGTCCGGATGCATCACACCTGTCCAGATATAACGAATCTGTCCAATCACCATAGCGGTCTCGGGAGACTGTTCCACAATGTCCTCACCTTTTTCTCTCCGCTTGTGTTCGACCGGATCAGCGACCTTGGTGGGTTCTTCTTCTCAATCGACTTCGTGACATCTGCCTCCCTTTGTGGAGAGTGCGTCATGGTTGATGGCCAATGGAATGGTCCACAGACTGTGATGGCACGCAATCGAAGACGTGCTTTTACAAGGATACGGGGGTGGGATTGCTGAATCATTTGTGCCCGACACTGGATCCCCGCTTGGGGCTCTTAAGAACATGCATAGTGTCGACATCATAATTGCAATGCGTGTTTGTTTTTATTGTATATCCTACTGACGCTGTATGCGCCTGTTTATACGTTAGTGCGCATGCTCAATTAAATGAGATATGTCTATCTGCCTCGCAATACCGTGCACACCACATCTCTCAAATCAGTTATTACTCATTTTAATCAGTTCCACCACACAATGAATGCTTACTTAATTAGAGTACATCTGTTCATCCAATCCACAATCAATATGGTTTGGGCAAATCTCTTACACCAGCTACACTGTGATAACAAGACGACAATCATCGTTACAATGCATAGGTGACTCAATTCCAGACATGAAAACAGATAAAAGCATTCGATTTAGCATTTTTCTTTTTGGATACTCCTGGAGTATCCTGAAGACGTCGAAATAGACGAGGTGTTCTTCTTTACCGGGATCGACGATCGCGAGGAAACTGATCAAATTACAATCATAAAAACAACTACATTAGTCTTTTGTCTCTGATTACTCTACTGCTTTCATCTACGAGCCAATAGCGCCCATATAGCCTGAACAGCGCATCACTATCAGAACTATCAAGTCAGTTCGGTCGTTCAGTAACGTAAGAAAATATCTACTAACAATAGGCTAAGAGCGCATATACACGGCGATAATACAGACATGCGTCGTGGATAGGAGAGCCAGGGGACGTGGATCCTACCCTACAAATTGTCATTGTGATTGCAAAACGAGTCGGAATCTCTTTTACGCTTACAAATGTTGACATTGATGAATTGTACATCGCTGTATGTGTGCATCTAAAACTAAATATTCGTTGTATTGACTAGCACAATCATCTTACGTTATTTTGAGTATGTGTCGACCATAAGCCGGAATCCCTTTTCTTCATCATTAACTTTCATAGCAACAGAACATAGTTGTACCAGAAACCTTCATACCAGACGAACATTTATGCACCAGAAATTGTCATACACGCTGAGAGTTATCCATTCTTAGACGTTTAAAGAAGACAAACGCAGGAATGGAAGCAATTTTGGTCATTTCAATGCCCAAAACTAACGACTGGTCATTAAATGACGTATAACAGTGTATAATGGTTTAAATTCTACAGAAACATTCACACTTAACAGCAGCGTCAACGTTCGCCATGCCTACAACCCTTGATCATCTGCAGCTAATGGACAATTGCGCCGGTTAGACGTCACCGTTGATGCACAACTATGATAAATATATGCGCTTTTTGCCCTGGGGCCCAAATACTGCAAGCAAACGGGTGAAGCTGTGATGAGAATTTTATCTTTCTATTTCCGCCATCTGAAATGAGGATGGGGTCGTATGATGTTTGGGGATGCCAGTGATTGTATCGACAGAGCTGGTTAATATGGCCGTTCACGTGTCGCGCATATTCCTCTGCAAGCGATGGGTATAATTGGCTATCATAAGTTCCATTTGCTGGACTTTCAGGCTTACCATAACCAGATGTTGCTCGACACCGCAGCATAAATATTCAGGAACAAACCTAATCCAATCACTTCCCCATGATGCAAACTGTTGCAGAGAGGCAAATAGATTAATGGAATCTCCTATCAAGTATTAGATCACATTTGATGTAACTGAACAAAAATTACTCAATTATGCCATAGTTAAATGAGGCAAGAACTGCACTTGCAACCGGGAGCCTGAGTATGGCGTTTTTAGTGTAAGTATGATGTTGATTTTTACTCAATTCAGATGCTCATATTAGAACTAGATTCGGCAGGAACGCCAACGGCATATCTTCCAACGGCTAAGCCTGGACGACCAGCAATAAGGTATTCAACAATATTACCCAAACAAATGTTATCTATATAAAATGAATTCACAGTAAGATATGAATGACTCGTGACTCGGATGATCACGTACAGATGGCGTCCCATCTTTGAAAAGGGCATGTCGACCAACGGCTAGTAGCAGTGACCAGACCAGTAATTTACTCAATTGTATCGTAAATAGCTTAGTTGCTAAATAAACTGATGTTTATACCATACTTAAATTCCACATGTTACTGGTATTACGTCAGTTTGGACTACTTTGAGTTGGCACAGAGCGCAGTGTCATGTCTTCCAAATTTAGTTGGAGTGAAAGCAATGAAGTATTAACAATATTTATAACGCCATGTGACGCTTATACTTGAATTCACAGTGATATGAATAGAATTGGCACATGCGCCATAATTTACCAACGGCTAGTCAAGATACCTTCAATACGGTATCAATATATTACCCAAACTGATGTTATATACCATACTTAACTCCATGATACGACCAGTCTCAGAAGAGCATTGTCAGTGAAGAATTTATTAGTGAAAAATTGAAGTATGATATATTAACGCCATTGGGCAATCTTATTTTGAGTCATTATTCATGGTATATTATGCGCATATATTTTTCGCACTAAAATATCATATTTGATAATATAATACATATAACATAGTAAAATATATATATATATATATATTTATATATTTTAAAACATATAACTCGAATAGCACATAACATTGAAATATTAAGCTGAAGGTGAAATATATATATATATATATATATATATATATATATATATATATATATATATATATATATATATATATATATATATATATATATATATATATATATATATATATATATATATATATATATATATATATATATATATATATATATATATATATATATATATATATATATTAACACACACACACTTATAGGTTTGGCCTACTTAGAGTTGGCACAAGCGCCAACGGCATGTCTTCAAACGGCAAGCCTGGACGACCATCAATACGGTACCAACAATATAACACAAACAATATTATCTCTAAACAAAAATATATATATATATATATATATATATATATATATATATATATATATATATATATATATATATCTATATATATATATACATATATATATATATATAATATATATATATATATATATGTGTATATATGTATGTATTTATATATATATATTTATTCATATATTTATATATCTGTATATTTGTATATTATATATATATATGTATATATATATATATATATATATATATGTATATATATATATATGCATATATACATGTATATATATATATTTATATATATTTATATATTTATGTATCTATGTATATATGTATGTATATATATATGTATATATATGGATATGCATGTATATGTATATATATGTATATATACATATATATGTATATATATATAAATATATATATATACATGTATATATATATATATATATATATATATATATATATATATATATATATATATATATATATATATATATATATATATATATATATATATATATATATGCTATATAAACGCGCACACTTATAAATATACACATATATATGCTATTTATAGATAGCGGCTCGGCGCTCGGGAGCTTGGCATCGAAAACCGAGCGCCTGTGTGTATACCTATATATATATGTGTGCGTGTATGTGTGTTTGTGTATATATACCCGCTTTGATTGCACGGGACATCCAGTGCACACTGTCGCTGAGACAAAAAGACAGTATATACACGGACCGAGGAGAGCTGGTAACGCGCACTATTATAAGATAGACGTCACAAGCTGCTGCCGCTTAGATGTTTTGACATGACCCCTTTGCCAAGTCAATATTGAGCCGACGAAAGTGATAAATGCCGCTTGTCGATTACGTAAGGTTTGGCCTGTTTTGACATGACCCCCTAGCCAAGTCAATGCAAACCCAGCCAAGGCAAGCGATGAATGCCTCTGGTCGATTACGTAAGGTTCGGCCTTCTTAAACAGCACCTGCAGTTAGCCTGCGCGCTAAGCTGCTGCAGTAGAAAACTAATCGTCCTTTTTGCTGTTTTTTGTTACTGTGAATGCTAAAAATACTGTTACAATCATTATCACGAGGCTAAATACTGACAAAATTTCAAGTGCGTAAATACAGCCGTTTCAGAGAGGAGAGAACTCGTAGCAAAATTCGCGATAGGGACTTTAAAATACATGTCATTATACAAAGTACAAAAGGTGAAAACAAGTATTTTTTTCGCCTGTTCTATGCTACGATAATTGCTTGTTACAACCATATAATTCATATGTTCGTAACTGCAGTAGTTTTGGAGGACATAGTCGTAAAAAATGAGGGAAAAAATCGACGAAAAATCTATCCCATAAGCCTCCAACACTGCGCATGCGTGTCAAACTACAGTTGTGTCCCAGCTTGATCTATCATTCCCCAAAATTTCATGTTGATTTGTTTAACCGTTCCGGAGAAAAGCCCGAAAAACCTTGACTTGTACAAAAAACTGCCTTGACTATCGATGGAAGACATAATAAGACACCAAGCTGATATTTGTGCTGTAATAATTTCTTCATAAATACCTCACTCTTTTATCGCCCAGGAACTAGGAAGATTAATTAGCTGACCATAAATTCAAAATTACCGCATGTGGATGATGGACAACGACAGAGTTTCATACCACAAAGGTGCGCTTTCACAATTAAATAGAAAACATCGTTGGGCCGTTTCGTTCACCACGCTTAACGCCTCATGACAATTTCAACCTCCACGATGGGCGAGCTATGTCATATAGTGAGGAAATCTGGGATACACATTGGTAATGCCCTCTAGCGGACCAACAGTCGGATTATTGCACGGGCACTATTGACAAGTGACTCATGTTACAGAGGGATTCAGTCTCCATACGAAATGGCTTTTTGCTGTACGCATATTAGTCTCAACCACCAAATGCGCTCTACTTCAACACCAGCCCCAACTCAGTTAACTACGTATTAGGAACAGCTTTCACACACTGACCCTCCTCGATCCCCCCTCCCCCCTCTGACCACTCTTCTTTCCTACCAGCCCCGTACCGTCCCCATTTTTCATTTCCTTATCGCAATATGTAGCACGCCTTATTATTTATATATGCAATAATGTGTTGCTCAAAATGATTCGGCATGACCCCTGTTTGTTCAATCGTTGCTCGTCAGCATATCTGCCAAATAATACCAAATTTGATTCGTTGTTGTCAAAGTTAATTGAAGGCATTTTCCAGTGCAAAGAGAGTGCCGTCAACAAGTAGGCAGACGCGTACTGATCCGGATTTTAATAGCTCCTATGCAACACATGGTGGTTTACAATCACTTCATATGTCACAGACATGGTATGTAACTGTCGCCAGGTACGACTCCGATTGTGTTTGAGGTTTCCTAGGTTGATTATATAGGACGTGATTGACTGTTCGTGACTGGTGATATTTGCCGTGTGCGATGTAATTGTGTTTTGTATTTGACATTCTATTCAAAACCAACCCCTACCTTAGAACGTATTGTGTTAATACGCTGTCATAATGAAAATTAACAGATAGAAGATAGCGTAAGAGATTTTACCCGGTCATGCTATCGAGATAATCGACTCTCTTGCAACGTTTAGCAAAGCCTAATGATATTTAACGAATGTGTTGAGATAATTAGACGATATAGTCGTGTTGGTCGCTTTTAATCAGCGATTTCCACCCAATAGGCGTGTAGTGTAATAACCAGACATGTGGGCACTCAATCACAACCCTGATCTAACTTATTGACCATGTCCGCCATTGTGAAGCTTCTATTATGTTCCCCTGACAAACCTGGCATGGGTTCAATTCACCGCAAATGATTATACGGGCCTGGTGCTGTCAGCATTCGCATTAAGGGCATGCG
Source organism: Urechis unicinctus (assembly GCA_034190875.2). Classification (NCBI taxonomy): domain Eukaryota; kingdom Metazoa; phylum Annelida; class Polychaeta; order Xenopneusta; family Urechidae; genus Urechis; species Urechis unicinctus. The sequence continues at coordinate 64,649,925 of CM067351.1, forward strand.
GTGTGGAGGGCAACATGGAAGTTGTGATAAATAAGGCTGTGTGACATGAGTTAGTTTAGCAACTGTATCTAATTAATTCGACGCTCTGTAATTGTTCAATATATGTTCTAAATTAATAAAAAGTCCTACTTTCTTGGTCGGTTAATTTGCCATCTATTTATCCACCTGTCCTGAACAGGCAATGTACATTAATCACCTGTAACATTATTCAGAGAACACGAAGAAATTTTGTTTTGCGTACAAATGAGGAAGTGTTGTACATTATCTTATATGGTTCATTTAGCTATACCCTCAAATAACCGCAGTAGGATAACTAGAGTCGTACAATGGGAATCTAAACCGTGAGGGCTTCATGCCTGTTATATGTCAAATATTGCACTACATCATGGTAGTGACAATGGTAACATTGCTGTGCCTTTGTATCAATGATGCCCGAGTGCCTTGTCATACTGTGTGAGTATATACAATGACAGCTACATAATGATAGTGATGGTACGTCAAAAAAGGCCGCGCCAACTTCTCCCTAATCGAATTCCATGCCAGCTTCGTTTGTTGCATATCTGTACAACATCATTGCCGCGGATCGGCGTCTGTGAAATCATTACCCACTTGTATGATGTGAGGATTGGGTTTGTATTAATATGGCCTGCAGGATCTAGGCAATACAGTGAAGTATATGTCTCAAGAATCTATCTCTTTGAGGGTCCTGATAAGTTATGATCAATTGGGACCTTACCTTAGACATTCATTTACCATGCCGAGTTATAAAATTCCACGTTAGCTCGAGAGGTTTGCTTTACATGACGTTTATAAATTGGTTAAATGGGTTGACATTGGTGTATGTTTCCTTTCTGTATCAACACACAATACAGCTTTTGCATATCGATAACTCAGAGCAAAGCAAATAACTGAACTGATTCGTGGAAACGGCTTCATTTCATAATATTTATAATTTTATATCTACTCTGTTCAATGATTGCTTTCGCCAATATTGTTTGCTATTGTGTGCTACAAAAGGGAAGTTGTTTTACTATTGTGCAATGTTTTTGAAAACTTCACAATAATTGTTTCAAACGTTATTGGTTGAGTTAGCGTGCTTTAAGGTGATGTCTTATTGTGACAAGTTATTTTGTAGCGATCCTTGTGGGTTACAAATCCAAAATAAATCTGCTTAATGTATTTCAGGTTAGGCGCTCAAAATTTCACATGTTGACGGCAGCTGAATCTACTCTGTTTTGAACTGGCTTTTCTATGCATCCTTAATGAAGTAAATAGCATGCATTGTTGTCCTCATTGTTCGCCACTATACTCGCTAAGTGGATTCCTACTAATATGAATGTTAGGACTTCGAAAATGGATAATGTCTATATAATTTCGCACAAGGCGCGCATTGATGACGGGCATGTTGTTGAAATATGCTTGCTACGCTATTCAATGACTGAAACATCTTTTGATATGCAACGCTAACGACTGGTTTATTAACCATGCTATCGGTACACAGAGACTAACCCATTGCTTATTACACTCTGTAAAACAAGCACTTAATGTTTTAAACAATCGAGTAGGGAGCATATTAAGGGTGTAATTGTACGCAACATCATTACACGAACAACGCGCGATCCATAGGAGGCGTTATATATGACTGTGTTCACACCACGCAATGGTGTGGCCTATTAAAAAAACTATTTAATTGTGTTGTTGTACAGCACTCAAAGCTACAGTTCCAGTAATGCGGCTAACCACCTCGTTTGCTTAAACATATATATAAATATATATATCTCTTCGCGTATTCGGACAATGTAAGTTGGTAATGGTGGTTTGTATCAAATACTAGTCGTAGGTTAAGATTAGTCCGAAACCTGTGACATTCAGGTTCAATATCACAATCTGGATTCATCGTATTATTTTTAAATTGGGCCATAACCAAATCCTAGCAGCGCAATATAGCCTACAAATTGGTGCTAACTCCCGACCAGACTTTGCTTGCTAAACCCCTTTTATTGATTTAAAACGCCAAAAACCATCCTCGTGAGATTCTCTATCTGGTGATGTATATTCAAGTAACACCAGCAATGTACTTGTGAAGCGGCACTATCTTTCTAAATACCACTCTTATTAAGATGGGTTTACCGTGGTTATGACAAAGCAAGCTATGTAGCCTGCGTTGGTTTGTAAAACCTGATGAAAGAAATTATTTGGTTATTAAGTTATAGCGTAGTGCATTTCTTTCCTGAGCTGCCGATTGTGTGATGATGGTACCTATGGACGGCCGTTTATAATAAGAAGCCTGCAATCAGTCATCTAATGCTTTAGTTTTTCTTTCATTTACATTGATCGATTGCTGCTTTTGATAATATATCTTTCTGTATCAATTTGTCATATTGAAGTCCATTTGCTTTTATCGTGAACCGCTATCTCTGTGACAAATCTTGTGACATTTGCCTGTATCAAACATTCCCTTACGATTGTTTTTGCCAGCATTATAACCTTTACTTACATGTGTATGATGGGTGAAAGTGCACTTTGCATTATCCATATATGGCCACATTTATCAGACTGATAACTTCTAGAACTGTACAGTAGCACCTGCCGCTCTGTTTTGTTCACGTGTCTTAAAGAACATTATTTTTGCGCGGAAGTTTCGTTTGTTGTACCAATTATTAGGAGCGGTACTCATGGAAGTCAGCATGTGCTAATGCTGTCTTCAGTATTCGTGTTGACATGTTCTCGTATATATATATATATATATATATATATATATATATATATATATATATATATATATATATATATATATATATATATATATATATATATATATATATATATATATATATATATATATATATATATAGCTGTTTTCCTAAAGACATGCACTGTGATAAATACTGTATCAACTACAGTAGGAACTAACTCTCACCTAGAGGGATGTATATGTGTTCCAAGCTAGTCCATAGCATTTTGGTTATCGCCGCCTTTTGCCGAATGAATGTGAAAATAACAAATCATGCATTAGGTTTATTTTTCAGACATCATAGCTGTCTTTTGTTTGTGCAAGTGCAATCCACTCAGTGACAATATCTTTTCATTGTGTCTGCTCTACTTAAACAGGGAAATGTGTTAGCATCATAAACGCGTCCATGTTTCATGTAATGCACTTCTGGGGAAATATGTAGGAGCCATAAAGCAAACTGCTTTGCAGCCATTTGAACGGAAGTTAAATTCTAGTAAAGTCTAGTATATGGTAGCATGCAGGTATAGAGCTTGTAGCAAGCGTGTGATATATTGCCGCCTGCTACCATATCCATGTTAAGCTGTCTTAATCGCGTATATTATATATAATACCCAACGCATGCTTTGATAGTATGCGTATTGTCGATGTGTACATGAACTGCTGCCAATGGTCTATTGCAATGCATCTCCCTCACCCATTGAGTAATTTACCTCACCAAGTGAATGTCATGTTGACAGCCCACTGCATACCTTATCAATTGGATATCATGTTGATATCCCACTGAATACCTCACCAAGTGAATTTCATGTTGACAGCCCTCTGCATACCTTATCAATTGGATATCATGTTGATAGCCCACTGAATACCTCATCAAGTGAATGTCATGTTGACAGCCCACTGCATACCTTATCAATTGGATATCATGTTGATAGCCCACTGAATACCTCATCAAGTGAATGTCATGTTGACAGCCAACTTTATGCGTCAACAAGTGGATGACATGTTGATAGCCCACTGCATACCATATCAATTGGATATCATGTTGATAGCCCACTGAATACCTCACCAAGTGAATGACATGTTGACAGCCCACTGCATACCTCATCAATTGGATATCATATTGATAGCACACTGAATACCTCACCAAGTGAATGTCATGCTGACAGCCCACTGCATACCCTATCAATTGGATATCATGTTGATAGCCCACTGAATACCTCATCAAGTGAATGTCATGTGGACAGCCCACTGCATACCTCACTGCAACCTTTAATTGGATTCATTTGATAGCCCACATTCACCTTCACTGCATACCCATCAATTGGATATCAATTGGATAGCCCACTGAATACCTCATCAAGTGAATGTCATTAACAGTCCATCGTATACCTCATCAAACATTTATTGAACAAGAGTTCTTGCAGTCATGCGGCATTAAGCTCCATATTGATGGTCGTGCATTGCCGGGAGATAGCTTTTAAGCTCAATAGGTAATATAGTTTAATTATCTCAGCTGCAGTGAGCAATAAATCTCAGACAAAGCCATAGAAACTCGTCCGTAGCAACTAAATGTGATGATCGCTACTTCTCTGGTGCCATGGTTGTCACTATTCGGTTAATGTTGTTTGAAATATTTTACCTAGTACATTATCGGCTTGAATCAGGACAAAACAGAAGGTTAATCTAATAGTTTGCCGTGAAATAGACAGTCGTTTTGTGCCATGATTCTGTTCACATTGCTTTCCTCTAGTTTTGTATGCTAATGATTTCAATGAACAAGTAAATTAGTACCGCGAAAGACCGTGTTGAGCTCGGTGCAGGACATCACTGTAATGATAACCCAGTTCTCGTGTCGTTTCATCACCATCTGGCCAAATGCGGGAAGTCAATTTACGGCAACCATAATTAACTCGTACAATTAAGCATTGAATACTCAACAAAAGACCATGCGATATCAGTTACAGCTGCAACACCATCTGAGAGCCGCCTTCAGAACGAACGCCAGGTGACACGCTCATATAGACGCGACCGGTGACAGGCGCCAGAAGTTATACGGCAGCTTTTCATTCTCTCAGTTTACACCACTCAGAAGTACCGCCAAGGAACCGCCAACGGGAGACCGCCGACATCTTCATGGTTGACTACACCCTGGTTTTATTCCGGGCATTGCTACAGCCCTATAAATATTGGCGAACAATATCGACCGTGGCAATTAATTGACTTTTGCACATGAACAATCTAGAACGGTTTCTGACATTGCTAAATGATGGCGATGTTTGCTTTAACAAGAAGATTTTCGCGCCGAGTTTCCCGAAGCTTCAATATATTCAGGCGAGGGGCTACTTCCGAAAAGGTTAGTTTGTGCTGTGATTAATGCGTTAAGACGAGATCTTCTCTGAAACGGTTTTCTTTTATAATGTCACCAACTTGGCTCATGCAGACGTATTAATTAATGGTGGAATTATACTTGAAAGTATTGTAACTACGCGAAGCTTAATGTAGGCTCATTCGGTAAATGAACCACTTTCTTGCGTATTTGTGTATGGCTTGGTCGAGGCTAATCTACCGTCGGAAGGTCTCAGATCTCTATATGCCTAGTGTACATACGCTGTGGAGCCAATGAATAGAGTACAACCTTAGCAGAGCTCGCTAATGTGTGGAAGTGATTGTCGATACGCTAAATATTACCACACTTACTTGTGTGTACTGTGAACAGGAGTATCGATTTGTGTGTTTGTGACTTACTATGTTAAAACTTAATGTTCTAAACACGGTAGTAGATTTCTTGAAATGGTTTTATTGTGTTTTAAAAACATTAAATTTCATTTTGTTGGAAGTCATCCTTCAACCGCGAGTTAAGCACGCACCTATCAATAGGATCTCTAAACATTCTTTGTTATGTTCCTGCCAAAACTTACGTTATTCGATATTGTTTGCCTGTTCACAATGTTAACATCCAAACAGTCTCTGTAAATGCTCGCATTTTTAGTCTATCTGCTGCAGCAATGTTCTTGGAATATTGCTGACTACGATAAAATCCGACAATATCTTACCGCTTAATGCCACGTTTATTATCTAACGGTAGAAAATATATGGTCTTGCAAAACTTCTGAGTTGGCCGACCTTGTAAGTTGATGCTAAATTTTCACGTTCTTAGGTCCACTTATACCAGACAATTCTCGAAATAAAAGTCTACTCCCGAAAGCAAAGCCAACTTAAGTTTAATGCCATGATGGTGGTAATAGGTCCTTATTTATTTCGTGTAAGTGAGTCGGCTGTGTTTTGATAACCACAATGAAACGCCATACCTATCGCTATATATCACCCCCTGAACGGGGCCATTTGGCTTGAATATCGCTCCTGGTTACTTGGGTAGCTATGTGTTATAGGTCATTTGTTTTCGTCCTTATGTCTACTTCACCGAGGCGACAAATTGGTGTATTGTACTGTTGACAGGCAATGGGCTTTTTGTCACTCTCGCGTCGATGTCCGGTGATTGGCGAGTCCTGGTTATCCGGCCCGCAGGCGTTTGCGTTGATTAACAGCGAGCGAACGCACGTCTAGGAACGAGTTTTATCAAGTTGTGCACGTGCAATGCATCCGTATTAAACACTCGAGTTGAATAAATGTTGCATTTTGTTTCCATACGTTATGAACAAAGATATCTGTGCCGAGGCATCTGATGTCAGTAGTGATCAGACTTCGAAACTGATCCCGGTCCTAGACGCCAGCTACACACACCATGACCATGTTTTACCCAGTAATTGAATCTTGCGTGACGATTGCACCGGAAGTTCTTGGCATTCCGTTTGGGATGCAAGAGCTCCTACCCCTCAGCTACCCCACTGACATCATTCGCCTCCGATTCTGCTGTTATTTATGTTGCCATCATTGTCTGCTGAAGTGATTGCCATTTATTTTACACGGGTCCCTTCCTGCCAGTAGGCTGCCATTGCCGTTGTAAGCATCTCACCTACAGCATACAATCTTTATTCTGTACTTCAGAGGCTGAAGAAGCGCAATAAAGGTTGCTGTTTGCATTAATGTTAAGGCACTGCACTCCTATTTTACTCACCTGTTTTTTTACTGAAGTATTTGGCACGATAGGTTCTGGAAAAATACCCTACTGATGCCATGGATGCACTGCAGCTTGTGTCGCAGCATTTCATGTAAATGGGCAGCGAATGTGCTTTGGGACGTTCAGATAAAGCATAGACTGGTTGATGGGGAGCAGAGGGTTGCACAGAACAATGCATTTGCTGCATAGAAATCTGTTATTACTGGAATTCGCCTTATAACAACCAGATATTCAGTCGTCACGGTCTATCTGATCTGTATATAATGTTATGTATGTATCGTCTTATACATCAAGATTCCTGATACCTAACCACGCGGGCTACGCCGACCATCACCAGCCGAGCAAGTTGACAATCTATCAGTTTGTAAAATACTACAATGGCTGCAATAGAAACTTATTAACAATGTATCGTTATTGCTGAATAATAACTCTGAACTATATTATGAACCACTGCTGCTTGCTGGCGTATTGTATCATGATATTGCAGTCTAAGAACAATTGGCCAAATAGCATATTAAGAGATCATAGCTCAACTACATCCCGCTGCCGATATGACCAGGTCAGAATCAAAGAAGCATTTGTTGAAACCACTTGCCATCCCTGTTAAGTGAGGTGTACCAAGAACGTTTCACTTTCTGGGTTCACTGATAATTGTTGTGGAACGAGAGGCCAGCTGTTGTCATGCGCGGAGAAGAATGCAACATGCGGCAGTTTTATCGAACCAGAGGCCAGCTGTAGGCGTGAATCAACAATCGCCGAGGTAATCAGAATGCAATATTGAACATTTAAATGTATCATGACAGATATTTGTCTTGGGATTGGAGAGACCTGTCTGATGTACAAACAGGTCCTCTGTACAAGGTGGGAAGCTGGCAGCAAACACAGCAATAAACCATGCTCATGTTACTAAAATGACGTGTTTCACTGATCCGGTACAACTGTGAACGAATTAATTGCAGGAATGTATTTACCAAATCATTCATCTCTAGCAAATTCATTGCGAACCTTAAAAAGGAATCTTATTATGATTCGGCATGCTATTCACAGTTGGTCATGATTTCTGACATTTGCAACACAACGATTTGAATCTAGACGTGGACATAAAAGCGATATCCCATATGATTGAGACGCAGCTGAGGTCTATATAAGACGATGCATTGTTTTCAGGAGGGCATTTTCGCCATAACATTGATGTTTGATGCGTTACATGACAATTAAGTACAGACAAATCAATCGAGACAGTCTTTTATATTATATATTCCTCTCCCTGGAGTACAATGTATGTTTTCTAATATTTGGGCATTAGGTGATGACCGTACCACATTTGATATTCACGAGTAAGCTTTTAAGTTGATTCCTGCTGAAAAAAAGAGCTATTATATAATCAAAAGATATAATTCAGGATGGACTTGTCATAAACGATGATGTCCACTACCAATTCCTTCACCCATGGAGCCAAATAAACACGTTGGTAAACGAGAAATTATTGTGCTCCCGGAGTCTCTGCATCAATTATCCATCATCTATACCCAATCGACTTTTTACCCTCATGATTTGTATTTCCTGTTGATTAGTCCAGTGATGGTATATTATCCCCTAATTGCTATGTACCAACGTTTTATTATACCGGAGTTAATATATTCTCCCGTAATGGCTAAAAATCGTCGCGTGATTAGTTCAGTGATTGTATATTACCCTGTAATGGTTAGTTATCACTGTGGTTCTATGCTGACATTAACTGACTCATCGTTGACGCATAGAAACATTTTCATTCTTAGCAAACTTCACACTCGTAATATAGCGCCTGTCGAACATCAGTGGTTGCAAAAACGATACGATATTGTGACATTGGACGGTTCTAATCGATGGTCACATCAGGATCTAAAATCGAATACGGTTAATGGATATTAAATAAATGTGCTTTATAAGAATTACGCCTATATTAGCATCGCATATCACCATTGATACTTACACCAGATTGCGCTTGGGTATTAAATAATTGACTGATTCTTTTCAAAGCCTATGAGCGGAAATCAGAGAATTGACTGGAATTTTCGAAGCATGTACAATGAATTTAATAGGAAAATATCAGTGCCTGACATCAAATGAACTTGTGTATTATTTATTAATCCTTAAGTGAAATATGGTCCTGGCTCAATGATAAATCTGACGAGAGTTACTTAAAGGAATGTGTGACAATGGGCTTCATTGTACTTTGGAAAGGGATAGGACATAAAAGGTGGCAACGATTGAATATTACAACTCACTCAGTCAAAGCTTTTACAGCAGACTTCAAAAGCTAGGCCATGTAACCATGTTTTTACCACTACGCCTTCTACTGGTTATTGGTTCTGTCAGCTTTCAGCGTTCAAAAAAGGTTGATGTGCCGTCCTGTTTTATTGACGGCGTAGCATTATTCGAATCCTTGTACGAGCGCCAATGCAATGTCATTGGTCAATGCTAGCAACCAGCGATTTAAGCGGAGTGTATCTTTTTAAACCATGTAATTATAATAGCAGGCTTAAATATCTGTCGTGCCAGCCTGTGGAAGGCATTTCCCACTCTGGTCCGTAGTGACACATCAAATACGAACCCATCAGAAAACTATACATAGCCGGATATGCAAGCCGTTTCATCTCGATGGTGACATTGGCTCCTGTAAATATTTGTGATGATGACAATTGATCAGGCTCATTATCATTAACATCATTATCATCATTGTCATCATCACCATAACGATGATCGTCAGTGTCGTCATCATAGTATCATCTTCATTGTCGTCATCCATCTCACCGTCATCATAGCCAGTATCACCAGACTTACCATCATCATCATAACTTATATTTTTCCCGGGAACGATTTCGTCGTTCGAAGTACTCTACATGATTGGATGTCATAGTGTCATTTTTACTAGCAGCAATAGAGTGTTTGCCAGCGAATCGGAACAGCACTACACTGCCTGCTGACTCAACACGGGCCGATGCCAGTGATAGCATCGACCAAGCGAAGTATAAAAACACTTGCCAAACATATCACAGGAAGTATCAATAGTTCCCGGAAGCAGCACAAACAAGGCATGGCACACCTCCCACGCCTCGAAACTCGGTACTCACAACACTAAGAAGCCAGTGCCATACATTCCTTTGTTGCAAAAAGAAGCAATCTGACAAATCACGGTGTTATTCTACCGTAAGCCATTATTTTGGCAAGAGTTTATATAAAGGATCCTAACTGCGTTAGTTATCTGCATTCACCAATTGTAAGGTGCGAATCGCGTGTTAAGGAGCGTTTCCTATTGCATTACAATCACACCTGCAAGGCCAAACGGCATTGAACATCTGTTGTCTATATGATGGCCATGTTTGCTTTTACTCGGAGGTTTTCATGGAGGGTCTCACGTAGCATCAGCATCTTCCAGGCACGAAGCCTCCTCGGGAGAGGTGAGTTCAGTGATTCTCGCTTTGTCACTTTATTGATAGAATGCCGTCTGTATATTGTTTTGTGTACTTGAGTTTATAGTGTTTGGTATGATTATCGCTTGTGTTATCAGCATTGAGTTTTGTTTGTTAAATACGTAAATCCAATGGCGTTGTCGCGTCGTCAATTTGCTGGATGCTATTTGCACCTAAATATGAGGATTGCTGAGCATTCTGTGGTCCTATGATGTCAGACGAAGTACGAGTACTCTGAATGTACATGTGCAGCGAACAATTGGGATTGCGATACTATATTCACTTTGAACAGGTGCAGTTCAATTTAACCATACATTGATCACATTGAAAATACACGGGTACCCTTAACCTTATAGAGTTAGTTTTAGCAACATACATGTCATTGTTGCCATACATGGACCAGTTTGATCATCCACAGACAACTATTACAATGTACATCTCACTAGGGAAAAAATGCGGTTCACTTTAACTATACTTTGACCAGGCTTAGTTCACTTTGACCAAAAGTTGACCGTTTACAGATCACTTAGACGCTACTTTAATTGTACCCATTAAACTCATAAACTGATTCTATTGACCTTACTCGTTTCCAATCGACTATGTACATTCCATTACAGGACCTGGAACTCATTTTCCTCTGCACGATCTCTGACGTACCGCCTATTGTCCCTAGTGATCTGCTATATGTAGCCATTGCAACTCTGTTGAAGCAAATGTGCCTTGTTAATCAAACAAACTGACAACACCCCACATTGTCATTATATCTGTATCGCATTGTAGTTTGCACTGATTAGCTTAAATGCGTGTTCGTATGGAAGAATTGCCTCAATCATGGAAAACAGGAAAAGTGGAGAAACAACCTAACCCTCCCGGTGCAACCTAACCCTCCCAATGCAACCTAACCCTCCTGGTGCAACCTAACCCTCCCGGTGCAACCTAACCCTCCCGGTGCACTGATGAATATGTCAGCAGTGTTTTATGCATTAAGAACCGCCTTTCACTGGGTCAAACGAATAATAAAACTCACGCGCCCAGTGCCAACCCTATTTTTTACTGCTTTACTAATCAAATAGTCCATTGCCTAAAACACTTTATTCTGAATTAAAAGCAACTGTTGAAAGTAGTGTCAATAAATGTGATTGAGCATCTATTGCAGTCATGAAAATACCTCACAGAAAACAAAAGTACAGCTTTGTAGATCATTAAGTGTCAGTAATAATATAATTAATTCACTCTCTGCTATGTTCCTGATACGGGATATCCACACAATACCTTAAGTTGAACAAGTTTGCCTTTCGCTTGCATATATTTGGCATCTTCAAAACAAGAGATCATTTACTTAAAACTTGCTGATAAACTGGTTTGCTGACTAGAGCTCGTGCTATCTGGCAGTGTTGTCTTAGGCCTACTACAGGGATGCAATCATAGGTCGCTTGTGATAACCCTGTCTCCTCAGAGTGATGGTGGCATGATAAGCGCCTATCTGACCATGCTTGCCACTTCTAATTATAATTATAAGCGTACGTTTCACGGTAGCTTGGCGTTACCATCGTTACGTTAAAGTAACAAGAAGTAATCGCTGCATTACAATGTTTTTATAATGCTTCCGCTTATACCAAGACACGCGTCGCAAGCCACTTAGTTTTATAGACAATCTACTTGACACAGCTATTCATCATGCATGGCACGAGTTGTTCGTCATCTATGACACATTTAACACACATCCATGTTAAAAGCTATTTTACCCTCATGCCTATCAAGAAAACACCACCGCTTTATCAGTCTCACTAAAGTCTCTTAGAGTTGCCATTTACTAATTTTCAACGGAACAGTTTAATAAACGTGATGCGCTTATAAACGCGGGAATCCTTCACATAAAAAGTAGCAAATTTGCGGAATGACACTGAGCGCTAGACATCGTTACCAATCACTTTACAGAGCTCTTTATGCTGTTGGGCTTCTAAGATAGGAATTACCTTACTGGATGATTTCCAGTTAGTGTTTGCTCCTCGTTCATTTGTATGTCTTAATCTGTATATTTAATTGCATGAAGTGCTATTTATTGCCACCACCCGGCATTACCAAATGATGTGAGGAATTATGTGAGGCAATTTCTGTAGGGGTGACCTAAATTAGAAAGTGCATTTTCATAGTTCTCAACTTTGTTGCTTGGCATGGTGTAATTGTACTTGTCTTCTTCGTTACAATTTGACTGCCTGATACACAGACGAAGGAGCTGTCATTTGTATCTACAACACATTATCCGTCCAGTGAAGTCCTCGTGGTATATAGTAGGCAGTGAAACATACCCTGAACAGAGCTGAGACTACAAATCCGTATTACAGTTGCTTGATGCATACGGACACGGCCCGCTGTTTCGTAATGCTAAAGTATACTGGTCTCTTTGACATTAAAAGGCACGTATCTCGGTGATAAAGTGCTAAATGACACAGCTCGATGTGGCATAATGCTAACGGACACGACTCTGGGCCATAATGCTAACGGATACGGCTCTCATCTGCTTCGCGTTGTTGGCCACTGCTCTGTTGCTCTGCATTTATGTAGCAATCAGAACGCTTGTACAAGTTCACATCAGAGTCATATTAGTTTGCACATTCTTTCAAGTAGGTAAAAAAGGACTACAGCTACTTCTAGCATACGTTAAGGTCGTAGCCTTCAAGGCTAGAGCTGTTTTTCGTGTTTTTACGAAAATGAAATCCATAATGATTTTTCGCCACCCTTAAGTCATAACATGCTGGTGTTTACAATGCCTTTATATAACTGAAATTGCTGGTGCTTGACTCAAGGCAGTGCTGATCAAGCCAGTGTGTGATATATTAACTATTTCAGTTGTCATCGAATTTCGCCACGAAATACCATGTATGAATATAAGCATAACCAGATGATCATGCGAAGTGTATTCGGCCGATAGAGTGATAAAGTGGACAAAAAGGCAGAACTTCTTTGTTGACGCTGTAGTTGGGTATTATCTCTTCATTCATCTACTCCTCATTCTGGGGGTAACGGCCACCCGATTTGCAGCGCCATCAGATAGGTGGTTACAACATTATCGTTGCTTTCTTATGCGGTTGTCTGACTCCACCGTAACTCACTGCCTTTATGTGCTCTAGTTATCTGTATAGCTCCACTCCAACCACAAGACCCATAACCTCATTGTGCTGGGGTCTTGCAAGTGTTTATATAATCCCCTTATCCCCTTGCATTATCTGTGACACTGGGTTTCAGTTTTTGTTTTTAACAACAATTTGAGCCACTTTGGCACAAGCACTAGTAGAAACTAACCTAGCCTCTGACATTCTCCGTCTACCATGGATATAAGCTTGGAGCAGTTTTTGCGGTAGGTTCTCCGTCCGGAATGTGGCATGTGAAAGAGGCTCTCAGACGACCTACTATATTCTGTGTCACTGTAAGCATGGATCGCACATTACGATTAAAACCCTGAAGCATACGTATATAATTATTGAAATACAGATGAAGTGGGTCACACCCCATATATTTAAATGTGGTAGCGATATCAACTTAAAACAGCGGTCTTTATTAGGCGTTAGTATTAATGTTCGGTCATTCTTGGTGACGAATACGTTGGGCTAGTGTAGAATATATATGATAGGTGTGGGTGGGTTAAAAGAGTTGGGTAATGGGTAAAGGTCTCTTGTGTTCAATGGGGATGTAAGCAGTATCAGTCTGTGAACACGTTTCCAGATGCTGATGCTCACGTTCGACACGAAGCCAGGTTAGGTTTTATTTGCACAAGGTGATTACGAATGGCCTGGTTTCCATTTGCGGTGAACGACCAGTCTCAGTGAGTTATAGATCAATGCCTGCTGTAAACGGGTGTTGGTGGATGGTGTAGTATTATGTCAATGTTGTGGTGGTGATGGGGATATTTGCTGTCGACAGAGCATTACCGGGCACAGCAGCTTGTTGCGTCGCATGCTGAATACGGCTATTTACTGACCGCAGTATGGTACCCTGTCTGCTGATTGGGCATTTGTGTTCGTCTTCCGCTGTTGTTCCTTCCTTACGTAGGTTCCCTGTGTGACCTTGTACCACTTTAAAAAGCCATTACTATCAGCTCGTATTTGTTTTGACTTCGGCAACCACCAATGAGGTTAAGTTGACCTGGTCTTGGTCACGCACACCTGTCTTTCATGGATTATACAGGTTATTCTCAAGTGCCCCCTTCCCACCCCCAGACTCCGACTCTCGGCATTGTTACGGAATAAGCTGCGTCTCTAAATAATTTCACAATTGTGTCTATTTCGTATAAGCTGATGTAATCTGCGCGTAATGATCACTGCGCAACTAATAATGTGATCCGATGAAGAGCGGGGCAAACATTATTCATCGTCTGACGTGCGAGAGCAAGTTTCCAAATAGGGCTAACACAGTAAGCAATGTCTCGTTCTGTAATCAACCAGCGCCGACCCGCGTGACGCTGATGGTATACTAACTGTTCTGCCGCACTTATTGATAATACTCAAGTAAACGCCCACACAAATGCCTAAGGGTAAACGGTTAATTAGCTTCGGGGTTTCGGTGCGTATAGCATGTGTTATATACTTGCTTGACAATTTGGTAAGTGAAATCTAGCAATTAGCATTTCTGACAATTTGACGCGAAACACAACGATTTGTTCAATCTAGCCTTTGGCCGTCTTGTCGTCTTGCCGTCTCTTGCAACACTCCCAATCGAGAAGCCCAAGTTTGAAATATTTAATTTATAAAAGAAAATTTCGCTTTATCCGTGTGGCACCCACAATCATTCTGAAAACGCTTTTTTAGATGGCCCACCATTCATCATCTGGTACCAACATGTCATTTACTATTAACAACTCTATACAGGTATTGTGTCACCGTTTGGCATACTTCGACAGTAGACTGATATCAGACCTGCCCAGGACAACGTATATACTACAGTATTATTATAACAGAGCCTAAATCTGACAACCCATTTGATGCATCTTCCGCATCTGATCTATATGTGCCCAGCTGTCGTTTCCGTTAACCATTTATGTTGTTCATTTAACATTGTAGATGTCAATTACCTCCAGGAAGCACGAGAGCAAACACAGAGCTATGGCCCTAGTTGATGTGTCTCATGTGAGCTGAACTGGCGCCGCGTAATGGCACTAAATGACATGTTTATTTGTTGGCCTATAGGTAGCTGTTGGGCAGAATCAAAAACTATGACCGATCAATTGATGGTATGTTTACATAAAAAAAACCTGTACGGCTCCGATGATAGGGCTGATAATGATGCCAGTGCCCTCTAGCGCCCAGCACCAGTTACACACCTCCTCAAATATTACCAGGCCAAGTGCGCTCACAACGCTCGACAGCCACAGTTGTCTACATATATTTAGGGAATGGCTAGCCATGGTTTGATAAACACTAAGCGACAAATTAACTGCCTTTAATCAATTGGGAAACTTTGTGTTTGACTCTGCAACACAAATGGCCGTATTATTGCATTGTGGCGAGGCTGTTGCCATCTTAGTGAGCCCCATCTAACGTTCTATTACAGAATGAATGTTTTAGTGGGTCACTCTATCATGACAAATGTTGCTCACGTGCATTGCAGCCATGCACAAATAATCTTTTTCATAAGATGCCTGGGGTAAAACCAAACATAACTAGAGATGGAAATGTGGAATATAACATATCACAGATTATATAATTGTGAACTGTGTTTTAAAGCGCCCAGTACTTTACGTGCCCTGACCGGAATGAGCACCGCATAAGCCCACATACGGCAGTTCATCAGGATAAAGCTTCATTCTGCAGCAGAAAAACACCCCTAACTTTTTATCCAATCGCTCACAGCAATGTCAAATTGGTGAATCAAGGTGAATCGCTAGGACATACCGAATAAGTTCAGTTTTTATCAAAGAAGCGATTTCATCGCAATAAATTATGCGTTAACAAATGCAATAAAGTGTGTCGCATGTATAGAGTGGTAATTCATTGTGATCATAGTCACGTTTCGTGATACAACTCCATCACTGCAGTCATTACATAAGCAACAGCCAACAAACGCTCGATTTAAACAAAAAAGAGAAATATATCTTGTCAGGTCTCAGCGATTCAAAGTATGAACTGATAGATTCGAAGTGTTAGTGAATCATGCTTAATTATTCTCCATCTAGACGAGTAGCTTTCTGCACTTTTTAAGAGACCATCTACACAAGCAAAGCACGCACAGAAACAAACAAAAGGAAAGGAGCCCGCCGAGCCACCAGGGGCACCCACATATCTCTAGGAACCACACAAAAGATATACGGAGCCATTACAGCCACTAACGACACCAAGATAGCCCACACCGCCACCAACGACATCAGCATACTATACACAACCATCAACGACATCAACATAGCCTACACAGACCTCAACGAAATCAACAGAGGCTAGACAGCCACCAATGACATCAACATAGCTTACACAGCCACCAACGACATCAACATAGCCTACACAGCCACCAACGACATCAACATAGTCTACACAGCCACCAATAACATCAACATAGTCTACACAGCCACCAACGACATCAACATAGCCTACACAGCCACCGAAGACAACATAGTCTAAACAGCCACCAACAACATCAACATAGTCTACACAGCCATAAAAGACAACATAGTCTACACAGCCACCAACGACATCAACAAGTGTTTAATTGGACCAAAGACAACATAGTCTAAACCGCTTGTGATTTATCGATCCTCACATAGTTACACAGCCACCAACTGCCGTTTATTTATAGTCTAAACGCCACCAACGACATCAACATAGCGTATGACAGCCATCAGTCTCCATTTCGCCCTCTTGGTCGTGGTTAATTGGACTGTCGTTTTTTGTGCCTCCGCGTGATTCATCGATCCTCACATTTACTGATCAACTGACCGTTTATTTATCGTCAAAACGCCCCAATCTATGGATTGCTGGTACGTGATGACTACGAGCATCAGTCACCCGGTCGCCTTCGTGGTCGTGGTTACCCAGGCGACTGTCGCTTTAGTTGCCGTAGTGAATCATTCCCATGACTACATCACACCTCCTGACCCTACCACATCGTCAACAAGGGGATATATCAAGAGACAGATGAACTGCTGATTCAGCAATACACGATCTATGCCGAGGCATTGCCATCCCTGGGTTGGCGGATTGAATTGCTGTAGTGCTGCTGTCATATATCATCCACTCCCAATAACTCACGTGTTTGTCTCGTCGGTTGAAGTAACAGAATTTAGGAGCCATGTATAAGCATATCACTGGGTGCTATGCGGAAAAAAGACGAGGAAGCGGAGTGTCCGAGTGTGTTTTTCCCATATCAATCGCGTGACAATGGGATGATATACGTATCGGGATAGCATCTACTCGCGGTTATGAAGGCACAAGTGCATTCCAAAATGATTCGCAGAGATATTTAGTTATCCTGACATAAATCCAATCCTTTGGTTAGTTTTTCATCGGCGTTGTGTTGATTGTAGTATGCGTTATATCTGTTTTGTACATTCTTATTGAATCATATGCATCATGCGATGTCCACGATAACTAACAATGAGTTATATGTATCAAGTAAAACACAATATCAGTGAATAGGTATTCATTCAATGTTTGATCATATAAAGTTTGTGTCGGGATGCGATTTTAGCTATTCATGTCACTCTTGACATTGAAATTCACTTTTAAAGCTTCTTACCTAGTATTAACCAGTTTATAGTTTTTTAATGTTTCTTTACTTGATCTTTGCTGAGTTTGCCGTCCATTAGACAGGGAAACCCAGCGGTAAAATGTGGGTTTGCAGATGTTATGAATTCACATCGCGGTGAGAAACCGTGGAGATCTGGTAACACCGTGACTTTCCAATGAGTAACACGCATCTAGATTAACGTTCAGTAAGCTAAGTTTTTTCGAAGAGATCGGGTGCCTCCATAGTTTAGCCACGTTAAAGGTGCGCTGCTAGTTGAGGGACTTTATTAAAATCGGCAAGGAAGTTATATGATGTTGTGACGATTGCGCACGCATATAACCGACTCACTGGGGAGGGAAGTGTCGGGTGCGCGTTTGACCTTATCCATAGATGACCAGCCCCCGTCTGCTCGGTTGCGGAAGTATTGTCCACTGCTCTGCAAACTCAAGGTGGCAAACTACAGCAGGTCGAGCTGGCTCAGTACAGCTGGACCAGTTGACACAGAGCAGGTGGACTAGGTGACACAGAGCAGGTGGACTAGGTGACACAGAGCAGGTTGACTAGGTGACACAGAGCAGGTTGACTAGGTGACACAGAGCAGGTGGACTAGGTGACACAGAGCAGGTTGACTAGGTGACACAGAGCAGGTTGACTAGGTGACACAGAGCAGGTTGACTAGGTGACACAGAGCAGGTTGACCAGGTGACACAGAGCTAGGTGACACAGAGCAGATTGACTAGGTGACACAGAGCACTAGGTGACACAGAGCAGGTTGACTAGGTGACACAGAGCAGGTTGACTAGGTGACACAGTCCAGCTCGATTAGGTGACGCAGTAGAGCAGGTTGACTAGATGACGTTACTTTGCTGTCGTTTCTGGTTCCATTTGTTTACATTTTTTATTTATGCACGTGAACGGCTTGTTTAACAGGCATTCTCCTCGATTGCTAGTTAAGATTAGTGTTATTGTGTGTGAACTTGGTTCTAATTATTGAGTATTGTATTTGATGATTTTTCAAGCACATGCATTTTCAAAATGGTGCCGTATAGTGATGACAACGTTTTTTGCCAGAGTTTTATAAAGCCACCCTCGCTCTAAACGGAGGCAGGATCTTGACTGCTCCTCCACAAGTCATCAACTGACACAGGTCGGATTGGATTACAAATAAAATTCAATGAGTGACCTTGATTATTTTTGATTTCAGATCATGACCTTGACGACCTGGAGATGCAGGTGGTCCTGTACAAACCGGAAGTACTGGACGCCCCTTTGTCGGAACACCAAGTTCTCACGAAAGGAACTGCAAATCATGTACCGGGGATTCAAACAGGTGAGAGGTCTTGAGTGGGTAAATTCATAGAGCTCGTCTTATGAGAACCTTTTCGAGGGCCGAGGGTAAAAATGCGTTATGATGATTTTCGGAAATAATCTTTAAGGAGTTACGTGCCTGTAGAAATGTCCCACTGGTATCGTGAATGAGGAGACTTTTAATGCGAACTATGCCAAGTTCTTCCCTCAGGGTGGTGAGTACCGGAAGCTCGCAGGAAAATACACTACTTTTCTCACATATGTATGCGAACACACTATACCTGTGTTCACACACGCCGTATATTTGTCAACCCACGCTAATCAGCTGCTAACCTAACGATCACAATGATGTTATAAATGACCGCATTATAGATTCAGGTGCCTATGCACACTATGTATTCAACACATTCGACCAGGATCATAATGGCACCCTCAGCTTCGAGGTTAGCAAGGCAGCCGCAGCTTCAATGATGTCTGACAAAATGCCTGTACAACTTAATCTGTATGTTAATTTAATACTATTATAACATTGCATCTGTTTCATATATTACATCAAGCTATTAAGAAACCTTGCCTTATATCCGCTCTTATGTCCGTCACCATAACATGAATCACGATTTTGGCCTATGAGCCTTTTGTACGCTCTGCCTGTGAACCATGCATCCAGCGTTCAGTCACTGGCAAGTTTAACGTTTACTGCTCTTCGTTGTGTAGGAGTTTGTGATGGGGCTGTCCGTGTTGGCGCGGGGTACCTTCCATGAGAAGATCCAGTGGGCCTTCAGTCTCTATGACATCAACGGGGACGGTATTATAACTAGAGACGAGATGCAGGACATCGTGGCCGCCATCTACGACATGATGGGCAAGTTCGCTGACCCGATCATCGACGAACATACGGCGAAGGACCATGTAGAGAGAGTCTTCCAGGTGAGGACCTCCAGTTGCGTTACCCTACACTCTCATAAACCTTACTGTTAATGGAACGTAGACGGGTGCTGTTTCAGTTAATAACATTGAATTTCCATATAGTCCGCCATGTTGTTATTAATAAGTGTAAGAAATGGAGTGAGATGACGTGGATTATGTTACAGAAAATGGATCACAATCATGATGGGGTTATCTATATAGA
Source organism: Urechis unicinctus (assembly GCA_034190875.2). Taxonomy (NCBI): domain Eukaryota; kingdom Metazoa; phylum Annelida; class Polychaeta; order Xenopneusta; family Urechidae; genus Urechis; species Urechis unicinctus. The sequence continues at coordinate 64,670,339 of CM067351.1, forward strand.
CGAGTTTATGGGCACATGTCGAAAGGTAAGCAGACGACACAAGTGCGCATGATATATATCTCTGGATGTATGTTTACTCTGCAAGAATACTCCTCAGATGACCTGAATGTTTTGATATGTTATAACTTGATTACGGCTGAAGCTTTCGTTACTTTATTGACACAAGAAGCACATGTTACAATGCTGTTAACTTGATATATTATGGTTGATCTTAAATTAGTTGCCAAAGGTCACAGTGTCCATAAGTCAATCGACTGTCGATTTACTTGCTTAAACTCAATAACGACAAGAACTATTTCTACATCAAGAAATTTGAAGCAATCACAGTCCTGGTTGCTGAGCAGCAAATTAATGTTTTGTCACATCGTGTTGATACTGAATTGTTTGTAACCGAACATGTTATTGGAAGAAATGCGGTTGGCACTTGTGCAAATCAAGTTTTATAACTTTCCGAAACAATAACTCAAGCCGCGTCCGTTTTGAAGCTTGGGTGCCTTGAAGTTACTGCCATGTGTCATTTCAGGATTATTTGTCGCGTCCTGTAAATCATAATCAATCGCATTGTACTAACGTTTTTAATGTCAGCAAGGTTACCTTTTGAACTCCGATTTTCACGGATATTTGTGTCAAATGTGTTTTTCCGCAGCAGGCTATTAATTGCTTAAGAATTAACTTTTTATTCATTGCCTGCCTGTTTAGCCATTGTTCAGATATGCTGGCTTTTAACTTTCTTGTGCAGGACGCAGACATTTACAAGTCCATGGCTGTCTTCGATACTGTGCTGTGAGTCCGGATGCATCACATCACACCTGTCCAGATATAACGAATCTCTCCAATCACCATAGCGGTCACGGGATTACAACTTTATCATAACTACATCAGTGTTTTCTCTCGAATTACTCTGCTGCTTTCATCCACCAGCCTATAGCGCACATATAGCCTGAACAGCGCATCACTTTGAAGTCAGTTCGGTCTCTCTGTAGAGTCATAAATTATCTACCAACAAGAGGCTAAGAGCGCATATACACGCTGATAATACAAAATGTGTCGTTTATAGAAGAACCAGGGGACGTGGATCCTACCCTACGAATTATTATAACGGATTACAAAATGAGTCGGAATCTCTTATACGCTTACAAATATAAACATGGGTAAATTTTAAGTCGCTGTATGTGTGCATCCAAAACTAAATATTCACTGTATTGACCAGCACAATTATCTTACATTATTTAGAGCATGTGTCGACCATAAGCCGGTATCCCAACATTTTTTTTTCTCCACCATTACCTGTAATGGCAACAGAACATAGATGAACCAGAAACCGTCATACCAGAACAGCATGTATGCACCAGAAATTGTCATACATGCCGAGCGTTATTCATTCTGAGACGTTTAAAGCAGACATACGCAAGTTTGGAAGCAAGTTTGGTCATTTCAGCGCCCAAACTAACGACTGCATCATTAAATGACGTATAACAGTGTATGGTAGCTTAAATTCTGCAGAACCTTCACACTTAACAGCTACCTGCACGATCATCGTCATCATATTAACAGCGTCCACGTTCGCCATGACTACAACCCTTGATCATCTGCAGCTAATGGACAATTGCACCAGTTAGACGTCACCGTTGATGCATGATCGTGATAAATATATGCGCTATCTTTCTATTTCATCTGAAGTGAGGATGGGGTCGTATGATGGTGGGGGATACCTGTGATTGTGTCAGCATTGCTGGTTAATATGACCGTTCTTGTATCGCGTCCTGCGCTAGTGATGGGTATAATCGGCTAACATAAGTTCCATTCGCTGGACTCTCAGGCCCACCTTAACCAGATGTTAACCTTAAAATATTCTGATACAAACCTTATCCAATCACATCCCTGTGATGCAACACCAGACTGTTGTAGAGCGGCAAAAAAAGATTAGACGTCAAGCATTGGGTCACATTTTTCGTAACTTAAGATTACCCAATTATGCCATAGGTAACTGAGACAAGGACTGTACTTGCAGCAGAGAGCCCGATTATACCGTTTTAGTGTAGGTATGATGTTGATTATTACTCGATTCAGTTGCTCATATTTGGATAAGACACCAGGCTATGGACATATTTGTATTGTAATAATTTTTTCATAAACATCTTACTCTTTTATCGTCCAGGAACAATGAAGATTAAAAGTTTATTTGTGGATCATGGACAAATACAGAGGTCATAACACAAAGGTGCGCTTTCGCGATGTAAAAGAAAATATCGTTGAACCGCTCTGCTCACCACGCTAAGCGCCTCATGACAACTTCAACGTTTACGGTGGGCGAGCAATGTTATATAGCGAGATGATCTGGGATACATATTAGTAACGCCCTCTAGCGGACCATCAGTCGGAGTACTTCACGGGCACTAATGACAAGTGACGTATATCACAGACGGGTTCAATCTCCATACGAAATTGCGTTTTGCTGTACGCATATAAGTGTCAACGACAATATGCGCTCTGCTTCAACAACACCCCCAACTCGATACACTACGTATTTGGTACATCTCTACCCCATCGACCCTTCACCCCCACCCCTCTCACCACTCCTTCCCCACAGCCCCCTACCGCCCCATTTGTCATCTCTTTATTACAATATGTAGCACGCCTTTTTATTTATATATGCCATAATGCGTTCCTCAAAACGTTTCGGTAGAACCCCTGTTTGTTCAATCGTTCTTCGTAAACATATCTGCCAAATAATGCCAAATTCATTTTGTTGTTGTCGAAGTTTGTTGAATGCATATGTCAGTGCGAAGAGAGTGCCGTCAACAAGTAGACAGACGCGTACTGATCCGGAATTTCATAAGCGATTATACAACACATGGTTGAAGAGAATCACTTAATATGTCACAGACAGTGTTTGAACTGTTGCAAGGTGTGACTCCGATTGTGCTACATGGTTCATTTAACTATTACCTCTTATCACCGCAGGATGATAACAAGAGTCGTACAATTGGAATCCAAACCGCGAGGGCTACATGTCTGATATATGTCAAATATTGTACTACATCATGGTAGTGACAACGATATCAATGCTGTGTCCTTGTATCACTGATGTCCGAGTGCCATGTCATGCTGCGTGAGTATATACCACGATAGCTACATAATGATAGTACTAGATGGGGCATCACAAAAGGCCGCGCAAACTCCTCCCTAATCGAATTCCATGCCAGCGTCGTTTGTTACATATCTGATCAACATCATTGTGTCGGATCGGCGTCTGTGAAAATGTTACCTACTTATGGAACATGTGAGGATTGGGTAGGTATTGATATGGCCTTCAGGGTATACGCAATACATTGAAGGATATGCCTCAAGAGTCTATCTCTGTGAGGTTCCTGATAAGTTTTGATCAATTGGGACCTTACCTTAGACATTCATTTACCATGCCGAGTAATGCAATTCCATGTTAGCTCGAGAGGTTAGCTTAACATGTCATCACTACATTAATCCTACATCACAATTAAGGAGAATGTTTGTTAAACAAGACGATTACGCAAATTCATACAAAATGAAAACAAATGCTGCCAGAAACAACAGCGAACTAACGCGAGTTAACAGTCAACTTATCTACCCAGCGTTTATTGAATGCGTATCTCGGCAACAAAATGGGCACAAAATTAAAATAGCATCAATTCTCTTCCCACACAAACACAACCACTGTGTAATCTCTGTCACGGTTGCGTAATATTCCCTGAAATCATCTTGGAGTGAAGCTGGACTTTATTTCCGCCATCCCGATTAGTATGTTATCGCATGGTCACGCAGATGATATGCGGAAACGCTGACCGCGTTCCCTTGTTATTCCCCACAACTCTCAGTGACCATGCGATAACTTACACTAGCATTTATCTGGAGACCTTTCTATATAAGCTATGTGATAGGGGCGGTGATAACGGGGACACCAGGAGGAGCTCACATGAACGCTTTCACCACCACCAACAGAGCACCACGTGACCCGGCGAGAATTTTATTGTTGACGTATTGCGTTACAAATGTCTTTGAAAAGAGATGGGGCCCTGATGACCCTGGGTGAAATCCCGGGATGAGGCCCTGGCGACCCCGGTAGAAATCCCGGGATGAGGCCCTGGCGACCCCGGTAGAAATTCCGGGATGAGGCCCTGGCGACCCCGGTAGAAATTCCGGGATGAGGCCCTGGCGACCCCGGTAGAAATTCCGGGATGAGGCCCTGGCGACCCCGGTAGAAATTCCGGGATGAGGCCCTGGCGACCCCGGTAGAAATTCTGGGATGAGGCCCTGGCGACCCCGGTAGAAATTCCGGGATGAGGCCCTTATGACCTTGATAGAGCGAGTGGGTGAGTATAGGGTTTAACTGCACACCAACACCAACGTGTAATTTGGTGCCTTGAAAGGTAAATAGATATGTTTGATCTGATTAAGCAGCTGCCTTCTAGGATAAATGCACAAGAACACCCTCTATAAATTGCATCACTCAAAGAAATAATAACGCTGTCATTGTATTAATTGTTATCTCTTTACTCGCTTGCTGTTGGATTTATCTGGGTAAACACTAGTTTTTGTCTGATATTGAAAACTTGTAATAGTTAGCAGTAGAGGGATTTAACATGGGTATATTCAGGATATATTCCGGATGCCACATAATCACTTGTTGAATACCATTAAGTACAAATGTTGTGAACCAAGGATCACATATGATTTGAGCTTCTGTGTCTTGGGGTCACTGGATATCAGGAGTCCTACTGGATACGAAGATTAACCCAGAAATTGATATATGCTGCAGGCAAATAATGGCAATGGCTGTTATTTAGGGAAGACAAGTAATGGTGGCTTACCACGCATCCTTAAGACGGTCGATATCAAGCCGTCTCTCACTCATCCATATTCGACCAGACTGATCAATATAGAAGGTACAAGGCACAGCTACATTCATTGCATCGAATCCAGGACATCACGAGTTCGTATCAATGGCAGACACTGTCATTTTGTGTATTAGTGAAGAAACAAATAAACCAAACGGAAGGAGCATAGAATATTTCATTTGAATTTGGGTCCTGATCAAAATGTTGACGGATGATGCATGGCAGCATAGTGTCATCTGAGACGCAATATATGTCACAGACTCGGTTGGGCGCATTCTGGGATGCTTTCTATGGCACAGAAATATGATGAGTGATATGTCCACTGGCAGTAACCCGTATCAAACGAACGGAACCACTAAGTTGCTGGTCATTTACATGATTTTGTGTGTAGAAATGTTGAGAATACCCATATGCAGTTCACGGGAAACATTGTTGAAAAGAACGTTGGTTCAATATAACTAGACAGAAATAACAATATCATAAATATCGCCAGCTGCATAGACAGGCTGGGACGGAGGTGTCTGCAATGGTATAGACAGGCTGGGACGGAGGTGTCTGCAATGGTATAGACAGGCTGGGACGGAGGTGTCTGCAATGGTATAGACAGGCTGGGACGGAGGTGTCTGCAATGGTATAGACAGGCTGGGACGGAGGTGCCTGCAATGGTATAGACAGGCTGGGACGGAGGTGTCTGCAATGGTATAGACAGGCTGGGACCGAGGTGCCTGCAATGGTATAGACAGGCTGGGACGGGGGTGCCTGCAATGGTATAGACAGGCTGGGACGGAGGTGCCTGCAATGGTATAGACAGGCTGGGACGGAGGTGTCTGTAATGGTATAGACAGGCTGGGACGGAGGTGCCTGCAATGGTATAGACAGGCTGGGACCGAGGTGCCTGCAATGGTATAGACAGGCTGGGACGGAGGTGCCTGCAATGGTATAGACAGGCTGGGACGGAGGTGCCTGCAATGGTTCGTGGTCAGGCGCTCACATTGGATACATTTATAAACAGCTTTATAAACTAAAATTGTACAGCGAACTTTGAGCTACTCATAACAAGCAATGCAAACAACGGATAAATGGAAAACAGATGGTTAATGGTGGTCATTATGTTTGCATTTGCATGGTTGATAATTGCAATAATCACTTATAACGCAGAGACGATTATGTTGCTCTTTGCACGCCGCCCACAACTCAGAGCCAATTTCTATCAAAACTCATTGCTCCGACAGCTGTTCACCCAAGGACAGCATTTCAGGCCCTTCACTAGACATGACGACAATAAACACTGATTGCCGAGGACAGATAGAGCCAGTGTAAATACCACCTAAGGTAACGGGGCGTTAGCCATTATTTATTTGCCTTTTACGCAACGATATGAAATAGTCAAAAATAACAAGTATTGAAGATTCGGCTAGTGCATTTCTTGTCATTTATGTCGGTACGTGGACCGGTGTAGTATATGTAAGTTTGATCAGCTATCATACTGAAAGCTGACACTCTATTGGAAATATCGTCAGCTACGACACATGAGAAGTCGGGTTTGGGGTGTCGTTTGTGATTATATTTCAGTTTCGTTCTTACCTCATTCACTCAAATATTTTCTGCTACCGTTGAGCACCTGACGTCAAATTAAGCAAGCGATATCAACATTTATAAAGCGTCGTTAGCTAACAATGCTGAACTAGGGAGAGAAAACCAGGCATCATAATTTAGGCTTGTTTCAGTGGGCCGAAATTGCATGGAAAGGTTATGGAGTCATGCAGGACAATTCATAATTTGCGTGTTATATAATCTATTATGTTTATTCTGATGCCTCAATGGTGGCATGTAAATTATCAAACACACCTACATTAGATATCAGTCAAGCAAATTCGGTGTTGATTAATAATTATTAATATTGGTTGATAAAAGTAAATGATTGATATCGGAGTAGTTAGCAGATAGACCCGCGCCAAGCCATTTGATATAATATTTGTCGTCCCTAGTGTTCCCTGTATTCCGCAGTAAAACACGGGCTGTTCATGTTAACATAAATGTGAAGCTTTTTGATTATGTGATATGATGTATTTTCTCTCTCATTTTTGTCCTTTCTCAAATTCTATGGACCATTAGGAAGTGATTTGAATGCAAAAAAAGCTTAGCGTTTTACACATTCATTTTGTAACGTCACATTCCGTGGCACAGAATGATATTGATTGACTTGATCCGGGTTATGTTGGCGCCACGTCACTCCATGAAAGGATCTGCTGTAATAAGCTAACAGAGATATGACGTTACAGATCCCGATTGTATTTTGAATATGCAGCTGAAACGTTTGCTGTAAAATATGGATATCTGTACCGCATGCAATGAAAGAATTATATCTACACTAGCATAGGTAAAATCCACCTTCGTTGAGGAGGCTTCATGCTTGGGAGATATTAAAGCTACTTAAGACCATCCATGAGAGCCTTCAGAGTAAAAGAATAGATGGTCATCACAGAGACAGCGGATGCTCTATGCCTTCTGGCCACGAAATGAATATCGTGTCTATGGGTTATCCAATCATTGTCTTCAATATTACATCTCCTTGTGACCATCGGTAATAGCCATTCTTTGCCACAATTACGTGAACGGAGTTCACCTAAATTCAGACCAAGGAAGATTGTCCGGCTTTCTCATGAAGCAATGAAACAGTGAATGGAGATGTTGCTGCTACGATATCTCCAATGCATGATTGTCTTAGTACCTAAGCAGTCCACCGCTACACCAAGGCCGGTTGATCGGGCTGACTGTACACTGTATGACGTGGCTCCCCGGAACCACGTGCGGAAACGTTTCGGGCTAAGGCCGGTTTATCACGCCTGTTACATTACATAATTTGGGATGACTTAAATAATAATGAAGACCAAGGATGCAATTTTGTAAATAACATCCTTACACTGAAGTAATAATAGAACTGCTGATGGCGATAAAAATGATGATGACGATGGAGATTATTGTCATGAAGATGATGATGATGATGATGATGATGATGATGACGATGGAGATTATTGTCATGAAGAAGATGATGATGATGATGATGATGATGATGATGATGATGATGATGATGATGATGATGATGACGTTCATGATGATGAGGATAAAAATGAACATGATATTTGAGATGATGATGCAGATGACGACAACAGTAAAAGATTATGACTATGATTGGGCCAGTGTTTGCGCAGCCACCCTTTGACTGGTGCACCGCTGTTAATCAATACAAGGTTATATCTATCTAGTCATTATCAGTAGTATCTAACAAACAAAATGCTCCAGCGTTGTTATGTTTTTCATGCGACATAGAATGTTTAATGGGATTGGCAGCTATTATATCTGACTCAAATATCCGCAAATTGCAAAGCGCAATTGGCTATATTTTGAATTGACGACGATGTGGCGTGACATTGGTACTGTTGGCGCCGTGATCGTCTGCGCAGGCATGAAATGAGAGAAATAAATCGAGGTTAACTGCCGTCTTAATTTAATCTAACAGCCACAAAACTGATCCAAAAGCGACAACCCAACTGCAGTACAAAATACGCAGTACTCTTACTAGATCAATATATGTTTCAAACTAATTGAGGTTCATCTTTGCATTGCGGATGTTTTTGCATACAAAATGCACTCAAAATTAGGCCAGTGCCACGATTTGTGGCTTTATGCCTAGATGACACATAAGTTAAATATCATGTAGTGCTACATATGTAGCAAGGACAGCGACCGCAAGTGTTTACAACAAATGCTCTTTTATGATCGCTTCGCCTGCTACTTGACGAAACGTTCTGAGACTGCAATATCTTGCTATCATGCACCAACAAGCGGCAGTTTCTATCCAGCAATGACGATACATTGTTAATAAGTTTCTATTGCAGACATCATGGCGTATATATATATATATATATATATATATATATATATATATAGATATAGATAGATAGAGATATATATATATATATAGAGAGAGATATATATATATAGAGAGATATATAGATCTAGATATATATATCTCTATATATATATATATATCTATAGAGATCTATATCTATATATCTATATATCTATCTATCTGATAGATCTATGTATATATATATATCTCCATATATATATAGAAAATATTTCTATATATATATATGTAGATATATATATATATACATATATATCGATATATATATATCGATATATATATACATACATACATAAATTTATATATATATATAGAGATATATTTATATATATATATATAGATAGATATATATATATGTATATATATATATAAAATTTATATATATATATCTAGATCTATATATATAAATATATATATATATATGATTTTATATATATAGATATATATATATATATAGGTCTCTCTCTATCTCTAGATATATTCTCTCTCTATCTCTCTATATCTCTATATCTCTATATCTCTCTCTATCTATCTCTCTATCTCTATATATATATATATATATATATCTCTATATATATATATATCTATATATATATCTATATACATCTATATATGTATAGATAACAGCAGAATAAGAGGCAGGTGATACCAGAATAGGAGGCATTTGATGTCTTAAGCGGAGTTCTTCCAGCATTTGGGGCGATCGTCACGGACGAATCATTAACTGTGCACACCGTGGCCATGGTGTGTGAAGATAGCGTCAGGTGTCCGAATCAGGTTCGATGTCTGATCGTCACTGACATCATATGATTCGCCATAATTACCTATGTTCATAGTTCACGTTAGGAACCACATTGGCACAGCTAAGCATTGACTTTCTTGGTCGAAATTTGGATGCATTGCACGTGCTTAACTCGTAATCAAAGCAAACGCGCGCGTGTGTATTGCATGTTAACCTGGCCTCGCAAATCATTGGACATCGACACGATAAGGACAAACAGTACATTGCCTGTCAGCAGTACAATACACCAATTTTTTCGAACCAATGAAGTAGGCAAAACGACGAAAACAAATGCCCCATAACTCAGAGCTACCCCAGTAACTGGGAGCGACATTCAAGCCAAATGGCCCCGTTAAGGGGGTGATATGTCGCGATAAGTATGGCGGTACATTATGGTTATCAGAACGCAGTCGACTCATTTACACGAAATAAATAAAGACCTATTACCACCATCATGGGATAAAACTTAAGTTGGCTTTGCTTCCAGTAGACTCTTATTTCGAGAGTTGTCTGGCTTAAGTGGACCTTAGTAAGTGACTATTTAGCATCAGCTTACAAGATCGGCCAATCCGGAAGTTGCGCCAGATCATAAATATTCTACCGTTAGAGGTTAAACGGGGCAGTAGGTGGTAAGCGATCGTCGGCTTCTGTTGTTGTCGGCAATATATCAGTAAGAACATTAATGCGGCTGATGGACCAAATGGGTGAATGTTCACGGAGGCTGTTTGGATGTTTACATTATAAACAAGCAAACTATACAGAATACTATTAGTTTTGGCATGAAAGTAACGAGCAATATATGGAGAACCGATTGGTGTCAAGCTCACTATCGTGAGGGGTGCTCTTAACTCACGGTCGAAAGATGACTTCCCACAAAAACGAAATGTAGTGTCTTAAGCTGATATTAAAGTCAGTTCAAGAAATTAACCACCTGGTCTAGAACGTAAGGTTTAAACATAACAAGTCACAAGCACACACATCGCTACTCAGGCAGGAATACAGACTCCTCTTCCCAGTAATGTGACCGTCTGTGTGGTTCCACACATCAGCGACCTCTGCTGAGAAACACTCCATTCATCGCTTCCACAGTGAATATTTTGGCATATAGAGATAGGGGACATATCGACGGTAGAATAGCCCCGAGCGTGCCATTCAAGAATAAGCAAGAATACGGTTTATCGAAATGGCTTTCTTTAACCTTTGTGCGGTTACAATGACTTTACTTGGAATTCCGCAATAAATGACTCATCCTTATGAGCTGAGCTTGGGGACATTATTACAGAGAACTATTACAGAAACCTTCTCGTCTTAACGCATTCATCACAACACGAACTAACCTTTACGGAAAAAGCCCCTGGCCTGGATGACATTGAAGCTTCGTGAAACTCGGCGCGAAAATCTTCTAGTGAAGGCAAACATCGCCATCATTTAGCAATGCAAGATAGCACTCCAGATTGTTTTACTTTCCCACCAACAAAAGTATATCTTTCATCAATGAACTGCCACGACCGGTATAGTTAGCTGATATTTATGAGGCTGTAGTAATGCCCGGAATAAAACCAGGGTGTAGTCGACCGAGACTTCGGCGGTCTCTCGTTGGCTATTCTTTGGCGGGACTTCTGAGTAATGTGAAATGAGAGAATGAAATATTTCATTATAACTTCTGTCACCGGCCGCGTCCATGTGAGCGTGCCACTCGGATTTCGTTATGGTGGCGGCTCTCAGATGGCGTTGCAGCTGTAATTGATATCGCGCGATCTTTTGTTGCCCATTCAATGCTGAATGGTACGAGCAGTTAATTACGGTTGCCTTTAAATTGGCTCCCTGCATTTGACCAGATGATCCATCGACTCATTACAATGCATTCAACAGCACTGAACATCAAGATATGAAGGGCTCCAGTGGATGGAACGACACGAGAACTGGGATTATCGTTGCAGTGACGTAATGCAACCATCCCAATGCGGTTTTGTGCGGTACTGATTGACTAATAGCATCAGTATACGAGGCGAGAATGCGAAGCGTAGTGTCGAGAAGAGCAGTGTAGCGTGTGATGTCCATCGGATGTTGAGAATCACGACAGAAAACGCCTGCTTCTTTAACGGGAAGCTGTTATTTTAACCTCACTGGTTGACCTGGCCAAAAGCTGATAATGTACTAGGTAGGGTATTACAAACTACATATGAAAGCCATATCTACGGAAGAGCAGCGATTGCAAATGACTTTCTATGGTTTTGTCTGAGATTGGAAGCTGACTGCAGCTGAGATAATTAAATTATATAACCTGATGAGCTTGACGCAGTTATCTCACGACAGCGTACGCCCAACAGGATTCTTCACAATGACGACTGCAATCAATGTTTGCGGTAGTTGTTATACTTTTTTCCATACAAGGGGCTGTCGTTACCGCATTAAATTGAATAGGTATACAACGGGCTGTCAACGTGACATCCAATTGATAAGGAATAGAGTGAGCAGTCAACAGTACCTCCTATGAGGTATACCGTGGGCTGTCAACACAATATCCAATTGATGAGGTATACAGTGGTCTGCCAACATGACATCCAATTGAAAATGTGTACAGCCGGCTGTCAACATGACATCCAGTTGATAAGGTATACATCAGGCTGTCAACATGACATCCAATTGATAAGGAATAGAGTGAGCAGTCAACATTACCTCCAATGAGGTATTCAGTGGGCTGTCAACAAAACATCCAATTGATGAAGTATACAGCAGGCTGTCAACATGGCATCCAATTGATGAGGTAGACATCAGGCTGTCAACATGACATCCAATTGATGAGGTAAACAGTTGGCTGTCAATATGATATCTAATTGATGAGGTAAACAGTTGGCTGTCAATATGACATCTAATTGATGAGGTAAACAGTTGGCTGTCAACATGACATCCCATCGATGAGGCATAGAGAGGCTGCTAACATATCTACTAAATAATGGCCTTAAAGCCACGCAATTGCCCAAGGAAAGGTGATTAGAATAGAGTGATTAATTGCGACATGCGATTAGTCATTCAATAGGGTAATGAGTTGCTTATATGACAGCTTGGGTGCAAATGTTTTCTTACTGAGGCATAGTGAAACCCTCAGCCGGAATACTGAAATAGCACAGACAATAATTTGTGTCACAGACGTATATGTACAGTCAAGTAGATCGATGTGTCATTAGGTATATCGAGCGACAATAAAAATAACATCGCGGATTATCGACAAACACCAGTAAACCGACTTAAGCATGGTATCATTGGACTCAAGCACATAACCCTACTCACGAATATAGCAATGTTTTCTTACGTCGTGATTGATACGCAGCTAATCGCTGAGTGGCGTTGACATCTCTGCTTTGCTGAGTGTTGCCGCCAGTAGATGACGCTCGGAAGTAGACAAAACCTTATACAGTTCGCCCCATGTCAGATTTAATTGTGAATGCAGCATGATTCACTGACTTGGCCGAACTTAACAAATGTCCTTGTTCCATTGTAAAATCTGCTTAAGCCATTTACAATAATCGTGAGAAGTTAAGAGCGCACTAAGGTTAACCCTACTTCGGCCACAGCTGCAAACAGAGCAAGTCATCAATTATCATGGCTATCAAATAACATGCATTCATAGAATTTCCCATAGAATGTGCTACTAGGGGTTAATATGTCTGCATCTCCGGATAATTGATGGATGTCATTGATTCGGTTGCAAGTTGATCATAACCTATCCACGAAATCAGTTCTTACCGCCGGCTGGAACTTGTATATCCGTGAGTATCCACTCCACTTTCCATCCTCTGCAGACATGTTCCAGAAGATTACCGAATTTATACCTTGGCCCAATGTGCACAAGGTTGAATGGGAAGGCAGTCTGCATCATGTAGAGTTTTCCTTACCGATGGAGTTTTGTCAACCTTTTTGTCAAATAGTATGCGTTCAACATGTGAAGGTATTGTACTGAATATCTCTTGGGGCTAAACGTCTTCTTCTAACAACAAACGCGTCCCGTCATATTCACCTGCGAGGCATTACATGCTTGGCTTTGGTTAAATGTTGCTTCAACCATGCAGAACTGCCATTACACGCGAAATACATTAGAAGCATCTTTCTGTACAAGTGTCAGCAAAAATCGTCGTTCATTAGTATTTCATCAACCTGTTAAATGTATCCGTAATGAGGTTATCAGTCTGACCTGTTCCTTGTTTGACAACATAATTGAAAACAAATATTGGGCACATGTGCAAAGAAGCTAGATGTGGCTATTGTGACGCTTGCTTCTCCATCCAACCCTCCCTTATACACTGTGGCATACTGCACAGGTCGTGTCTTACTCGGTCGCTGATTTAACGTTGGGACAACCACATCTTGACTAGTGTGCACCTATCGTTCATGACTGAAACATCTATGGGTCATCACAAATCATGCTGTAGAAATGATAGTTAGTTATGGACATAAGAGATTTATCCCAATCGGTTAGAAGAAGTTACAGAAATTTGACACGTGCAAAATTCTCTTACTACCACAGCAATACATCATGGATCACTATATGTTACCCTTGATTAAAACGAAATCAGTCAAAGGTGTTGTAACAAATTGTGCATAAAAAACAACTGCCAGTTTCTTACATGGCCGATAATCATCTGAAGTAGCAGGAGGGTGACAGTAATATAGCTGCTATCTTCAGGAAAGAACACCAAGACGATGGACGCTGACTTGGAGGGATGCCTGAATGCTGGCATCTCCCTTTATGGACCATGCTCAATTTACGCGTAAATGTTTTCAGCAGGACCACAGAGCTATGAAGAAATAACGCACATGTTAAATGATCTGATCGTAAAACATGTTGGCTGGTGTATGTGGGCTTAATTGCAACACAAAAGTGATATTTCATTAGCGAACACATCTTTGTCACAATGAAAGGTAAACTATTAATTAGAGACGCACAAAAAACGACTTACGTATTGCTGTATATCTCTAAAGCATTGCTTGTATTACTCTAGACTTTTCCAACAGGCACATGAAGAGGAGTAGAACGTGAGGAGGACGTAAATCGGCGTTATTAACCGACACGTGATACACAGCAAACAATGTCAACTCTGGAATACGCAGATTTACTGCTCTGTTAAGAACCTGTTATGGTCAGAAATCGGAATTGTAAGATGAATTCTTTATTACTACGGTTAATTGAAAAACGAGATCGCAGAAGTGATCCATCAGCTCCGTTAAAATGATTAATTGATTAAACCTAGAAACGTGCATGGAACCAAACATGGCATAAAACCGACGCATTCCTAATCCGAAAAACTAACCGTTGATATTTATAACATCACTCCAGTTCTTTTTATACATATTTCACTGCGTTATTAAAACTAAGCACAATTGGCGCTCAAATTTCAGCATTAATCTCGCTGACGATAAATGGAGAATACATGGACTTGGATATGTGTCATTAGATCAGTTCATTTTCCTGTTTAAACAGAGCAGTTACAACGAAATGCTGACCTCATCCGAACAGAGCAAACTGCTAGCTCAGAGCACATATATATCCCTCAGGATGAGACATTACTATATAATGTCGAGCTGTTACGTTGGCATTTGTCGCAGTGCATGGATATAGGAAACACCCAAAAAGTGTATTAATAGCTATTAAAAGAAGGCGAGCGCTTAGATTCTCAGTATCTGTTAAACACAGCAGTTTGTATACCCCAAGGTGCCAAATTAGCAAATAGGACCTTATGAAACAAACATCTTTCATCTGACATTAGCCATTGGCTTCGAAAGTACAGGGGAAATGACAATACAAAACAACTGTTATCTGTGAATGAAAACATGGTGGTGAATTGCCTCTGCGATGGATGGTAGCGCTTTATTGTTTCTTGAATTATGGCTCTGGAGGCAATGAGAAAGGCAAGATTGTAATGTTTCCCAATAGACTCCTTAAAAATGACATTGAGCTGTTCCATATATATATATATATCATTATGAACCATTCGTATCGTTTTGCGATCTAATTCATTGTTGCAGATAGATGAATAATTAAAGAAATATCGAGTTTTTGGAGATAGAATTATATTACTTCAGATTAACAGATTCAACCCCCTTAATTAAACATGATTTTGACCATTTTGGTCAAGTATAAATGGTTGTAGGGAAGATATGGAGGTTTTTGGTTAATGTCAATGAATTA
The DNA here is from genome assembly GCA_034190875.2 of Urechis unicinctus. Taxonomy (NCBI): domain Eukaryota; kingdom Metazoa; phylum Annelida; class Polychaeta; order Xenopneusta; family Urechidae; genus Urechis; species Urechis unicinctus. Next base: position 64,686,112 of record CM067351.1, read on the forward strand.
TTATTTGTTAGAATTTGCTCTAGCTCTAATATTCCAAATCCAATAAAATCATTCGTGACAGAATATCTTTGAACTTACCTTAGACAAGATGTTAAAGTCAATGAACGGAGAAGCAGTAGGCGCCCTGTGTGTAATCAAATAGACATTACCGAGCTTACATGCCTTAACATGCATATGAGCTACGATAGACAGTACATCATAGCCTTATAGGTAGCTTGCTGAACACCAACACACTGGACCAAACGTGATTGGCTAATCTGGCGACTGCACGCAAACCAAAACGATAAAGTTCATCTATGTTTTACTGAGGTGTGTCAAAGCAATGTAGTGTATACTAGAGCGTTTAGCCGTACTGATCTTTTCATTTTGTGTTTAACCGGAAATACCAGCGATTTATAAGTTACATCCCTAAATGACAGTTCGTTTCACCACATAAATGATCATACAATGAACGATGCAAGTGTCTTCAATATAAGAACTTATGCGTGGATTTATTTGGTGCAATGACAAAGCTGCCGAGGTCGGTTTCGACAGCTTACAGATACTGGATTGGCAAAAGCTCAGAGTCAACTGTAAAGATATAAAATTCATAGTGCATGTCCACAGAATATTCCAACATATGGTATAATCATCACAGAATCAAGGTCCTTGCTGAAGTTCTTAGAGCCCAAATAAACAGCAAAGTAAGTTGTGTTAAGAGGCAATGTATAATGCGGCAATCGTGAAATCTTCCACCTGATACAGACATATAGCAAAGGGTAGAAACAAGCTGCTAACCCCAGTGGTACATTGACAGAGGACAATATCATGCGGCTTAGTTTCACATTAGAGTAGCACTACACTTTAGCTGAAAGACAATAGCATGGAGTATGACGAGCAGTAGATTTTTTGTTCAATTGTGCCGGTGACTCATAATGGAAAGCGATACATGAATATCTCTAGCAGTGTAACATTTAATTGTTTTGTCTAGCAGCTTATGCTCCATATTGCTTAGACGGCGCTAGTCAGTCTCTCAGCCTGACACAATGTTCTAATACATGTATCATTATGCAAATGCGAGCCACAATACATACTGCTTTTCGCCGAAAAACTCGCATAATACAATCATGTAATTAAGTCGTAACATTTTGCAAATGATAAAGGGGTACTTGTTTCTTACCACGTGCGTCCCTTGCCAACATTATAAAAACATGAGAGACTATTTATGCTTATCCTACTACCGCCACATAGGTGTGTGTTGCAACAGATGCGCTGCCCCCCGTTTAAGTACAGCATATGCCATGTACATGACGCCATCTGCCTTCAACAAAGGCGTTATGAAATACTGGTGCGCAGTACGGAGATTGTAAAGAACATTCAACAGCTGCCAACTGGTGCGCCGAGCCGAAAGGACAATAGGCAGATTTATGGTGGCTAATTAAACCACGAGGATTATTATCGAGTCTAGTCGTAACTATATAACACCATATTGAAGAGCACAATTGCAATGTTAACTGTTTAAGCCATTTGTGAAGAGATAACAAAGATATCATCTGTGATATAACACTCTAACAACGATAAAACAGCACCGCCTTAAAGTACCTAATATTTTCATAAGTCGCTATTGTAATGATAAAATAAACTATGATCATTCACATTATGACATAAAACCTTGGCCCTGAACCGGGGCATTTATTGGATTTTTACAGACTCTGTCGAATGGAATCATACACGACTTTATCATTAAAGAAGAGAAAGCTCAATGCAAAGAAGCCGATGGGAATCGCAACACAATCTTCGTCATAAGTCATAATAATGCCCATAACCCCCCTATAATCACGATACCACCAATGAGAGCACAGCAGAAGCTTCCGAGGCAACTTATAATAAGTGATTTGATCAGAATGATCTGCATTGGACAGCACATCCAAAGCCAAACGACCCTACCATTGTTTGTCCCACCTTTGTATTGTGAGGTGATGATAGATACATCCCTAACGAGGAGGCATTCTGTGTAAGCTGTGCATGGTAATATGGACTGTAGATCACAAACACATTGGGTCGTTGCTGTAATTGACGTTATGCGCAAATACCGAAGTAGACAGCCAACTGAGACCATTTGGTGATGGATGTCTAGCTAATGAAGGGTGACCTATTGAGGTGGTTATGAGTGCCAATAAGCAGGCAAAATGTGGCTATTTATGATCACAAAATGACAAAAGACATCGAAAGCATATTTCTGCTTGAATTCATCTCGTATAGGAAAGCTAAAATCTACCGCCGACGCTTATCAGGCTATATAATCAACCACACAGAATCGGTTGCTTGTGGCTTCGATCTCGCATGCTTTCGTCACGTATGTGTCATTATGTGGGTAACAAATCAGTGGAACTGGTGTCAATGAAACCTCATTCATGTCTGTTGCAAAACGCATGGTCAATACCACCATTACATGTGTTGCGCTGCTAGCTTACGCTTCACTCAAAATAACACCGTGTGATGGACAATATGTCAGGCGGCATAACTTCCCTGAGGGTTTGCACTGGAGACTCGCGTTAACATATAAGTACATGATAAATCGTCATTGCATTGTCAATGATCGAGAGCATTGTAATATACGCCATGGAGTGTTAAGGTGATGCAGCTGCATTTGACGAAGTGACTCGTGGACGGGTTCAATCGTTTATATAACCATCCTGATAACTACGCACGGGATTAACATCACATTAACTCCAGAAAAATAAAGTGTTTGTTAGTACTACAAATCCAAATCAAATAACGTCGGACCCCAGCGTCGATTGCTCTGGGTAGATGTAAATATATGTATGGTAAGAGACAGTGGTACGTCAATGTGAAATATTTTTGCTGGTGTAACTTCGAAGATGCTGATTTAGGGCGCACAGGACGGTAGCTTAGACTCATATGCTCCTAACTGTAGTCCACGACCACACCATCTGTGGAAGTCTAAAAGGTGGGTATTTACAGTCTTCTTACACTTGTATAATTAGGCTAACACGACCAACAAAAAGCAGACTCCATATAATTTTAAAATCAGCATTCACACACCCAGGCAATGCAGTGGATGTTGCTAGGGCTTGGAAATGATATAAGGCGACACGTTTCTAATCACGTTCGTCTCTTGACATAACTTAACACTTTAATAAGCCTTCTCTTACCTTGCGTGACTGAAGATTTGTCAAACTGAACTTTAAAATCGATGTTAGACCTGCATCTGTCCGGGCAATATCAGGCCAGATTTTCATCAACATGGCCATTGATCTTTCCCCTAATCAACAACGGCGGCGTGTTTTGTCACCTGATTTTGTTGGAATTGGACGGCTATCTAACACATAAGCTTGAATTATCCGCTGCAAGAAAACCCATTTTACTTCGCTTATATACGTCATGTAAAGCCAATCTCTCGAACTAACTTGGAATTTCATTACTCGACATGGTAACTGAATGTCCATTGGATGGTCACAAATTGAGCCGTACTTCGATGTGTTCCCGAGAGACCATTATAAAACAACAATCCCAGTTCTCACCTGCCATAATCAACATTGCTGTTCAACCGATATGCAGTCTTTGTTGTGCTTATCATAATGGAAAATATTGGAGTCAGTGAAATTTGTGCCGCTAAAGCACAAAATGTGATGATGTCGATGGTTGGATTGCATCTGAAGTAATCATAATAAAGAGAAAGGCACAAATGAAATGACGAGGTTTGTTTGATTACCGATTGAACTCAACCAACATTACAGTCCTATTTGGATAACCGCTACACACATCCTCCCGCATATATGTGCACCCGTAAACGCACTGGTGTGGCATAACCATATCTGGAATATCAGACCTTTACAGGGTAGTGATTACTTCTAGAGGGCTTGCCAATTGGCGAAGCGTGATGAACTCATTCAAAATAGATAATGAGAAGATAAACTTACGTCAGTAATGGCGAGATGGTATAGGGAACCGAGTGACATAAACGTCTCATATACTCTTGCTGTCATTTGATTTACAATATCGGTTTACTTTAAGGAGGGGCGAAATGCTTTAGATACTCAATTTTTAGGGCCAAAAGTATGATTCATACCAGTGACATGGGCATTGTTCCAGAATTGCATACATAATTCTGCATTTTGTAAGACAAATAATTGTAATTGGCTCCCGTGGGAATCGATTATCTATATATATCGACAATCTATACATGGTTATGATTCGCAAGATGACTTTGTTCCAATTAAATTGATGCTGCGTCAAGCGGTAAATTGCTGTTATGTCACAATCATAAAACGGCCTGTTTTCACTAAATAACGCCTATTGCTGGACAGCTGGAATGGCGTTACCGGCATAACTCTGTCAGATGGATTATATTTGTTCTGAAACACGACTTAGGTCATTATAGAGTGCTACTGGCCATCTATTGCCATGGTGAGAATGGTGTGGGCGTGCCATGTTGACGGAAAGAGAAAGCGTCGTAGATCATTGCCAAGTCTACTAACCGTAATGACATCTTAAGCGGGTTCATATGTTGGCTATAAATTGACATTATGGACAACAACGCTTGACTGAATAATCAATCTATGAATTCCAATGTAAGAGAGGGAATTGAAGATGAATTAACGTAGGTTTCAACATTCCTGACAGTTTATATCAGTGATGCGGTGTTCGGGCTATATGGGCGCTATCGGCTCGTGGATGAAAGTGGTTAAGTAATTCGAGATAAAGAACTGATGTAGTCATGTTAAGGTTGTATTTCGATCAGATTCGCCATCGTCATTCTCGGAAAAGTGCTGAATTGATTATGGATTGGGTGAACAGATGTACTTTGATAAAGCTAGCACTCGTTTAGTGGTAGAACTGATTAAAAAAACTAATGACTGATTTGAGAGATGCTGTTTACAATGTATTGCCAGGCAGATAGACATGTCTCATTTAATTGAGCATGCGCAGTAACGTATAAACAGGCGCATACAATGTGAGTAGAATAGACAATATAAACAAACACGCATTGCAATTATGATGATGACACTTTGCATGTTCCTAAGAGCCCCAAGCGGGGATCCATTGTCGGGCACAAATGATACAGCAATCCCGGTATCCTTGTAAAAACACGTATCCTGGTAAAAACACGTATCCTTGTACAAGCACGTCTTCGATTGCGTGCCATCACCGTCTGTGGAACATTCCACCCGCCATGACGCGCTCTCCACAAAAGGAAGCAGGTGTCGTGAAGATGATTGAGAAGATGAACCCACCAAGGTCGCAATTCCGGTCGAGCGCGAGCGGTGAGAAAAGATGAGGACATTGTGGAACAGTCTCCCGTGACCGCTATCGTGATTGGTCGGATACGTTATATCTGGATAGGTGTGATGCGTCGAGACTCACAGCATAGTATCGAAGACAGCCAAGGACTTGTAAATGTCTGCGTCCTGCACCAGAAAGTTAAAAACAGCATATCTGAACAATGGCTTAACACGGCCAGCATCAGGCAATTAACACAAAGTAATTTTTTTAGCAATCAAAAGCCTGCTGTGAAAAACAACTTTTAGATAAATGTCCGTGAAAATCGGAGTTTAGAAGATAACCCTTGTGGCAATAAAGACATTGGTACAATGCGATTGCTTATGTTTTACAGGACGGGACAAATAATTCTGATATGCAAATGGCAGTCACTACAAGGCACCCAAGCTGTAAAATGGACGTGGCTTGAGTTTGTGAGTTACGAAACAATTTCGACGACCAACCATTCAGTATCAACACGATGTAACAAAACATTAATATGCTGTTCAGCAACAAAGAATGTGATTGTAGAAACAGACGTGTAAGTCGTGGTTGAGTTGAGCAAGTAAAACATCAGCCGATTGACTTATGGACACTGTGACCTTGAACTATAAATTCAAGGTCAACCATTATATATCAAATCAACCGCATTGTAACATGTGTTCCTGGTGACAATATAGTTACGAAAGCTTCAGTCGTAATCAGGTTATAGCAAATAAAAACTTTCAGGTCATCTGAGGATCATTCTTGCGCAGTAAACATACCCCAAGAGACATATATTATGCGCACTTGTGCCATCCGCTTACCTTTCGACATGTGTCCATAAACTCGTCGATAGAGATTACCCCATCATGGTTGTGATCCATTTTCTGCAACATAATCCACACCACTCACTCAATTTTTCACACTTCTTAATAACAACATGGCGGACTATATGGAAATTTAATGTTTCAACTGCAAAACACACTTCTACGCATTCAATTAAGAGTATGGGATGAAAGTGCAGGGTTACGCAACTGGAGGTCCTCACCTGGAAGACTCTCTCTACATGGTCCTTAGCCGTATGTTCGTCGATGATCGGGTCAGCGAACTTGCCCATCATGTCGTAGATGGCGGCCACGATGTCCTGCATCTCGTCTCTAGTTATGATACCGTCCCCGTTGATGTCATAGAGACTGAAGGCCCACTGGATCTTCTCATGGAAGGTACCCCGCGCCAACACGGACAGCCCCATCACAAACTCCTACACAACGAAAAGCAATTAACATCAGACGCAAAGGAACAGAGTGCTGGATGGATGGTTCACAGACAGAGCGTTCCTAAGGCTAACAGTTATAACTGCATTTTGGCATATAACTTTGAAGTTGCAGCTGTCTTGCGTACCTCGAAGCTGAGGGTGCCATGGTCGAATGTGTTGAATACGTAGTGAGCATAGGCACCTGAATCTGTGATGAGGTCATATATATCACATCAGTCTGATTGTTAAGTAATCAAATGACTAGCGTGGGGGGACAACTATGTGGTGAGTGTGAACACAGGTTTAGTGTGAGCACGAACAGATGTTGGGTGTGAAGACAGACATAGTGTTTGAACACAGGCATTGTGTATGAATACAGGTATAGTGTATTTTACGCAGGTATTGTGTGTGAATACAGGTAGAGGGTGTAAACGTAGGTATAGTGTGCGAATAAAAGTATAGTGTATGAACACAGGTGTTGTGCGTTGACACAGGTATAGTGAGTGAAAATAGGTGTAGTGTGTGAATATAGGTATAGTGTGTGAATGCAGGTATAGTTTTTGTTAACACAGGTATTGTGTGGGAACACAGGTATAGTGTATGAACACATGTACAGTGTGTGAAAACAGATATTATGTGTGAACATAGGTATTGTTTGTGAACACAGACATTGTGTTAACACATATACTGTGTGTGAACACATATATTGCGTACAGATATGATATGCGTAAATACAGATATGTGCACAACTGCCTTATCTGTATTATAGACTGACTATCGTGCACGCGATTCATTCGATACTATGCAGTATGGCATAATCTTAGAGAACAACGAAAGCTCACAACCCGAACCCACACCTTTTTTTATTCTACTTCTGACTATGAACCTAACTCACTACATGCAGCCATCTGGGAGACCAACGTGCATGAACCATGTCATGACGTAATACAAATTCCGGTATGATATCGAAAATTCGAATATTTAGTCCAACGCCATTCGTTATATTTGCATAAAATGCGCTAGAATTAAAAACCATGCCTCAAAATACACCGTCTGCATTCGATTGAACCATACTATTGCCATCACAAACGGTGCGAAACGAGATTTCGCGAGATAGCTGATGTCTTAAGCGCCCAAAATTCACCACTCACGTGGTCCATGGTTCATACGTCGCTGTCAGGGAAGTTTGTACAGAGAAAAGTAAGAAATTTGTGTTAACCTGCGAGCTTCCGGTACTCAACACCCTGAGGGAAGAACTGGGCATAGATCGCCTTAAAAGTCTTCTCATTAACGACACCAGTAGGGCATTCCTACAGGCACAAACACTCCGTTATGATTATTTCAGAAAATCAGCATATCGCATTTTTACCCTCGGCCCTCGGAATGGTTCTGATAAGACGAGCTCTATGAATTTACCCACTCAAGACCTCTCACCTGCTTGAATCCCCGGTACATGATTTGCAGTTCCGTTCGTGAGAACTTGGTGTTCCGACAGAGGGCGTCCAGTCCTTCCGGTTTGTACCGGACCACCTGCATCTCCAGGTCGTCAAGGTCATGATCTGAAATCAAAAATAATCAAGGTCACTCGTTGAATTTTATTTGTAATTCGCTCTGGCCAGTGCCATTTGATGATTTATGGGGAGCAATCAGGTCCCGTATCAGCCGTTTAGAGTGAGGGTGACTTTACACAACTCTGGCAACAAACGTTGTCATCACTACAGTCTTTATCGCCACACCACCGGAAGAAGCTATGATATGTTTGTGCATCTGCCCCCCCCCCCCCCCCCCCCCCCCCCTCCCGCTCTCTCATGCTCTTGGCGCGGCGATGAGTGGCGTGAGCACCAGTGGCTGGACGTCTTGGAATAGATCTATTGCCCTTGTTGTCTTCCCACTGCCACCACCACCCGCCAGGTAAGAGAGCTCCTTTGTGGACAGGGGATCGTAGATGGAAGGGGACAGCACTGGCGTTGGAAGCTTCGCTTTCGCCTGCATTTCTATACTAGGAAAATAGAAAGCATATTTGGCTGCCTGTTTGTGTATATCGCCTTTGTCTCGCCACTGACCAGGTAGGGCCCCGGTGGCGTTGCTGGCATAGCTGGGTACCCGGTTGATCTTTGCCAGGCTTTTTTGTAGATGGAGTCGGTGGCCACTCGCACCACTTCGTCCGGTTGGAAGCGTTGTAGCATGGATATCAGGTTGATGTACACATACCCTAGCATGCTGGCTCGGAGATGAGTATATTTAGCCTGGTTGCCGTCGTTGTATGTCAGCACCCAGCCAATTGAACAGCGATCGGGACCAACACGAGTTCCGTTGGCGGACATATCACGCACTAGGAAGTCTTTCTCGGCCTCGCAAGTCACCAGGCGTCGAGTAAGGTTTTTGCACTCTAAGCTTTGTCCCTGTGTGAGCTTCCCGATCAGGTTACGGCCCAAATTTCTGTCGGAAGGCATCCACACGTCCGTTTGCTTTTTAAAGGATATAATGGCCTCTCGCAGGTGGAGTGAGACGAGGACCCAGCGTTCCTCTAGGAAGGCAAGTAGCGCCAGAGGCACCCATGTCTTTGCTCTGTGCACGACCACTGGATGTACTCCTGCGGCAAACTCCTATGCAACCACTTCTGCAAATCTTGTGGCGTCGTGCCCAGGTAGTGGTCCGTTGATGGCCACACGTCGGAGCCGGTGGCGTGGGTGACCAAAGCGGGCAAACCAGGGAGCGCAATCAACCAGTCCTTGGATGGACGCTGGATAGCAGTGTTTCATGTCGATCTCGGTCACATCCTCTGTTTTGTAATCCTTGATGTTCCACACCCCGCCGATACTATACTCAACACAGGCAGCCCGATAATCGGGGAGATATTCATTCATAAGGTGTAGGTCGCCATTGGCTTTTGGAACGTGCATGTATGCTGGTTGCGTGGTTAACACCTACATCCCGACCGGAGAGATCAGAGGCCCCATAAGATGTGCACACAGTCTGTATATGTTTTTGTAGAGCCCGAGGTCGATAGAGAGTGCCGTCCTCGAGTACGTACTGGTCAATGGTCAGGGTGGCTTCGCAGGGCCCCCAGAAGACACACTGCGCAAGGTCGATCCCTGGTGGTTCCGTGAATTGATTGCCAGATGTCGCCTTCATAGAAGTATACGTTGCGGGTGCGTGGAAACGAGAGATTGGCCGACCAGGCATGGCCATTGTGAAGAGGATTCTAATGGGAACCCAGACATTATATCTTGTGCCCTGGTATATTGTGCCGCTGGAAATGTCACGAACGGCAATGCTGCGAGAAATGATACTTTCTTAAACAGGTAGATCACCTATCCTTGCTCCGGCGTCGTGCACCCCTTCTTCTCATTCTAGAATATTTTCTTTTCTCAGTCAGAGCCGCTGCCAATCTGCTTCCGCATGAAATGCTCCATGACTCGCTTGGCCACGCTTGCCTCACGGACCGCATATGTGACGTAGATGACTGCTGTCACCGGATATGCATACCTATAGTATTTCGGATTGATTCCTACAAAGACCCCCGGGTGTGTGTATTTTGTCGGCAGAACGATTTTCTTATTCTGATCCGGCAAAGGCAGATATTGATCTCAGAGCTGCCACTCACCCCCTCGGTTTTCCTGCAGAAACTTCATTCGTAGTATATGTTTGCCTGGGGAAAACTTCTCGAGAATTTCTTTTGCGCGTTTTGTGGTGAGGCCGGCGTCGGAGCCCGCGTTGGTGCTCCAGGTAGTCCTAAGCATCGACACGTCATCTAGGTCAAACTCATCTTTGGCAGTTTCATATGCGTTTGTCCAAGGAGCGTCTTGTGGAGGCGGTATCTCACTACACATTTTCGGGACCACCTCTTGCAGCTCTAGGGCCAGTGCGCCTCCTGCTCTTCCAAGGCTGTCTTAGAAACGGCATACGGTGGACGCTCCCCAGTTTTTGCCTCCAATTCTTTGCGTACGGCCTTTGCTCTCTCTGCATGAGTCATTTGTGTCTTTCTCTCGGGCGCTGGGGCTCCAGGGCCTAGGGCCTTCAACTGCGGCTCCTGCTCTTCCAAGGTTAACTTTGAAAAGCATGCGGTGGATGCTTCCCAGTCTTTGCCTCCAATTCTTTGTGTATGGCCTCTCTCTGCATGAGTCATTTGTGTCTCTCGAGGCTGGGGCCAAGGCTCGCCCCATGTAGGCCAAAAATGTAAGACCGAAATGAAAAAAGGCTTCTTCGACCCACTCCAGCTCCCCTCGAGCCACCCCCCCCCCCCCCCCCCACCCCCCCACCTCCAAAAAAACAAGACGACAGTTACCTTTGTGCTGTTGATGTGATAGGGCCAGGAGCGTGATGTAATCATGGGAATGATTTATCGCAGACACTGAAGCGACAGTTGCCTGGGTAACCGAGACCACCACGGCGACCCTGTGATTAATGCTCGTAGTCATCACGCTACCAGCAATTTGTCTACTTGGGCGTTTTGGAGCCAAATGTACTAATAAAAGGCAGCAGATCAGTAAATGTGAGGATTGATGAATCACCAGCGGAGGTACAATATCCAATACAGACCACTGAAACACATGCAAAAAAGGAATTGGAGTAACCGGATTGCCGTTCGCTAGAAATGATTACCAACGCACTTGGTCACCTACCCAAAAAGCACTAATATACCCACCATAAAGGCCGCATCTTGCAAGGGTCGTCATCTCGATGGGTGATAGTTGGTTCGCCGAAGCAGATCCTTCCAACGACAAAGTCACTTCGTTTATTTTAATCTGCTATTGATATGTGTAATATCCGGCAATTTATGCTTTGAGTGGCAACTAGAGAATCATACGATAACTAGAAAATTCCCATGAGTTAGCTGAAATATTTTTCGTTGGCTTTTGCATATGTAGTGACTGCCATGATGGAGTTGTATCATGAAACGTGACCATGATCACAATGTATTACAAATCTGTACATGGGCCACACGTTATTGCATTTGTCAACGCAACATTTATTGCGATCAATTTGTTTCCTTGATAAACACTGCAGTTATTCGCCCTGTCCGAGCCATTCCAATTGATTCAATCTTGACATTGCCATAGGCAATTGGATGAAAAGTGAGGGGAGTTTATCGGCTGCAGAATAAGGCGTCCTCCTGATGAGATGTGGTTCATCGTGGGCTTCTGTGGTGCACTGTCTGGTTACCGTACTTAGTCAAAGAACTGGGAGCTTTAATACACAATCCACTGTTACATAATCCATGATATGTTTTAATACGGATTTATATCTCATATGGACCTCAGTAATATGTAAAAGACAGGTGACCAATTTACATTGAATCCTGACTTGGTGAATGCAGTTAACACAATGGCAAGCGTCCGCCAGTAATGAAATGGCTGCAAGTAAGGAAGCAAGTGGCATGACCCCAGGCTCATATGTCTTCCTAGATTCCCATGAGACAATAGACATCATCAGCCGTTAGAAAACCACTCGTTCTCTAGAAAAGCCTAACAACTTGCAACTTGTCGACAAAACGCGTCAAAATGTGCAACTACATATGGACCATTATGTCAACGGCCATCTCGAGAGACATATGCGTATGAAAATCAATTGCATCCAGTTTACAGAAGACAATTTGCTCGATATGACAGTTTACAGAAGACAATTTGCTCGATATGGCAAGGTCAAGATGTGTGCAGAGGTCAAACATGTTCATCCATAGCAGTAAACATGGGTGTTTTTCTGGTGCTAAAACTCTTGCAAGAGCCTGCTGCTAAACACAAGTGCAGTGAGAAGTAAAGACAGGGTGAATGAATCGCTGATATAGGCTCCATTTCGAAAGACATCACTTAGTTATAATTGAAATGTTATTTGCGAGGTTGGATTGCTATTCCTTGTAAAAGACCGCGTCGTAGGGAACTGCTGTTTAAAATCGATATCGCTACTATATACCATTGTATGGGGTCATTTTAATACTTATATTCGTATGCTTCAGTGTTTTAATTGTGATGTGTGATCCATGCTAACAGTGACACAGAATCAAGACGGTTATCGGAAAGCACCGTTTCACGTGTCACATTCAGGAGGGAGAAGCTACTGCAATATGTACTCCAAGCTTATTCCCATGCCAGAACCATAAGGTAGGGGCTAGGTTAGTTTAAAGTAGTGCTTGTGCCAAAGTTCCCTAAATTGTAGCTAAAAATATACACTGAATCCCAGTTGCACAGATAATGCAGCAGCAAACGGATAAGGGGATTATTGAAGCACTTGTATGACCCCAGTGCAATGAGGTTATGGGTCTTGTGGTTGGAGTGGAGCTTTACAGATAACTAGAGCACATAAGGGCAGTGAGTTACGACGGAGCCAGACAACCTCATAGGAAACAACGATAACCACGTAACTCGGCTCGGTCTTATTTCTGTCACGTGCATTATACGATATATTGATCGAATGCAATTTACATGACCAACTGTTTATGCTTCTATATATTACGTGGCCACATTGATTGATAATTGAAGTTACTATATACTCCAAGGTGTGATCAGCAGGCCACGAACTACAAGCACTGGCTTGGGTATAGCTTCGACTATCTCAGTTTCATTACACAACATTTTATGCCTTAAGAGATTCATAGCGTATAACGCACCCATATTGTTTAACAACATATGTTAAAACGGTCATAAAGTCAGCCTTTGTCCTTGGGACGCAGTGTATTTGCCCCCGTGAAAAAACACTGGAAAAACGGCCCTAACTTTGAATGCTACGACGTAGTTTAGCATACGCTAGCTATATTCCTGTCAGATTAACGTTAAATAATGTGTTGACTAAAATAGCTCCGAACTTGTACAAGCGTTCTGATTGCTACAGAATGGCAATGCAACATAGCCATTACATTAAAAACTAGTTAATGGCAACTCCATTATTGTTTGCTAGTTTCATGTAGCGATAATACTGCCTAGCTACTAGACACCGTACGATTACAGCCACTAATACAAGTGATATGCTTTGCCTTCTAAATCTGAGCTATGATCAGACATGCGCTTATCATACTGCTACTAAGCGAAGGAGATAGGGTCATCAGTAGCTAGCTATACCGTGGCCTTGTGATAGCTACCTCACAGATAGGTCAAGGCCGCAAACTGATGTCTGGCGATATAGTCAGATAGTTTATCAGCAGGTTTAAAGTTCACGATCCTCGGTTTTGATGATGTCAAGGAGCGCAAGGCAAAGTGAACTGTTTGCTGCTTCGATATTTCCGGATGTTTGTGGATATCCCGTAACCTGAAGATAACCGATACCGAGTTAGTATCTTTTAGTATTGTTGACACTCAGTTCTCTACAAAAGTTGCATAATTTTAGGTTCGCTGGAAGAATTTTCATGACCGCATGATATGTTCAATCACACTCATCAACATGGTTGTTATTTGCATTTTTTGTTTGATTCTTAAGGCAGTGAACAGCAGTTCTCAGGACCAAATAAAACAATTGATAATTGAATCAGTCATCATGTCACCTGCTGTTTTGTCCTCCTCTCTTTGCCAAGACTGTGGAGAGGATGAAAATTCGTCTGTTGCAATTTATCTGTTGTAAGTAAGTCATAGAACGCATAAGAATATTGATAATGGGAGTTGTGGAAATGCCGGGTCAAATGAATTGCATATGGTCAATCAGTCAATGTACTCGGGATGGTCAGTGTGAAGTGTGCATGCTCAAAATATCCTTATCTTGGCCGACATGAACCTTGAAAAAACAGAAGGGAACCATGCAAAGTAAAAATTTAATGATTTGATACCTGCGCGGCTAGTTGCGTATATACAGCAATTACAATAGAGGTTGGTTATATAGGCGCTCTGTGTGCAATGCGCCATCGACACCTTCTGTTCACTGTTTAGTTATGGCTTAATGTAACAACGCCAAGTAAAAGATTAATTCATCAAACGAAAAGCTGCGCGATGGGACCGAACAAAACTTGATATAATGTATGGCCCAAGCAATCTGACTAATAGAGCAGCTCGTTATTCACAAGTGATGAACCAAATATAATTACCGAGAGCAAATAAATTCCTTATGCTTATAGGCCGAGTAGATAAATCGATAACATAGTGGTATTATAGCTGGCTGCTGTGACTGCTGCCTGTTAATGTAAACAAGGTAATGTGGCAGGTGACGTAAATCACAAACGATACTGGTTAATACGTCTTCTCATTAGCTGCTAAAATAAATCCTTATATTGTGCTCCGAATGGAATAAATTGCGGCAATGGCCATGATATTTCCCGGCCATATATATTGAAATCTGCCCGACTATAACGCGACAGAAAAACTGCCAGTATTTTGATATAATTATACTCACACCACGATTGTACAACGGCTGTAATCCGGCGCCGATAAAAACCTGCAATTTCTTTGTATTGTTTAGCTAAGTAAGCAACACTTTGGACATGACAATGTGTCCATGCACTGATCGTACTTCCTTCCAACTTAAACCCAACCATCATCCTAACACCGCTCTATCACATCTTTTCTACACCATCCGACCTCATCCATCAAACAGTATGACTGAACAATAATGCCAACGCATAGCAAATATAGTGACAGGCCATACACTTATGGAGGAAACATCCATGGTGCCGGAGTGCTCATGATGGAGAATCGAACAGCACACACTCGGTTGCTTGTTGTAGTGAATCCAGGGAATCGCATCCTGCCCTGGTGAATGCAGTCGATACCATGTCAATGTAAACCTTTAATAAAGTGGCTGCGATGGGGTGAACAGTGGAATCTCCGGCAGCTTCTCCATAACTATGATGAGCGATCATATGCAGCAGTGGCTGAAGCAGGAGAGTACCGTTGCTGTTGTGTTGGATGCTGTCTAGATTGATACAGGCACCCATACCACCCGCCGTACCACCGCTACCTCTCGCTCTAATAAGACGCATTACATTCAAGATGCCCTACGACGTGCTGGTTTGGGGAACAGATAATATCGATGGGAAAAGGTCAAGAAGTAGTGTAGTTGAGATGAAACACATTGCATCCCACACATCATACATTCGCCTTCAATTTGCATAGCGCCGTCCCAAATCAATTGGTCGATTCAACCTTTACTGTCAATTTCATTGTCCAGGCAAGTCTACACTGGCATATGAAATTCCAAATCCGAGCAGATATGACGGGCTCCCGAGGTGCAAAGCAGGCGGGATCATTATTGCTGCAACCCAAGCGATTATATGTCGACTACTTAGGATAGGTGAATGACCTTTACTCTGGATTCACTTGACGAGTTTATCGAATATCTGTTCTACCATAGCAGGCTCGCAAATCGCATAATATGGACGAATAAACCCATTTGCTCTAAGAAAAAAGCGAGATATATCGCCTTGAAATGACATTATCAATGTGGACATGTGTGTAGGGGGGGGGGGGGGCTATTGTGTGTGTGCGTTTGCGCGCGCGCGCGTGTGGAATATATTTCTTCCTTTATTGTCATTGCGGCATCAACCCTTTGTAACACCTCACAGCATTACAGAAATTATTAACACTGTCTAACAATGATCCTTAAAAACCTAGCTGCACAAAAACGGCAGCGCCCAAATGGATAAGGTGATTATTGAAACACCTTAATGACCCCAGTACCTTTAGGGCAATTGTCGTATAAGTGGTGCTTTTCGAAAGTAGTTACTTACAATGGGACTAAACAACTTCATATTCGTTGATGCATGGTCAAATTATATTTTAGTCAACAGAAGAAAAATTGACGGGAAGCTTGTTGACAAATGGAATACAAAGTACAGTGATGTAATGTTGATATTGTATCTCCCCCTATCAGGTGATACAGCATCACCTGTAAACCGTGGACAAGATGACTAACCAATCAAAGACAGCACCAACAGCATGGAAGCTTCATTAGCGTTGTCTTCACTGGTATTTTACAAGGAATGGGTAGTGTGGCAACGGATTTGTAAGAGATGAATGGTATTGCAACTACATTATTGCTATTGATTCTTTCATAGTTGTACCGTGTCAGAAATAACACACCATTGTAATTATATTTGAATGGATTATGATTGTGATTTGCAGCCAACTTCCCTTCTGGTACAGATGTCCTGTTTGTGCTTCATACAAGTATCCCTCATCCCGGGGTCTATATCTGTCACACAACAGTTACTCAGCAGCTGTTCAAAACAATAACTGGAACAATCAGGTGTCACATCAACGACCTAGAACGATAGCGCTGCGTGACCAACAACACGAATAAAAGATAAAAATACTGATCAGCGAGGACAGATAGAGCCAGCGTAAACACGACCTAATGGACTTATAGCTCATCCTGTTTGCAGAGAACTTGCTTCATTGTGCATTGTGTGCTCAGAAGCTATAACAGAGTGATAAACTGCCTACCGTGTCAGATATAAAAAAATGCTCAATATCGCTTTCTGATGTCGTCATGGTCGGGAAAGAGGATCGTCACAACACCGAACTCAATGTTGATGATCATGGTGATAAAGTTCGTGATTATCATGATAACGTCGGTGATTGTGATGTTGTAGAGGACGAAGATGACGAAGATGTTATGAGGATGATGATGGAGATGATGATTTTTTAGGATATTATAATCACGACGGTCTTCATCACGATGGTGACCATTTCACTAATGAAGACGATTAAAATGACAATCATGATTGCAATATCGATTATAACAAATATCAGCAGTGTCTTCATTAAAACAAATACCCATGCAACGAGCATTGCCTTTGTACATGTCGCCAAACTACATGTAAACATCCTGGCAACATATGTATCTCTACATCGACCATATCATTAGAAAGGAAAGCCGGTGTCCATGAACCATTGGTGGCTCTGTCACAGCCTGAAATCGTTATTTTAAAAGTTATACCATAGAAAAGGCGACAGAAGCAACGAAATGTAAGCCTTGTTTTATGATATACGGAAAGGTGAACACTAAACAAGATAGCAGCCTTCAATGTTGTAACCTAACGAGCGAATTGAACATGTAAGTGAGTTTGCAGTCCAGTGAAGATTAGTGCACTTGCAATGCCATGTCCTTGTCTCGAATATGCTGACTTCAAACACCACAGCGTTTATCGAAGATTAACCAACTGTTTGGAGGAGAAATATCAACAGGAAGAAAAGTAAATGTTTTGCATACAATGAAGTGCGTTGTTTTGGTTTACCTTTGAACATAGAATGCCAACAGAAGGTGGCACGTGCCCTGCTTGGGAGGCAGTGGATATTTTTATGTTTGATTCTAAGCCTGGTCCGCTGGACTATTACCACGACTCAAACCGGTGGTTGCTTTATAAAGCATTGGCCGGCTGAGCATTCATACATTCCGACAAAATACCATCAGCGATAATGCGATTTGTATGCTTTCTTTTGGTATTGCATGCAAATGGAAAGTCACAGACAATGCTGGCTTAAAGAGCACGACTACTCGAATTGATACATCTTTGCATAGCTGAAGCCTTTTCAGGTGTCAAATATATAGCAGGAGATCGCTGGGGGCCGCAGTAAAAGTATGGCTGGTAGCAGGTCAAAATCAATGGCAGGGTTTATTGTACTATGCCAAGCATTCAATAACATGTTGATGCAGGCTAATGATCTGAGCCAACACCTGTACTATAAGGCGGAATCTCAGTTTACGTGGGTCAGATTGATAATAGGACAGATGGTCCATGTCAAATGCCGATAATACTTCTTTCCCGAATCATGTTTGCTGTATAGTGTTTCATCGCTATTCTAGTTGTTCATTACACAATTTCGATTGCGACTGGTAAAATATTAGTAAAAGTCGCTGCCAATAACTGACACAATATCCTTTCTGATTCCCTTTCAAGAGACCAGCCTTCATTACGAAGTAGAATCCACATGGCACTGTTTATGAATCGTTGATATTTAAAGAAGCAGTTGCTTTATCTTCAGCTCTAGGGAATATGTCATGTCAGCAACAACGAGGACTGCACCAATCCGATCATTCCAGCGTTAGTCGTCTATCATTGATATAGCATAGTTTCAATGAAAATTACGAAAGTAGGAAAGCATTAGCATGAAGTGTATGTCATGCGACGGTATCTGACGAGATGACTACTACATAGTTGAAGTGAATTATCAACCATCAACTAAGTGCTACTGCGCACGCAATATCCAGAAGTGACACCCATTTGCCTTTACTGCGGTATTGTTATAATTGTGCTTTCTTTTACCTAGCACTGATACAAATGGCATTCGTAAAACAATTCGATTGGATGTTGTTGTGTATAAGCAAATAAATCAATGGACGTTAGTTGGATGTGAACGATTTATCTGTTTTGTTTTGCTATCGGCATTTGCGGACGTTGTAGGATATAGCTGTGTAGTGATGTGTAAATAGCGCCATACACGGTCCCCAACTAAATCATCTATCCACATTATGCACAGTGGTACAATATTGTTGTATGCCCCTTAACGATACAGGTGAAAGTATGCTGGAATCGAACACAGCTCTCAGTAGCTTAGTTGTAGAGTGATCTGCATGATCAACAGAGGGTCCTGGGTTCGAATCTCAGCTAAGACGTTTTCACCTGGACATAACAATACAATAGTATCATAGAAATATCATATTTGTTATTCCATGCTTGCTCCACCTTTACTCTCACAGTGAACCTCTTATCGATACCTTGTCAAGCACTTTGCCATAGTGCGTCCATCGTAGTTAGCAAATTAGTATGCAGTAGAGTAAGAGTAGTAATGAGGAGTATTAGCTAGCCCATATCATAGACCTGCCGTGCTCCACAACACAATTGACAACATGGTTAAACTCGTATGCCAATTCAGTGAATGTATAAAAGCCACGATCTCTCAGTCTGTGTATATATATATATATCTATATATATATATATATATATATATATATATATATATATATATATATATATATATATATATATATATATATATATATATATATATATATATATATATATATATATATATATATATATATATATATATATATATATATATATATATATATATATATATATATATATATATAACGATTGAGACTGCGTTGATGATATGCATGAGCCTGCATTGGCATATCATCAATGCTATGGATAACCATTTATAGAAAATGAGAGGTACCTAAACTTCTAAGATGGTGCGCTTGTGACGTATTGAACATTTCACGTGCGCGCAGATTGTGAGGACAAATAGCATTTCTTGAGGCGACGAAACAATTCTACGACCCCGGCAGTATTGTCGGGATAATATGAGGACACAGGTCATAAATTGTCTGGCCCATATGCACCGGTATGTTGTTAGAGTGGTGATAGTACAAATACCTCTACACACATCGTCACTTAGGCCCTCCACTATTACTGATCGTCTACTAATGTATATATACGTGGGATGTGTAACAGCGAACATCTGGCCAGCCAAAGTACATTACAACTTTTATAGGATGTTTCACAATGAACGACGCTGACGTTATCACAAGCGGGCTGCTATTTCATAGCTTCCACCGCTTCCAACAAACACAGTCAAGAGCAATGTCCAGGCAAGCCACTGATGCATAAAGGAAGATAACATGGCAGTTTAGTCATCAGCTTTAAGGTAAACGATGGTTTGTTTTCGGGATTCCATGTATGTAAGAAGACAAACCACAAAATAGCTGTCGTCAAACACCCAATAGCTGGCGCATGATTGATGTTGATCTATTCATTTGAGCACATTATGATGTACCGTAAAATGTTGATTGACCACATTGCTTCTGACTGCGTAATGGCTGCATACAACTGCCGCCTGTACGCGATGAATGGGGGAAAGTAGATGGTACACACCGCAGTCAGCTAATCTTATATTTACTTTCCTTATTATCATATTAATATCGCCAACATGTACAGCGCCAATGTAGCTCGGAGGAAGGGGTGAGTTGTATTTATCATAGTATTGTATATATGGCGAAGGTTCATTGTCGAATATGATACCACACGTGATGACAATGTACGCTAGGCACTATATCAAAGACTGTAACAAAGCATTCGTCCATATCTTTCTTAAGCACAACATAAATATGACAACTGCCATCACTGCTTTTCTCATGGCAGTCTATCGTCTTTTACAGACCCCATTTGGTCGCACGCCAGATGACCTCACGGATTAAGGGCAATCATTTAATGGAATTCAGAGATTAAGAGAGACTGGAGTAGTCAACCAACTACGAACTCCAGCCGCCCCCTCGAAGACTATCTGCAGATTCCCGTCGATATTCGTGGTAACTGCAGTGATGCAGTAGTGTATCAGGAGCTGTGTGGAGATCAGTAGGTTGGTTTTGGATTGTATTTGAAGATAATATAATATAACGTCCCATAAATATCCATCTGAATCTTCTTCTCTACTAAGTGGTATGAGCCGCGGAGTACCATTGCGTCTAAAGTAGATTGTTAAGGCTACCCTCAATCCATCAACAGCCCCATCAGGCTTTACAATATGTAACTTACTGTTTACGCGCACGTCTGTGTGTACATGGGTGAAGCATCGGTTTATTGTTCATTTACTACGCTTGGATATGGCTCAAAGTTATAAATATCGCCAGCATCAAAGACATCATGTTGCAGATATGACCATCTGTTGAATGCACATTGACTCCGAATCCAAATACGATTCCAATCAAATTTTACCATAATTAAACATTTAGTTGGTTTCATTTGATTCTTTTAAGGGCTAACGGGATCAATGAGACACAACTTTGGTATTGCATTTCCATGGCTTATAAATGGGTTTGCTGCCAAATTCAGTTTATGGTACTAAGGTCGTCGGTTTGCTCTACGCAAATCTATCAAATCCCGGGGTTAATATAGGTCATCATACATTATATTAAAAGCTGTTCAAACAATCAGGTATCACATCAACGACCTGGAAGGACGACACAACATGACAAGCCTCATGGAAAACACACATAAATACCAGTTGGCGAGGACAGATAGAGCCAGTGTAAACACGACCTTAGCGACTGATTGTTGGTCCTATTTACAGAGCTTTATTGTTCATTACGTGCTCAAAAGACATACCAGAAGAATAAACTGCCCGGGATGACAGTAATCATCGATGCGACTTCTACTTACATCTTAATAATCTTGAGATAACAGCTAAGTATTGTACACCAATACTGCGCTAACAATTGCACAGAAGCATTTGGCAAACATAGGCAGTGTTATCGCCTCAAGGCTTACGAACGACGTCACACTGACAAGCAAACGAGAGTGAAAACGGGGTGACGAATTGCAGGTGCGGTCATCCGTGAAAGAGGCTGAGTCAATCTGCTTTTAATGATTTGTGATGCAGTAAGTAGGAGTGGAATATCAGCGATATTTATAATTAACACTGATTTACAATAGGCTGGTCAGCAAGAACACAAGTGATCGGGATTGTAGCGATTATCGCTGAAGTCACGGCTGATCAAACCCGCCCGACCACGTGGCGAAGTTGATTCATGTGGCGAAGTGGTTCATACTAGCCCTACGATGTCGCGAAGTTGATTATATGCACCAAAGTATGTGGTGAAGTGGTCCATACACACTCTACGATGCTACGAAAGTTACTGAAATCGAGCAGAACCAGTTATAGGCTGTTTTGTGGAGTGCGGTTAACGCAATACAGTCCCGGCGTGGGGCAAAGTACAGCAAACACAAGCGTGCATAAGGTATCCAGATCAAGCTAAAGTGGGGCCAAGTGATACTAAATTAACGAGGGGCGCGCTTGCAATGTTTCTGAAATGATGTGGACGTGGACGATGTTTAGCAAGTGGGTGTGGGTTTAAGGAGTGATTTGTGTAAGTGTAATGTGCACCTCAATGCGGTTTAAAGGGGAACGAATACATGGTGTGCAATATGTGTAGAGCGAAATTGTGTCGCTTGTCGAACATTTGTATTACTGGACCATTGAAATACATTGTAAGGTTTCACATTGACGCTATAACGGGATAACCTATGAACGTTATGATATCTAGCGTCCGTGTCAGACCGTTGATGTTGCCAACCCCTTTTAAGTTTAGCAATAGTTGTCAATGGTCATTTTAATTAATGTACAAACCTCCTGATCTGATATACCATCTCCCTCCTGTAGCTAATGTTATACATGTATGTAAATGTTCTCGGCTAAATGGAATGCCGATTAAGTTTGAGTCATATATTATGTCATCTCCTGCGTAGTATTAATTGTATGCATTTATGTTAATGTCATGGCCAACTGGGAGGCCATTCAAGTTTACGGCGGTTCGTCTAACATAATTAGTATGCAGCTTTTTGATTTAATTTTGAATTAATGAAGCGTCCACCCATTTGGTCGCACGCCAGATGACCTCACGGATTGAGGGCAATCATTTAATGGAATTCAGAGATTAAGAGAGACTGGAGTAGTCAACCAACTACGAACTCCAGCCGCCCCCTCGAAGACTATCTGCAGATTCCCGTCGTTATTCGTGGTAACTGCAGTGATGCAGTAGTGTATCAGGGCTGTGTGGAGATCAGTAGGTTGGTTTTGGATTGTATTTGAAGATAATATAATATAACGTCCCATAAATATCCATCTGAATCTTCTTCTCTACTAAGTGGTATGAGCCGCGGAGTACCATTGCCCCGCTAAAGTAGATTGTTAAGGCTACCCTCAATCCATCAACAGCCCCATCAGGCTTTACAATATGTAACTTACTGTTTACGCACACGTCTGTGTGTACATGGGTGAAGCATCGGTTTATTGTTCATTTACTACGCTTGGATATGGCTCAAAGTTATAAATATCGCCAGCTTCAAAGACAGACAGCGGTACCTGAAATCTTTCATATAAGGTTCGCGTTAGCTGTTTCAGTTAGATACGATACCGTCACAGTCAATAACATAAAATTGCATTACGATGCTCCAGCCCTTTCACGATAAGCACTGCAAGCGCCTGACGCAAACCAACAGCAATAGCACGCCTTTAGGTAGAGGCCAACTGGTGAGCAAGGGAGATAACTTGGAAGCCAGCAGGCAGCCAACTATGTCAGATTGCAGCCATGCCACGGCGACGTAGAAGATCAATGCAGCGTATTTTCACATCCTTACAGCATTTGGCAAATGTTTACGCAGGCCTGTGTGAGTGGATGATAATTGCAATGGGTTTCATGCAGAATTGTCGAGTTGTTTATTTGAAAATAACGCATGTGCGTTTTTTCAGAGTCAACTGGAAAGACGGTGCAAGGTTTGTACAAGCTCACCTTTACTTGGACGTCAAAAGTCATTAATATGCTTTGTACGGCAGCAGTAATGGCATAAATCAAGTAATTTTGCTTATAGAGAGACAAATGGGGGTTTTACGTCCCTTATTCGTGGAATACTACATATTATAGCTGTAACAGATATTATAGATATAACAAATGCTAAGGCTAGTGCAAATATGATTGCGAATGGAAATATATTTGATATAAGCAATAATATAGCTGCTGCAAAATGTTTTCACTTATGCATATATTGAATGCAATACAAATATAACACACCATATTGCGATAACACTCAAGGATAACAAGAGGGCCCGTTTAGCTATACTGATAAAATAATGCTCAATAAACATCGGCTAAGGATGTAGTACTTGATTCACCTGTGCTCATAAGCAACCGAGGAATCTGGCCGTCACCGGTGTGCCATCAGTGGTTTACTCAAAGCACTGCATCGCTACGTATTGATATATCTGTGTCACATGAATTGGGAGTGGTTGCTTTGTTTTCCCCGTGTCTGCAGTACTTTAAGTGACCAATAATTGTAAAGCGACGACTACTGCATATATCGGAATTTACTTATGGCTATGTAAGCCTCGCCTGTCACAACAAAATCGATTCTGACTGGGTACTAATGCCATTGCGATTCATGTTTTCAAAAGATTTGTGACGAATAAATATAGTGGGGATGCATTGATGTTGGCACAACAACAAGACTACGTGCCCAATAACACACATGATAGCCATACGCACAGATTGCCGAGGACAGATAGAGCCGGTGTAAATAGGACTTATTTGAGTTGAAAGTCTGTCCTGTTTGTATGTACCACAGAAAGCACGGTAAGTCCTGATAGTCGTAGTTAGCATGATGATGGCGATTCTATGAAAGGTTCGATATCATCGGCCCGGACACCAAACAAAGAGCATGATCACAGGCTGGTACAGCTGGAGCATCTGCAATCCATAAAACAAATTCTGTGTTTTCAAGGGGCGAGATTATCAACGTCTCTTATAGCTATTACCATTGGCGTTGATACATCTGCACGTGTCAAACGGAATAGTTTAATCTCAGCATAGTTATAACCGTGGTTGTTGATGAGATGACGTATACTGTGCTACTGTAATTAATAAAACATGACCTAGTGTAGGTGTGCTCTTTGAGGTATAACATTTTTTATGATACCGTACTCTTTTATATTTTTTCTTTGCAATAGATCATGCGCTTACATGATTTGAATAAAAATGTTACCTGTTTTGAATGCTATGATTGTCAACGCTGGAAGTTTCTAGTGAACCTGTCTTAGAAGACATGGCGCTGCTGGTTCGACCTGAACTTAAGTTACTATGAGCAGAGTAAGTAGCAGATGGTATAAATACAAAAGGAAAGCAAGCCTCGTCCATTCATTCTGTTTTAAATGGCTTGGAGATCTATCAGTTGTGTTCGTTACTTGTTGTTAATACATGCCACATTACCCACATTACCAACAATACCGACATTACATCAAAGAAGGTGTCTTAATCCAGTCATTTCAATTTATTGTTATATCATAGAATATCATAACTCAATCGGTAACATTACAGACGATATCGCCAGTAGGCGTGGCCAGAATAATGAGATAAGAAACACAAAGATAAGGGAAGTAAGACTGAGGGAAATCATACAATTGGTTTGAGCACGTGGACCAACTCACGCCATCTAAAACAAGCGATATCAACAGTTATAAAGTGGCGTTAGCTGACTATGACGAGATAACAAGGCATCTTAATCTAGGTTTGCGTCAAAGGGCCGAAATTGCACAAGATTATACTTGGATCAAGCAGGGCAAATCATATTATGTTTGGTAGATAAAGCAATATAATCTCTCATGTATATTTGGACGCAGCCGTTATGTTAACCTCAATGGTGGCATGGTAATATTTGAGATTTTCATGAAGCACATCAGGTGTTCATCAATGGTTATTGATATCCAGGTGATGGATAGCAGTAAATAGACATTGTTCCACGCCAGACATTTCATATAAAAGAGGATTCGTCGTCCCCCATTCTCCTTGTATTTCGCAGTAAAACTATGCGTCATGTTTACATAAATGTGAAGTTTGTTGAAAAAGTGGTTTGATGTATTTTCTCTGTCATTGCTGTCTATTCACAAATTCTATGGAACGTTTCATAATCTGATTCGAATGCAGAAACAGCTCAGCATGTTATACATCATTCGTTACGTCACATTCCATGTCAATATATTATATTGATTGGTTTGGTCCGGGTTATGTTGGCGCCACATCCCCACCATGAGAGGATCTGCTGTAACAAGCAAACAGGAAGACTATGCCACACCAAGGCTGGTAGCTTTACTTTACACTTATGCCATGGTCCTCTGGAACTAAGTCAACATACATTT
Source organism: Urechis unicinctus (assembly GCA_034190875.2). Taxonomy (NCBI): domain Eukaryota; kingdom Metazoa; phylum Annelida; class Polychaeta; order Xenopneusta; family Urechidae; genus Urechis; species Urechis unicinctus. The sequence goes on from CM067351.1 coordinate 64,712,221, forward strand.
CTGGCTAATGCCGGTTTATGTTTTTCATGCACCATATAAAGTTTAATGTGATGGGCAGTTAACGCATCGGAATTAAGATTCAGCAAATACAGGCTACATTACGAGTGGCTTAAACGGTTAGATTTGTTGCGACAATCACCATATCACCACAAATATCGGCTTTTTCAATTAAATTCGTATTTAAGAGCAATGCATATCTTTCTATGAAATTTTTTTAGCAAAACTTGTTCTTTCAATCCAGCAATATACGCGTTGGGGATTCTCTAACCGCGCACAGTCAATACAATACCGTGTAACAAAGTGCGTTAGATATGAAAGTGATCAACATGACGCAAGCCGATCTCATGTAGAAGTACACCGATATTATACGAGCATATTAGAACATCACAAGTTAAAATCAAAACTGACCTTTCGACGTCATAAACTGCTGGGCTTGATATGGGGCCTGGTGTTTCTTCCCGGCAAGAAGTACTCTAAATTGACGACGATACAACGTGACGTTTGCACTGTGTGCGCCTTGATTGTCTTCGCAAGCAAGAAAAGGGAATAAAACCTGTTTAAATGCGTCTGTACTTCATCTAACAAACTAAAATCTGACGCAAAAGCGACACCCCAACGATAACAACAATACGCGGTACTCATTCTAGATCCAGGTTTCTGATTAATTGGGGTGCGTCTTTGTATGGCGGATGTATTCACTAACAATATGCATTCAAAATGAGGCTAGTGTTACAATCTGTAGCAAGGACAGCTGCCGCAAGTGTTTACAACAAATGCTCCTTAATGATACTGAGTTGATTATATCAGCAGCGGGATGAAGTTGAGCTATGATAGCTTCGCAAGCCACTTGACTAAATGCAGTATCGTGATTTAATACGCCAGCAAGCGGCAGCGAGTCCAAATATAGTTCGGAGTTAGTATTCAGCAACGACGATACATTGTTATTAAGTTTCTATTGCAGCCATCGATGTATGTTAAATACTGATCGACTGTCTACTAACTCGACTGATGGCGGTCGGCTTTGCACGCGTGGATGGGTATCATTAGTTCTAGTATATAAGAAGATACATTCTATAGCTTAATATACAGAGCAGATGTACCATGACGGTTGAATATATGACTGTTATCAGGCGAGCGCAAGTAATGGCAGCTTACCGCGCACTGTTATTGTCTACCCTCTGCTGTCCGTTAACTTTCCTTTGCTCTATCCGTACTCCCAAAATAACATTCGCTGCCTTTTAACATCATATGTTGAGATACATATTGGTTCAGATTGCTCAACATGGGATTATCCCACAGGGCTTCACTCACTGTAGTGCATCTTGCTAGCGAACTCATGACCCATGGAGTACGAACAGAAAGAGTACGGTGCCTTGGCAGCGAGCTAATGGGTGTATAAATCGCCGTAAAATTAATGCAAACAGCATTCTTCATTTCTCCTCTCCGGTCATACACTGACAGGAAAAATATCGTATGCTTTAGATGAGATGCTTACTACGGCAATGGCAGTCTACTGGTAAGGACCGGTGTAAAGGCAATGACAATCACTGCAGCAACAATTATATTAATGACAATCACTGCAGCAACAATTATATTAATGACAATCACTGCAGCAACAATTATATTAATGACAATCACTGCAGCAACAATTATATTAATGACAATCACTGCAGCAACAATTATATTAATGACAATCACTTCAGCAACAATTATATTAATGACAATCACTGCAGCAACAATTATATTAATGACAATCACTGCAGCAACAATTATATTAATGACAATCACTGCAGCAACAATTATATTAATGACAATCACTGCAGCAACTATGACGGAAATCGAAAAATTAGCAGAATAGGAAGCGGAAGGGTAAGGTCGGGGGTCTTGAGCGGAATTCTTGCTGCATCTTGAATGGGTCTTTCATGAGCTCCGGGAGCAATCGTCAACCTGGTCACGGACGAATCATTAACTGGGTACAAATTGGCCACGGTGTATAGCGATGTCAGGTGTCGGGATCAGTTTTGATGTCTTATCATCACTGGCAGCAGACACTGATTCGACAAATGACTTCCGTTCATAACATTAGGCAAGAAAAAAATACAACATTGGCGCAGCAAAATATTTACGTTCCAAATCTAAATGTGATTGAATCCGAATGCATTGCACGTGCTTATCTGGATAAAACTCATTGCTCGACGTGCGTGCGAAATGCTAGACAACCTGCCGTTAGTCAGTTGAGATTGATAAAGTCATACCGCCATTACGTTTGTTGCGCTGTAAGATGTGACGTCTAGACTTGCATCTTTCTCGGTGCTATAAGGCCAAGTATTCAGCAACAAGGTCACCAATCTTCCCCCTTATCAGTGACGGTGGCGTGTTTAGTCACCAGATTTTGCAGGAAATGAGTAGCTATGTAACACATAAGCTTCAAGTACTTAAACAAACATCGTGTCCATGGAAACCCTACCCCGTGATAAACTAGTTGGAAAACTGGTACTTGCTGCTATCTAGTGAGGATAGTGACGTAAAATAAGGACACATGGTTAGTCAATTACTTGGATAAAGGCGCTCAGAAAAGCCGGTTCGCAGTATTCAGGTTGAACCGTGAGTGCCAAACATTATTGTAAATATGTTAAAAGTCATTGAATGGTTTCAATCGTAAAACAATCCGTATCGTTGAAACCCATTATTGTACAGAACTAAAAAAACGCGATTATAAATATTATGAAATTAAGCCAACGCCAAAATTCAGTGCAAAAGACCGTTATCAAATAGTCGAGACAAATAACCATATGTGGAATATCAGACCTTTTCAGTGGAGTGATGGCTACCAGGGGGCTTACAAATTTGCGAGGAGATTTTAAACTCACATCACTAGACAGGACGATGAAATAATTCAAAATTCATACAGAGAAGGGAACCAAGCGTCAGTAACGGCATGGTGATATGAGGAGCCACGTGACATTAAAGTCCATATTGGCTTATACTCATCTACAATATCGCTTTATTTTAAATTGGTGAATTATGCTTTAGACGCTTATGAAAGCTTACTGCGTAGTTGGAATTATAGCAGTGTGACAATCTAAGGTAAAACAAAGCATGTATAAGGCCAGAAGTGTTTCATACCACTAACATGGACATTTGTTCCAATAAAATTCATGTTTCGTCAAGCGGTATATTGCTGTAATCGTCATAAAACGGCATGTTTACACTAAATGACGCCGATTGCTGGACCACTGGGATGGCGTTATCAGCATAACTCTATCTAATAGGTGTTATTTGTGGCTTCAATAATGCCACTTTTGCACAAATTGCTATATTGGGTGGTATCGTAAAACGCCCCTTCATTGCATCTATTCCATAGATCAAGGTGATTAGTCTGTGTTCTGATACATGCCTGTGCTCATTGCAGACTGCTTCTGGTCAGCTCTTGTCTTGGTGAGACCGAAATGTGGTGGAGCGGCCGTGACATGGTGAAGGTGTATGTATGGTTGTTAACAAGTTACATGGGCTGTGTAGGATATGGATGGTAAAAAGTTGATGTAATATGAGGCGTGTAGTTTATGGTACGTTGTTAACAAGTCGATGTTACATGGGCTGTGTAGGATATGGGTGGTAAAAAGTTGATGTAATATGAGGCGTGTAGTGTATGGTTGGTAATAAGTTGATGTTTTATACGGCTGGTAGAGAATGGTTGGCAGCAAGTATGTATTACACGCTGCGTGTAGAGTTAGGTTGGAAATAAGCTGATGTTATACTCGGTGTGTAGAGTATGGTTGGTAAATTGAACACGGTGGGTAGAATATGGTTGGTAAATTGAACACGGTGGGTAGAATATGGGTGGTTTAAATTAGTGTTGATCATGACCATTATAGGATATCAGTTGAATAGACTGTGGGGAGCAATAGGTCCCGGTGTACCTTGGCAGCCAACAAGGCCACGATAAGTACCAATATCCAGATGCTCGCACTGCATCCGATGAGGGATTATGCTGCCAGGTAAAATACTGTTAACTGTTAATTTGATACCGCTGTTGAATGATATGTGATTGTTATTCGATTGACAGTTTTATTAGGTGAGAGTACGTTTGTAGTCCAGAGAGTCAATGTAACTGCAAATAATTCTCAGTTAATATCCGTGCGGATACACCAGATGTTTGATATCAGCCATGCAGCCGTCGCAGCCTTAATGCCCATTGTATAATTCCCAATTAAGTTATCATACGGCGGTGATTAGAGGACATAATATAAACGAACCGTGTGTCATCATGTGAATCACTTCTTTATTTACATAGCACGTTCATTATCGTGGCATTGAGATCGTATGAAGCCGTATAACGAACACCGCACATATCTTAGACACGATACCCAGGTGCTGTTTCTAAACGGATATCATACTTAGGTATTCTCTCTGATAGTCGCAAAGATGGGTGTGAAAGTCTGTGTAGACTGTGTACAGTCTATGTAATATTATCTAGACATTCATTAACTTATCACCGATGGAGGCTAACACTGGCGTCTGAGTTTATCGAATCGAACCTCCACTCAATGCTTTACCTTGAATGACCTCCATGGTATCACAGAACAGAATCTTCTTTTCCCAATGACCATCATGTCCACATGGGAACACAATCTCTATGAGCTAGCGGAAAGGTCTGTTCTCTGACCATCTGTGGTGGTTTAAACCCCCTCCCACACCATTATAGATATCCCACCCCCCCCCAACCCCTATGGCCGATCCCACTTGCCTGGTTAACAGGTAATAATAGGTACGATAGTGTTTAGATTTAAGGTAAGCAGAGGGTTAGGTGAAGTCTACGCTATCTACGTCTTTAGCCATTGACCTAGTCTACTCAGCGTAATGATATTCCATGAGTGTTGATATGTTGGCAATAAGTCGACGTTATGGGCAGCAACGCTATACTGGATCAGTAACCCACAAACTCCAACATAGACGGTTAATCGTTCATACATGTTCTCTCGGAATGATTGTTTTTGGTCGACACCTGTTCTCTTTGATTATTTCAGTTTGATCTACACATGTTCTTAATAATGAAAGCTTACTGTGTTGGCTCTGTTGGTATCGCTGGTGGCTTTCGGGGATCTGTTGATGTCGTTGGTGGCTGTGTTGGCACTTTCAATGTCGTTGGTTGTTAAATAAGCTCTGTTGATGTCGTTGGGGGCTGTGTTGGCTCTGTTGATGTCGTTGGGGGCTGTGTTGGCTCTGTTGGTGTCGTTGGTGGCCGTGTTGTCTCTGTTGATGTCGTAGGGGCTGTGATGGCTCTGTTGATGTCGTGCGGGGCTGTGTTGGCTCTGTTGATGTCTTTGGTGGCGATGTGGTCTATTTTTCACTCGATTAACATTAATATTTAAAATATTTTAATAGTAAAAAACCACAGGAATAACGACTCTAGCCTTGATGGCTATTTCACAAAGCGATAATACTGCCTAGCTACTAGGCACCGCACTATTACAACTACTATCAAAAGTGGCATGCTTCACTTGCCGAGTCTGAGTTATCGTCTTATAGACGCTTATCATGCTGCAACTTCACGATGGAGATTTGGTCATCGGTAGCGAACTATGATCATAGCCTTGTGGTAGGTCCCTCACAACACTGCCAGATAGCACGAGTTCCAGGCAGTCTAGCGAGATAGTTGGTTAGTTTATCAGCAGTGTCAGGGTAAACGAACCTTTGTTTTTAGGATGCAAATAAGCGCAAGGCACAGTGAACTCCTTCAACTTCAATACTTCCGCATCTTTATAGATAACACATAATCTGAAGATAACCGATACCAGCTAAATATCTTATTATTGTTGACAATAAGTTCTCTACAAAGTTGATGTAAATTTGGTTCCACTGTTAGCATATTCATTACCCCACGAGATGCTCCATCACACTCATCAACATTATTGTCTTAGCTCAGAATTATTTATTTGGCAAAACCGTAAAATCTAAGGCTGGCGATATAATATCTAGTTTTATTTATGACTCTGAAGGCGAGGAACAGCAGTTCTCAATAAATGAAATCCAGTTGATTCTTTGGTCATTTACTCTTCAGTTTTCCACGACTGTAGTGATTCGTCTAAAGCAAGTAAGCCACGAAACGCACTAACGCGATACACTGTCATAAGAATATTAATACTGTGAGAAATAGAAATTGTCTCAGCCAATTGTACATGGTCATAATTAATTGTACATGGTCCATGTGAAATTTGCATTGTAAGCGTAGACTGTGCATGGTCTAAATATCTTGATCATGGTCGAAATGAACCTTGCAAAGTCAGAGTGTACCATGCAAAGTAAAAGCTTTATGATTATATACACGCGAAACTAGCAGCGTATACAAAGCAATGAGAATAGGTAATGACACCTTCTGTTGGTGTGTTTTATAACAAGAACAGCTCATCAAATGAAAAGCTGATCAATGGGACCGAACAAACCCTCACATCAACAACAGTATGACCCAAAAAGTCTGACAAACGGAGCAGGTCGATATTCAGATGAACCAAATATAATAACCGAGATCGAATGAGATGAGAGCAAATCAATTCCGATAGTTTGTAAGTCATTGGTGCTTGCTTGGGTGTGTAGATAAATAGATAACACAGTAGTATTATAGCTGGCTACTAATTGCCATGGATAATTAAAGATCAAATGACTTATGTTTCACACGAGTGTCTACTGAGAGTACTGCCTGTAAATGTAAGCTAGGTGAAGTGTCATGCGCCATAAATAACCGCTGATACTGGTTGACAAGCTTTCTCGTTAGCCCTTCAAACAATCGCTATACTCTCCTCGTAATGGAATCGATTGCTGCATTGACCATGATATATACGCTGATTAGCTCCTGGCACGTCTTGCCATATCTATTAAAATCTGCCCGACAATAACGCGATCATCTTTAGCAGTTGATGAAGCAGAAGAGTACCGTGACTGCTGACAACAGGGTCGGATGCTGCTGACAACAGGGTCGGATGCTGTTTGGATTCATACAGGCAGCAAGATTTTAGGCACAATTATATATTTGGCAAAACCGTAAACTCAAGCGTAAGCAGCGGGAGTCGCATGTTGTATTTGATATTGACTTGGGAAAAGGCCGTCTTTAATACATAAAATGCAATGGATATTAGAGCTGTCCACCAATTCACCGGGTGGGTTTTCCATGACTGCAGTAATTCGTCAACACAAACACGCATATTATCTAGGTGCTGCATCAGCTGAACACCACAAACATAACAGAAAATATGACAACCAGCAATTGGACAATGCGATTTAACCATTGTTTCTGCCTATGTGAGTATAGGAACAATATTTCACGGCTTTCAAAAACAAACGTCAATGCTAATATTCAAGATGTTATCATTCCAAACACACAAACAATGAACGGACCGAGAATCAATGAACTCACCTCTCCTGAGGAGGCTTCTTGGCTGGAAGATACTGAAGCTACTTGAGACCCTCCGTGAAAACCTCCGATTAAAAGCACACATGACCATCATAGAGACAGCAGATATTCAATGCCGTCTGGCCAGTCAGTTGTGATTCTAATGCAACAGAAAACGCTCTTTTACACGTGAGGCTGACCTTCCCTCAATTATGGCGAATTTAGATTACCACTTCTCAAAGCGATAGCTACCATTCGAATAGTTTTGTGGTTGGTCAGATAACTTCCCGTAGAAACAACCTGAATTTGGCGGCCTAATTATGTGAGTACCGAGTTGAGTTAGCTAGCTGGCTGGGAAGGTGCACCTACAGCGGGACTTGCTACTGGCCATACGGCTGAATGCCACGAATCGTTTGCGCTGCTTCCGGTAACTATTGATACTTAATGTTACATTTTAGCGAGTGTTGTAATGATCTTTGAATGCAGGCTACCAACATTGGCAAGGATAGTGCGTTGGCCCAGCTACAAGACTTTGACGATGCTCCAGCGTCAATAAAACAGGACGGCACATTAACCTTGTTAACACTGAGTGCCCACCGAACCCATAACTTAGCGTAAGACGTGGTACTGATCATGATAATATAACTTAGCTTTTGAAGTCTGCTGTAAAACTCACGTCACCAATAGGACCCACTTCAGATTTATCAATGAGGCAGAACCTTAGTTCAGGATCGCCAAACAATGCTCAAATCTATCGTTTATTAAATAACCGTCTTCATTATTGCGGTTACAATTCGAGCACCACTTTTGGGGTTCATTCAGCTTGAATTACAATATAGCGCTGGTGACGCTATCTAAGCTGTCGTAGTTTACGTGTAGATGGAGACAGATAATGCTTTATAGCCGAACCTGCTAGTTATTCACAAGTTCTCTTTCAGTATTTACATGATATGCTCTACACAGACTCGAACTTATGGAGTTATCGTATGGATGCCCATTTTCAGCCGGAGTTTCGACCGACAATTCATTAACCTGAAACATAATTATTGTGTCTTTCGTATTTCTTTGGCACTTTAGCTAAGAAAATGGGTAGTGTGGCGTGTGGCAACGGATTTGTTAGAGATGAATGAAATTGCAATTACGCTAATGCTATGTATGTTTTTCAGAGTTGTACCGGATCAGCGAAACTCGCCATTTCTATTACATTTACATGGTTTATGATTGGGCTTGCTGCGAGCTATCGTCTTGGTACAGAGGTTCTCTTTGTACACTATACATTCTTCCCTATCCCGGGATAATATCGGTCACAAAACATTTACATAAAAGCTGTTCAAACAATGAAAGGAACAATCAGGTGTCACATCAACGACATAGAATGTTAGCACTACGTGACCAACAGCAAGAATAGCGGATATGAATACTGATTGGCGAGGACAGATAGAGCCAGTGTAAACACGCCCTAACTAACTGATAGAATGTCCTTTTTGTAGAGTACTTGCTTCATTGTGCATTGTGAGCTATAAGGCTGCGAAGTGGATCAACCATGAACTACCAAGCTGCGAAGTGGATCATGCACGATGCCCTGCCAAGCTGCGAAGTGTAGGACAACTGTTACAGGTACTGTGGACGGGAAGTGGTTTCAAAACAAACACACAACTGATACGCCATTTGTATATATACCATGGTGATTATCTAAAGCAAGACTGTGTCACATAATATGGGATTGTTTCATACCATGTAAAGTATAAACCACGATACAGACTGACAACGTCGATATATTATCTTGGTGAAATCTAGTTGCCTGGGCGTGTTCATGACCCGCCTACTGACCTCATGGTTTCCATCAAGCTACTAACTACGCGAAATGCAACAGACAGGCAATGGTGAAGCACGTCGGTAGGCTGTGGTTATGCAAAGGAGATCTTGGGAAACAGCGAGCATTAAACCCTTACCACAGCTGGACATAGTAATGTCATCTTGCGTTTAACAGCCATATTTGCAATATGTTTTGCAGTGACAGTTTAGAAAACATCAAAAGGGTTGGCATAAACTTAAAAAAACAATTTTAGGCATAATAAGATATGGTATTCATTTTTTCTGAGCAATGTCATGTCACATATTATGAACCCATCTTGTTTACACATTCCACAGTTAATCACGTATTGGAATGATAAGGATGTTGTTGGCGCCATGATACCTCCTCTACTGTAACAGGCTGAACGAGAACAGTGGATGGGTATTACCTATCACCAGAAGCATTGATACGTTTACAGACTGTACAATACCATTGGATTGACCGCATTACCTCGTCTATTTATTACAGTAATGAATTCCCGTGCATTGCAAACGTTATCCTGGCTTGGTATCAACGAACCAGTCATATTAACAGTCATATTAGCCAAGCTAAAACCGCCCGTGCACCGAATGGTCACGCGAAATCTAACACGTTTACAGTACGTCAGACACACGATTCTATGTTGGATCCTCTTGTTACCATTGCTTATTAACGGCATGTGTTACATTACAAGCAAGCAGCATCAGTGTTTTTAAACGTTGTTTGCGGGGCTTAATATCTAAAATGATGAAGGGCATTTATCTTGGGGAAACGTTGTTTGCGGGCCTTAGTGCCACAAACGAAAATGCTGATGTTCCTTAAGATGATCATAATAACCATGATATTGATCATCCTCGTTATGATGATCATCATCAGGAATGCGATCACTTCACTGATGAAGATGATGAGAACGACGATTACAATGGTAATATCGATTATCACAATTATCAGCCGTGTCTTTTGTAACATGTGTAGCTATTTCAAAGAACATTGCATTTGTCAATGTCGCCCATCTGCTCCCATGATCTCTGGTGGCTAATGCTAATACGATAGAAAACAGCGGCAGATGCAATGAAATGGCATCCTTGTTATATGAGATACGGGAAAGGGACCAATAAATCAGAGAGCAGCAATAAACGTTGTAAACTAGCCTGCTAATTAAGCATGATGGTTCGACTACTATTTAATGAGGTTCACTATGCTTGCAATGCTATGTGCTGGGTCTCAAATATGCTGATTGCAAATACCAATGCATTTAGCAAAAAATAATCAAATTTTGGGAGGGTAACTATCAGCTGAATGATGGAAAATGTTTTGCATGCAATGAAGTGCTTCTTGATGGTTGCACTTTGGAAATTGAATGACAATAGAAGGTCGCATGTGATTCTAGAGCAGGTCCGCTACTTTGTATATATACGTACCAACAACTCATGCTGGTCGCTGTTTTATGACGCAATAGCCGGCTGAGCATTCATACTTACCATCAACGATAATACGAGTTGTAGCTGCTTACTGGAGTAAGGTGCTTGTTTTCCAGGTGTATTGTGTGCACAAGGGTACAGGCACAGCTAAAGCAGTAATACATCTTTGCATTGCTGAACCTTTTCAGGTGTCAAATATGTAGCAGGAGATTGCTGGCCGCCGCAGAAAAAAATGTGACTGGGAGCTGGTATGTATCAATGACAGGGGTTCTTGTACTGCACAAAACGATTAATGACATGCTGATGCAGGCTAATTATCTGAACCAACACATATACATTCTATAAGACGGCATCCGAACTGAGTGGGCTAAATGGGCTAATTCTGTTGACATATCTTCCACGATTCATGTTATTCGTATATGATTCAGGGTATTCAATATTCGTTCATAACACAATTTTCCTTGCTACTGGTAAAGCATTTGTCGCAGCTAGTACATGATACAACAACTGCCCTTTTTATTGCTTTACAAGAGACCAGCCGTCATGACTGAGTAGAAGTTTTTTCTACAGCGTTGAGGAATATACCCTGACAGTTAGCACGAGGATTGCATTACCGTTGGTCAACCATCATTGATGTAGCATAGTGTCATTGGAAATGTGAATAGTGGTCTTAATAAACACCAAATTGCTGGTGCATAAAAATGTTATGAACGGAAATATTTTCATGTGTTTTTGTTCATCCACTCACTAGAGCCAATTACGGTGTAACGCAAAATGATGATTGACCACATTGCATCTGGCTTAGTAATGACTGCATACAAGTGCCACATGTCGAAATGAAGAGGACAAAAGATATGGTGCAGGTCTTAGTCTTGCAATTTCATTCTGAGGTAATATCAACATTTATAAACAATGCCTATATGTTGGGCGCCAATGTAGCCCAGAGGAAAGTGAGTTTTGTTTTTATTAGTGTTGAATATTTGTTCACGATGTGTGTAGGATTACAGTTTATTGTCCCAGTAGATTTTCGCTCTGCATGGTCACAGTGTGTTACCATTGTCTGCCACACTGCATTGTCATCGTGTACTGTCACACTGCATTGTGAACCGCGTAATCTAGCAGTATGTGGTCATTATGTGCTATCTTCGTGTATCAAAGCGTATGAATGCAGTATATTGTCATTCGTATAAACACACAGTGTATGGTTGCAGTTCCAAAAAAGTGACTGAACACTTCGCCGCATAACTAAGAATAGTTCGAGATCCATTGTGCTGAATTGCCTACGCTGACATAACTATTGCATTTATAAGCTATTTATAAGAGTATATTCTAAAAATATAATTAACCTTTCTGAGGAGGCTTCGGATCCTCAATGCCGAGACAGCGGATGCCGTCTGGCCATGCAATGAATGGCGTGTGTGAGATGCATCCATTAATCACCGTCCCCCAAATTAGATTCACTAGTGACCATCGGTTGAAGCCGTTCTATGTCGCAGTTAGGTAATTGTTTATTAGTAGGCCTCCATTAACTATTGCGCGATAGCGGCTACGGATTGCCCCGTGGAAACTAGATAATGCGTGGTACTGATACCTAGTCGCCATTATCATTCATGCACAACCTCTTTGGCATGTTGGAGGTTTATGTTACTGAGCACGTGTGACTACTAAATGGCTTGCTGTCGAAGTAACGGAAGTGTGGATGAAGGCAATGTCTAATACAGCATGGGAGAGAGAAGCAAAGTCACCAACGGCGAGCGATGAAGTTTACCAACTACAAGTGTTCTACCAAATATGATGACGATGATTTAGATTTCCATGATAAGGATGCTGATAACGTTAGAAATAATCATCACCAGATGTATGACACGTTGTCGCAACTCCAGACATTTACAAGCACTGCTTATATAGGCACCATATAAAAACTGGTATGTCGGTAACGTAATGACTAGCATCTAGTTCATCACTGCTAATATTTGATACCAAGTTTGGCTGAATAATATCATGCCATAAATTTACCAATTCTCCAGCAAAGAATTGACTTTATTAGGAATATGTTGGTGCCATTTCTACTCCGTAAATGGATCCGCTGTAACAGACTCACAGTATATACGAGTTGTTATGTTGGTTACTGGATCAATCCGACGGCAAAGCACACAAGCTGCATACGAGAGCACAAATGCCTTTTATGCTACCACTGACCTCGGACGTTATTAATGCGAACCACTCTCTTTATGGCTAAGCAGCTGTACAATGGGGCGGAGTTAAATCAAATTAAATCCCATTGCGTTGCCAAGATTTTTCAGATAATTAATTGCTGATGCCCTCTGTCACATATCATATTCCGTACGAATGCTACAGGGTCAAGAGGTGTCCAATACGAAGCAGTTATTCTCTGGTAGTAGCAAGACGCGTGCTGTTTGGTGTGGGTCGCTGTCAAGGCCAGGGGAATCCCACCCCAAATAAAGAGATAAATGAAATGTTGATGCTCGACCAATATCCAGCCGTCATATCCACACGCCATAAAGCAGTCTGAGAAGAGCCACAATATTCATAGCACATATTGGCATTGGTACCCTTTCCCGGAATCATGTTCCTTGTGTTGTAGTCCGAGGTGTTATTCGTAACACAATTTAGAGCATGACTGGCTCAGTAGAAGCATAACTCCTAGCCAATACTTGACACAATAGCTGACCCTTTAATGTTCTGCTTTGCAAAAGACCAGATGTCAAGCGTTAACAGAACCTGCTTTGCCTCGTAAATAATTTCTGTGGCTGTTTTGTGAATTCAAAGTAAATGCAGAACTAATATGAATCCTTGCCGCTTTAGGTAATATGTCACGCCAGCAACAACAAGTAGAGAATCGTTTAGAGCATTCATATCCGGAACTCATCGCTAATCAGGTATGGCGTTAATGGAAAACTGGTGGCTCAGAAAGCAATTTGTTTAGAACCAAATATTATTTTCTTGTCATACATTTGTATTACTGGACCATTGTAACATATGTAACTTACTGTTTACGAAAACGTCTGTGCCCGGTGGAGGTGGAGGCCCGCTGGTGAACAAGGGAGATGACTTTGTAGTGAGCAGACAGTAAACTATGCCAGGTGATTGCCTTGTCACGAAGACGAAGATAAACTATGCGGCTTACCTTCACATCTCTACAGCAGCTGCAAAATGTGATAATTACAATGGATTCCACTTTTGAACAAATTACAGTTGTAGGGTGGATCATGCCGAGTTATCGGTATGCGTATTTTAGGGTAAACATGAAATACGGCGGAAGATGTTTGCATAAGTGTTCCTTTGCTTGGACGTCAATATTCATTCATATTGTTTTGCACGATAGTAGTATCGGACAGATATATTAGATAAGTTTGCTGATAGATACAGCAATTGATGTGGATAGTACAGTGATCATAGCTATTGGAAATAATAAAGCTATTGCCAATAAAATGGCTGTTGCAATGATTGTTACTATTGTATATAGTGAATACATTACAAATGTTAAAAACCATAATGCGACAGCACTCAAGGATATCAAGAGGGCTTGGTAATCTACACAGCGACAAAGTATTCACCTGTACTCAGGAGGAATCGAGGAATCTGACCGTCACAGGTGTGCCTTTCTCGGCTTTCTCGTATCACTGCATCGTTACGTATTGATCAATCTGTGCCACAAGCAATAGGAGTGTTTTCTGGGTTATTTTCGTCCCCACAGCATTTTTAGTGCCCATTCATTGTATAACGACGACAACCACCGCATGTATCTGGACGAAGATGTGGCAATGGTAGCCTCCTCTGCCACAACATGATCAATTCCGAATAAGAACTACTGCAACTGCAACGTGTTGCAATAGATTTGTGACGAATAAATGTTTTTGGGTTGAACTGATGTTTATAACAAAATGAAAACGAGGCTAAACAAACAGTTGGACTCGCTTATAATATACAGACGCACTTTTTACTTCCAACTACGCAGATATCTGTCACAGACCATCCACACTAATTGGCGAGGACAAATAGCGCCAGTGTAAAACGACTTTTGTGAGTGGAAGTTTGTCCTGTTTGCCGAGTGCATGGGGTGTTATGTGAACAGGTGGAATAATGATGGCCGACAAAACTCATCGTTAAACCGCCAACGTCCCCAATCCTACAAACAGATTGTCTTGCTGGTGAAATAGCCCTATGATTCGTTCTCAGTGTAATTCACCAAAGCCTTTGCACCACTGCTATCGGTATTACCGACCAAGCCAATAAATGGACTACAACTGAGTGAGATTCACGAAGAATAATGGAAGGCTTGTGATCTTATCTATTTACGGTTTACTAAAACCAGAACACAATCAGACCAATGCCTCGCATGCTTCGCTAATAGACTCCATATTATACACATGCGTATTGTCATAGCTGACTGGACGTTAGCTTGGAACAACCGGGTATATAAGCGATTAAGCGGAGACGGGGGGGGGGGAGGGGGCTACTGTATACAATCGTTATGCGTAGGAAATCCGTGAAGGTTCGCCGAATGTGAAGTGACAAATACAGAATTAAATCGATGCATTTTGGAAGAAGTACAGACCAAAAAGCCATCAAGATCTATAATGAAAGATACCCAACCACGTTTAGCTGGCAAAGCTGTTGCACTGGATGTAGAATAGTTCGGCTCTATGGCAACCACAAGGAACATCCCTATTAACAGTAATTCGGCCTGCCAGGGGATGAGCACCACAATAGCAAAATGTATATCAGACAAAAGAAGGTTGGAATTGTATGGAATACAACTTACGAGGCCCATGTTGTTATAAACGGTAAATTTTATTAATTTTGTTGAATATAACTTATACAACATGCCACGCTACATACATAACATAGGAATGCTAGATTCGTAATCGTTCTTGGAAGCTGATTATTTATTGTAAAAATCGCAAGCTACCAAACTGGCGATTTCGGGCCGCAGGTACTTCTGCTGAAATTTATGTTCCAGCGTATTTTTGGGAAATAGTTGCAGCTCGTTTTTAACACATTAACTAAAAATTGTTTAGAAAACGATGAATACCTCATGCGCGGTAAAGCGAGCGACACCACAGAACAGACGGCTGTAAAGCATCGTTAGATAACAGCGCATTGAGGAGCTGAGGAGATAATCCAGCAGTAAGCGGAGAGTAACGACGTCAGGTGGCAGCCATGCTGAGGTGGCGTAGACAAACAATGCGGCCTACGTTAACATTTCTCCTGGAAAGCTTAATGTACACGTGCGTTATGACGGAGGTAAAATGAGATCGCCTGGGACACGTCACATATTGTGTGGTAGATCATGCAGGACAATGTACTGTATAAGTTCTGATGTAGTTGTTAGGTAGGCGTCAATGATGGAACGTAACACATCAACTACAACCACATACGATGTTCGTATAATTCACCTACACGTCATAATTATTTATTCAGAATCGTCTGTTTGAGGGCGGAAAACCAAGAGCAAATACAACAGTGAATGGAGACGTTGCAGCTGTGCTACCTCCATTACATGGTTGTCTGAGTGCCTATGGGAGATAACCTGCGGCCCATGAAACCACCACTGCAACAAGGCTTGTTGTCATTTAACAATAGTGTCGCAAAAGGACACCTTCTATAAATTGAATCACTCAAAGGAATAATAGCACTAACACGTTGTTAACGGTATCTCCTTACCCACTTGCCACTTGCTGTTCCGTTCATCTGGGTAAACATTCGTTTTTGTCCGATATTGAAAACTTGTTATAGTTAGCAGAAGGGGATTTGATTTAAGACACATGGATATATTCAGGATATATTCCGGATGCCACATAATCACTTGTTGAATACCATTAAGCGCAAATGTTGTGAACAAATGATCCTATTTGAGTTGAACTTCCGCAGAGGGATGTATAAATTGCTTGACATGCGCTTTGGTGATCGTAGCCTGTAATATCATGAAATAATGCGCCAACAAGGAGCAGCAGGTGTATGTATAGTTTTAAGTTGTATTCACTAATGACGATACATTGTTATGTGGTTTCTACTGAAGGCAATAGCGGGATAATAAATACTGCTAAATTGTCAGCTTTCCCGATTGATGATGGTCAGGTTGGCACGCGTCGATGGATATCAGGAGTCCTAGTGGATACGAAAATTTTAGCCAGAAATTGTTATGCGTTGCAGACAAACCATGGCAATGGCTGTTATTTGGGGAAGACAAGTAATAGTGGCTTACCACGCATCCTAAAGACTGTCATTATCAGACCCTCTCTCACTCATCCATATTCGATCAGACTGATCAATATAGAAGGTACACAGCACGGCTACATCCATTGCATCGAATCCAGGACATCACGAGCTCGTATCAATGGCAGACACTTTTATGCTGTATACTTCTGTAGAAACAAATAAACCAAACAGAAGGAGCACAGAATATTTCATTAGAGTTTGGGTCCTGGTTTTAAGGTTGGCGGATGCTGCATAGCAGTATAGTGGCAAACAATCTGTAACAGGGTAAGTCGGGCGCATTCTGGGAGACTTTCAATGGCAAAGGAATATGATGAGTGATATGTCCACTGGCAGTGACCCGTATCAAATGAGTGGAAACACTTAAGGGAAAACAAGTTATACCAGAACAATGAATGGGACATTCAAAGGGAGATACTTCACATCAAACTGAGCGCGACGTACCCATGGTCAGTGAAGCGTTGGTATCCCGGAACGGGAAGGGTTTCCAAATTATACCGTTCCACCAGCACTCGGATGCTGGTCATTTTCGTGATTTTTTTGTGTAGAAATGTTGAGAATACCCATATGCAGTTCATGGGAAACATTGTTGAAAAGAACGTTGGTTCGATATAATTAGACAGAAATAACAATATCATAAATATCGCCAACTGCATAGACAGGCTGGGACGGAGGTGCCTGCAATGGTATAGACAGGCTGGGACGGAGGTGCCTGCAATGGTATAGACAGGCTGGGACGGAGGTGCCTGCAATGGTATAGACAGGCTGGGACGGAGGTGCCTGCAGGCTGGGACGGAGGTGCCTGCAATGGTATAGACAGGCTGGGACGGAGGTGCCTGCAATGGTATAGACCAGGCTGGGACGGAGGTGCCTGCAATGGTATAGACAGGCTGGGACGGAGGTGCCTGCAAAGGTTCGTGTTCAGACGCGCACATTGGATACATTAGATTTATAACCCATAAACTAAAATAGTAGAGCGATCTTTGAGCTACTCATAACAAGCAATGCAAGCAATTATATCAAACATAAAGCAATATAGATCCAAAAACCAATGGATCAATGGAAAACAGATTCTAAATGGTGGTCATATGGTTAGCATTTGCATGGTTGATAATTGTGATTGCCTGCAATAATCACTTATTACACTGAAACGATTGTGTTACTCTTTGCACGCCGCCCACAACTCAGAGCCATTATCGATCACAACACATTGCTCCTACAGCTGTTCGCGGAAGGACAGCATCTCGGGCCCATCACTATGCGTGATAACAATAAACTTTGATTGACGAGGACAAATAGAGCCAGTTTAAATACCACCTAATGTACCGGGGTGTTAGCCATGTTTTAAGAGTACCTGCTGTATTATATGCACAGACGTAAAAACAATAAAAGAGCAGTCGTAGCGTTAAATTAGAGCAACTTATTGTATACTTACTGCCATTTGATACAATATTGGTCGTCCACATGCTCCCTGTATTCCGCAGTAAAAACACGCGTCGTTCATGTTAAGATAAATCTGAAGCTTGTAGATTGTGTGATGTGATGTATTCTCTCTCTCATTTTTGTCCTTTCACAAATTCTATCGACCATTTCCTGAGGTGATTTGAATGCCAAAACAATGCTTAGCGTTTTACACATTCATTTGTAACGTCACATTCCGTTGGACAGAATGATATTGATTGACTTGACGGGGTTATGTTGGCGCCTCGTCACCTCCATGAAAGGATCTGCTGTAGTAAGCTACATAGATCTGGTATCTTTGAATTCTATTTTGGATTCTATAGACTTTGCATTATCTGCATTGAGCCGGGGACAGTCCCTCACCATTTGCCATTCATAACACGGACGGATTGTCATGCAATGAAGGGGTTATCCATGAGTGGAATCTATAGTCCTTGCATGTACGCCTTAAAATGATATAAGTGAGCACCATATGACGTAACAGATCCCGATTGTATTTTGTATATGCACTGAAAGGTTTGCTGAATGGTTTGCTGAACAATATGGATTTCTTTACCGCATAAGGCCGGTTTATCACGCCTCTCACATTACATAGTTTGGGATGACATTCGTTGCCAAATTATGTGAATGGCAGTCGAAGGATGCGATTCTCACGAAGCAATGAAAAATAGAATGATGCCTTACATTGGAGTGATCAGCCAAGTATAGACTGTTGATGGCGATGAAAATGATGGTTGATGAAACACGCTATGGTGGTTTATTGTCATGACATAGTTTTGGGATGAGATGATGATGATGATGATGATGTAAATGATGAGTGATGATGATGATGAGATGATGATGATGATGATTATTGATGAAGATGATGATAATGCACATGATGATGATGGGATGATGACGTTCATGATGATGATGATGACGATGGCAGATGTCGAGAAGACGTTGAAGGATAAAAGATGAGATGATTACAGATGTCGACAACGTTGAAGGAGACCCTTTGACTGGCGCACCGCAGTTGATCAATCCAAGGTTCTATCTACCCGGCCATTATCAGTAGTATCTAACAAACAAAAGGCTACAGCGATGTTAAGTATTTCTTGCAACATAGAATGTTTAATGTGATTGGCAGCTTATGTATCGGACTTAAATATCCGCAAATACAGACTGCATAAGTTGGATAAGTTGCAGTGATCAACATATCTTCAAATATATCGACTTAATATACCAATCAAAGTCACATTTATGAGTAATGTATATATTTTAGGATAAAATTTGAGTCAAATTGTCTTCTCCATCTAGCAATACACGCGTTGGAAATTCGTTTTCCACGCACACTGAATACATGGGAGTACACCGTCAGATTACGAGCGCATAAGAACATCACAAGTTTAGGTTGAAAACTTACCGTTCGACGTCACATACTGCTGGGCTTAAGTAGGATGGGTGTTTCTTCCCTAACGGAAGTACAATTGGCTATATCATGAATTAATGAATATATGGCGTGACGTTGGTACTGTTTGCGCCGTGATCGTCTACGCACGCATGATATGAGATAAATACATCGAGTTTAACTGCCGTCTTAATTTCATCTAACATTCACAAAACTGATCCAAAAGCGATAACCCAACGACAATACAAAATACGTGGTACTCAAACTAGATCAATATATGTTTCCAACTAATTGATATGCTAACAAAATACACTCAAAATGAGGCAAGTGCCACGATTTGTGGCTTTATGCCTGGATGACACATAAGTTAAATATATGTAGCAAGGACAGCGACTGCAAGTGTTTACAACAAATGCTCCTTTATGATTGCTTCACCTGCCACTTGACTAAACGTTCTAGACTGCAATATCTTGCTATCATTCACCAACAAGCGGCAGTTCTATCCAGCAATGACATAAATACCCACCTTATAGGCCTCCACAGATGGTGTGGTCGTGGCCTACAGTAAGGAGAATGAGTCTAAACTACCGTCTTGTGCGCCCTAAATCAGCATCAACGAAGTTGCACCAGCCAAAAAAATTCACATTTACGTACCACTGTCTCGTACATTACATATATTTATCTCTACGCGAATATTCGACGCTGGGGTCCGACGTTATTTAATTTAGATATATTGTACTAACAAAGATGGTCGTTGTTTTTTTCTGGAGTTAGTGTGATAATAATCCCGTGCGTAATTATCAGGATGGTTATATATACGACTTAAACCCTTCAAAGAGTCACTTCGTCAAAATGTAGTTGCATCGCTTTAACACTCCATGGCGTATGTTGCAATGCTCGCGATCATGGAAAAGTACTGCAATGTTGATTTATTATGTACATGTATATTAACGCGTGACTCCAGTGCAAACCAACATCGACTTTATGCTGCCCGACATATTGTCCTTTATACGGTGTTATTCTGAGTGAAATATAAGCTAGCGGCGCAACACATGTAATGGCGGTACTGACTTTGCGATTGGCAACAGACATCAATGAGGTTCCATTTACACCAGATCCGCTGATTTGTTACCAACTTAATGACAAATACGTGGCGAAGGCATGTGAGATCGAATCCCGGGTTTGATCTATCATCACCTCACAATACCAAGGTGGGAAAAACGCTGGTAGGGTCATTTTGGGTGTGCTGTCCAATGCGGATCATTCTGATTAAGTCACTTACTATCGGTTGTCTCGGAGGTTCGCGCTGTGCTATTATTGGTGGTACCGTGAATATAGAGGGGTTATGGATATTATTATGACTTATTTTGACAAACACCCTTTGTGTTACGATCCCCGCCGGCTTCTTCGCATTGAGCTTCCTCGTCCTAAATGATAAAATCTTGTATGATTCCATTCGACAGAGTCTGTGAAAAGCCAATAAGGGCCCCGGTTCAGGGCTAAGGTTTGATGTTATAATGTGAATGATCATAATTTATTTTATCATTACAATAACGGCTTGTGACAATATTTAGTGCTTTAAGGCGGTGTTGTTTTATCGTTGTAAGAGGGTTATATCATGGATGATATCTTTGTTATGTCTCCATAAACTGCTTTAACATCATTGGTTGTTATTGCGCTCTCTAATGTGGTGTTATATAGTTACGACTAGATTTGATAATAATCGTCGTGGTTTAATTAGCCACCATAAGTTTGCCTATTTACCTTTCGGATCGGCGCACCGGTTGGCAGCTGTTGAATCTTGTTTTAGAATATTCGTACAGTGCACATGCCATATGCTGTACTGAAACTCATGTTTATATAATGTTGTCAAGGGACGCACTTGTTAAGAAACAAGCACCCCTTTATCATTTTCAAAACCTTACGACGTTATTGCAAGAATGTATTATTCGAGTTTTTCGGCGAGTTTTTCATAGCCCCTCAGGTTGTGGAAGACCACGGGGATGAGGGTTGTCTTGGGACCCAGCCTAAGCTTTAGGTTGCAGGCGTTGTTGGCTGGCCCTCAGTACTTGCCGGTTATGTGGCAGTGGTCACGGACCCGGTCGGTTTCGAGTGGTTTGGTGCAGACGTGGCATTGGGTTGCGGTCTTGTGGACTCTTTGGTCCTCCCGGGTCATCTGGCTTAGAGAGAACTGCTTTAATCTTTTTCTCCTCTCGCTGTAAGGCCTTGAGAAGCTTCTCCACAGTGTCTCTGCCCCTGTAGACTACTAGGGGCGAGGTCTTTCTATCGCACCTGACCACTATGTAGCCATACCCGCAGCCCTGGGATTCCTGGGTATTCTGGGTGTTACTCTTTTCAGGATTGAGGGCCGGCCCTGTAAGGTTCACTGTGAGCGCCTCAAAGTCAGCGTAGATGACATGGGGGGGGGGGGGTGGGAGCTGCTTCTGCCAGTTCTGGAAGGATAATATGCTTTTTCCCTCCTCAGGCATAGCCACCCGCACGGCAGTTTGCCCTACCCCCACACACTCAGGCTTGTGGGCCAGGAGCAGTTTCTCGTTGGTGTACCCGTGGAGGCAACGCACGCAGAAGAACTTGCGGCTCACGTGTTTGGTTTGGTTGTGGAGTAGGCGGTTCAGTTTTTTGAGCCAGCTGTAATGGCATACTCCATCCTTCTCGATCAGCATGAGGTTTATGCAGTTGCCGGGGTGTTTGCTAATGCGGTGGACAATGATGGCTTTCCCATCCCAGCCAACTATGTTTAGGTCATGTTAGAGAGGGGTTTCGATTTTTTCTACTGGTAATGGTAGAGGGATGTAGGAGCCGCCTTTGGGTGGTTGATGCTTAGCGATGTCGATCCAGATGGTTTTTACCGCCTCGAAGACCCGTCCAGAACCTTGGTTGGTCCACTTCTTCAGCATCTCCGGAATTTGAGGGGTGGCTTGGTTTAACGCAGGGTCAATGTCTTCTGCGTCTAGAATCACCTGCTGCTTGTTTCGTAGGACCGGCTCGACATACTCCGTGGCACCATCCTTGTCGGTCTTGTAGAGACTTACCTTGATTGCGAATTGGGTCTTGAGGCCGCCTAACATAGCCAGCTCCTCGACGAGAACTCTTCGCATTTTCGGTCGCACGCCTTTGTGGAAGATCAGGAGGTCTGCGAAAATGGGGTGATCCTTGGGGACGTTCATGACCCATCCTCGTAGTTGGTTCTTGATTGCCCCTTTAGTTCTCCTGAAGTTGAGACGAAGTCTGGGGACCGGCCTGGCCCGCGTGGTGATTGACCTTGGGTGGAGCCTGGGGGTGGACTTCCTGGGGCTGGAGTCTTCACAACCTCAAAGTAGAGACGTGGTTTGGGCACTGGGGGTTGGATTGGTTTGTTGAATATCTTAATCCTCATTCTTGCGTAGCTGTGAGTTATGGGGCATTTGTTCTCGTCGTTTTGCCAACTTCATGGGATAAACAAATTGATGTATTGTACTGCTGACAGGCAATGTACTGTTTGTCCTTATCGTGTCGATGTCCAATGATTGGCGAGCCCAGGTTAGCATGCAATACACACGCGCTCGTTTGCGTTGATTACGGGCGAGCGAAAGCACGTCGAGGAATGAATTTTATCAAGTTGAGCACGTGCAATGCGTCAGGATTCAAGCACATTTCGACCAAAAAAGTGAATGTTTCGCTGTGCCAATGTGTTTCCTAACGTAAACTATGAACGGATGTCATTGTGGCGAATCATATGATTTCAGTGACGATCAGACATCGAACCTGATTCTGACACCTGATGCTGGCTTCACGCATCATGGCGAATATGTGCCCAGTTCATGATTCGTCCGTGACGATTGCCCCAGATGCTGGAAGAACTCCCCTTAAGACATCACCTGCCTCCTATTCTGGCATTACCTATATACATATGAACATATATAAATATATATATATATATATATATATATATATATATATATATATATATATATATATATATATATATATATATATATATATATATATATATATATATATATATATATATATATATATATATATGTTTTATATATATATATATATGTATATATATATATTTATCTATATATAATATATATAACATATATATATATAGAAAACATATATATATATATATATATACATATGTATAAATATGTATATATATATACATATATATATATATGTATATCTCTATATATCTATATATATAATTGTATATATATGTATATATATGTATGTATATGTATGTATATATATACATATATATATATATTTATATATATATGTATATATACATATATATATATACATATATATATATATATATATATTTATACATATATATATATATATATATAAATATATATATATATATATTTATATTCATCACTTTCTGTCATAGTCATAGAATTGACACGGGTTATTGCCAGAAGGCTGCCATTGTCGTAGTAAGCTTTCCCCTGAAGCATCCTATCTTGAACCTGTTAGTATAAGTACTTCAGAGGCACAATGAAGAATGCTCTATGAATTAATTTGACAGCTATTTATACTCCAATAAGCTCCCTTTTTAGGCATGCTACTCCTTCAGAAGAAACTGAATAGCAATGTATCGTCATTGCTGGATAGAAACAGCCGCTTGTTGGTGCATGATAGCAAGATATTGCAGTGTAAGAACGTTTAGTCAAGTGGCAGTTAATGCGATCAGAAAGGGACATGTGCTGTAAAACACTTGCGACCGCTCTTCGTGCTAGCACTACATGATATTTAACTTATGTGCCACCATTAGCCATTCATAACACGGACGGATTATCATACAATGAAAGGGTTATTCATGAGTGGAAATTACGGGCCTTGGGTATTAGCTGCAAAATTGTGATGTTCTGATGCGCTCGTATACTTACGATGTACTTCTACGTATTTAGTGAGCGTAGAAAGTGAATTCCAAACGTGTGTATTGCTAGAAGGAGAGAACAATTTGACTCAAATTGTATCCAAAAAACATATGCACTACTCATAAATGTGACTATGATTGGTATATTAATTCGATATTTTTGGGGATATGTTGATTACTGCAACTAATCCAACTTATACAGCATGTATTTTGCGGATATTTAAGTCCGATATATTAGCTGCCAATCACATTAAACATTCTATGTTGCATGTTCTGACGTAGCTTCAATATCTCCCAAGCACGAAGCCTCATCAACGAAGGTGGATTTTATCTATGCGAGTTTAGATATAGTTCTTGCATTGCATTCAGTACAGAAATCCATATTTTGCAACAAACGCTTCAGCTGCATATACAAAATATAATCGGGATCTGTTACGTCATATGGTGTTCACTAATATGATTTTGAGACTAGCATGCGAGGCCTATAGATTCCGCCCATGGACAATCCGTCCGTGTTATGAATGGCAAATGGTGAGGAACTGTCGCCTGCTCAATGCAGATAATACAATGGCTTAAGTCTGTAGAATCCGAAATAAAAGGTGCCAGATCTCTGTTAGCTTATTACAGCAGATCCTTTCATGGAGGACACGTGGCCGCAAACATAACCCATATCAAGCCAATCAATATAATTCTGTGCCACGGAATGTGACGTTACAAATGAAAGTGTGAAACGCTAAGCTTTTTTTTGCATTTTAATCAGCTCAGGAAATGGTTCATAGAATTTGTGAAAGGACAAAAATGAGAGAGAAAATACATCACATCACACATTCATTAAGCTTCACATTTATCTTAACATGAACGACGCGTGTTTTTACTGCGGAATACAGGGAGCATGTGGGACGACAAATCCTCTATTATATCGCGGGTCTATCTTATAACTATTCCTATGTCTATCATTTACTTCTATCACCCATACGAATTTTAATAATTATCAATTTTCTAACTAATATCTCATGTAGGTGTATTTGATAATTTACACGCCACCATTGAGGCAAACATAACTCTGCATCAGAACATACATAATAGATTATATTGTTGATATACCATACACAATATGACTTGTTCTGCATGGCCCATTATAATTCCAGGCCATTTCGGCCCACTGAAGCAAGCCTATCTCTTCCTAATTCATAATCGTTAGCTAACGACGCTTCATAACTGTTGATATCGCTTGCTTAATATGGCGTGTTCCATGGTCGCAGAACAATTTTGAGTGAATGCGGTAAAAACTGAAATATGATCAAAAACGACACGAGAATACTTACTGTATCGCAAGTACCCCAATCCCGACTCTTCATGTGTCGTAGCTGACGATATTTCCTAAAGTGCGTCAGCTTTCAGTACGATAGCAGATCAAACTCACATATGCTACATCGGTCAACGTACGGAAATTAATAACAAGATATGCAGAAGTCGAGCCTTCAATACGACTTTTGGTGACTATATCATATCATTGTGTAAAAGGAAAACAGGTAATCTTTCATTATAAAAATAATTGATCACCATTTATTCTAACGACGTTTTGCTGTAGCCTCACTCTTCATTGTATCAATTCCCTCAGTCTTACTACCCCTATCTTTGTTCATCTTATCTCGTAATTCCTGCCATGCCACTTGGTGATGTCGTCTGTAACGCTACCACTTGAGTTAGGGAATTCTATGATATATCAACAAGACGGAATGAATGGATGAGTCGTGCAATACTCTATAAGAACACAAGCAGCGCCTTGTTTTCTCAGACGGATTTATTAGCAACTGCTCGTTATGATTCACTCAAACGAGATGACGATCATATCATTAACAACTGAAAACATTCAAATTCAGATAATATGAGCGCATGATCCATTGCAAAAAAAAAGAGTTGGTTATTTTATAAAGTGCTATGTTTCATAGAGCAAAGCTACACAAGGTTAGGTTTTATAAATAACTATAGCTCGTCCTACGTCAGCTCATCAACAACCGCGATTATGACCATGCCGTGCTTAACTATTCCATCTGTTCCGTGCCGCACCACTAGGTTGTGTTTTATAAATTACTATAGCACGTCCTACGTCAACTCATCAATCATCAGCGGATTATGAATATTCCGGCCCGTGCAGATGTGTAAATGCCGACGGTAATGGCCACAAGAGACGTTAATAATCTGGCCCTGGGAAAACTCAGACATTGTTTTATGGAGTGTAGATGCTCCAGCTGCACCAATCTGTGAATGAAGCCTTTGCTTGGTGTCCGGGCTGAGTTTTCTTTTCATAATATTCCGGACAGCATGCTAACTACGACTATCAACGGTCTTGTGCTCTTTGCGTGAAAGTTTACCAATTAAATGCAGCCGCGCAATTTCTAGTGGACACCGTACTGAAGATCTTACTTGACATGATCCTGTCACATCCGAGAAAATCGGGATCTGTCGTGCTTAAGATAAATTCTGGGGAAGGAATTAGATATGCTTAATCGATGTTCATCTTATTGAAATATATTAATGTAGGTAGTTTGGGGCGTACGAAAGTATCAAACCGTTAACTGTCCAATATTTCTCTGTAATCCTGCAAGCGATGTTTTTCATGTATGCTGACCATGCATTAGTTTTCAGTATTGCCTTCAAGCCGCTTTTGATGCTGTCCGTGCAGCTTTTGTCTACCATTAATTGCTTCATATTACGTAATATGACAAATTCATTGAATTGGTGAGTTGTGTCTGTGTCACGTAGCTCTATCCGCGCGAGTATCTTGAGAATGCAGGTAATATTTGTTACCTTTCATTACAAATTAATATGGCTTCATGTTACAATGTAATATGATCATACAAGTTTGACTCACCAACTTATCTATGATCGTTGATTTCAATCGGAATGTTGATTGGCTGCCATGATACTGTAGATTCTGATACTGTTATGTATCAGCACTTTCTAATAACTTAATTAAAGGCTTTGTTTTGCGTTTAAATATTTTCATATGATGTTTTACACATTACCAATGTCTATAAAGTCTTAATTCGTCTATATTAGCATTATGTGACTACGCGGATCACTTACGTATTATTCAAACACCTCCGTCCCAAAGGCTAGCGTAAGTCGTGCTTATGGTAGCTCAACCCTTGCCATGGTCCATGCAGATAAAGAATGGTACAATTCAAAAATTGTCTGCACCCAACGATTAAAGCAGTATGTTGACCATCTATATATTCAAAAAGTAGTTATGTAGCATTGTATGTCAACATGATGTATTGGCTTGTATTCCAAATGCATTAATTGAATATTATCGTCGTCACATCGTCAGAAATATTCTGTGCTCCTTCAGTTTGGTTTATTTGTTTCTTGACAAATATACAGCATGACAGTGTCTGCCATTGATACGAACTCGTGATGTCATGGATGCAATGGATGTAGCCGTGCTGTGTACCTTCTATATTGATCAGTCTGATCGAATATGGATGAGCGAGAGAGGGTCTGATAATGAGAGTCTTTAGGATGCGTGGTAAGCCACCATTACTTGTCTTCCCCAAATAACAGCCATTGCCATGGTTTGTCTGCAACGCATAACAATTTCTGGGTTAATCTTCGTATCCACTAGGACTAATGATATCCAGTGACGCTTGCCAAGACGGCCACCATCAACCGAGAAAGCTGACAATCTAGCAGTATTTATCATCCCGCTATTGCCTTCAGTTAGAAACCATATAACAATGTATCGTCATTGGTGAATACTTATTTTAAACTTGATATAGACATACTGCCCCTTGTTGGCGCATTATTTCATGATATTGCAAGCAACGATTACCAAAGCGCATGCATGTCCATTTATACATCCCACTGCAGAAATTCAAATCATATGTGATCATTTGTTTGCAACATATGCATCAACTAGTGATTATGTGGCATCCGGAATGTATCCTGAATATATCGATGTATCTTAAATTAAACACCTCTTCTGCAAACTATAACAAGTTTTCAATATGGGACAAAGCGAATGTTTATCCAGATAAATGAACGGCAAGTGAGTAAAGAGATAAAATTTCACAACGTGCAAGTGTTATTATGCCTTTGAGTTATGCAATTTATAGAAAGGGGTCCTTTTGCAACATTTTTTTTATGTGGCAACAAGCCTTGTTGTAGTGCTCATGCGCCGCTGGTAATCTCCAATAGGCACAGCCATGTAATGAAGATAGCACGGCTGCTATGCCTCCATTCACTGTTTGATTGGCTTTGGGTTTTCCGCCCTCAAATATATGATTCAGAATGAAAAATTATGACGTGTAGTTGAAATGTACGAACATCACATGTGGTTATATATGATATGTTACGTTCCATCAATGAAGCCAACCTAACTGCTACATCAGAATTGATATGATACATTGTCCTGCTTGATATACCACACAATATGTGATCTGTCACAGGCCATCTCATTTTACCTCCCTGAAAAGGACGTGTACATTAAGCTTTCCAGGAGAAATGTTAACGTAGGCCGCATTGTTTGTCTACGCCACCTCAGTCATGGCTGCCACCTGACGTCGTTACTCTCCGCTTACTGTTGGATTATCTCCTCAGCTCCGTAATGCGCTGTTATCTAACGAGGCTTTACATCCCTCTGTTCTGTGGTGTTGCTCGCTTTACCGCGTATGAGGTATTCATCGTTCTCTAAACAATTTTAGTTATTGTGTTATAAACGAACTGGAGCATAAATTTCAGCAGAAGTACCTCTGGCCAGAACTTTCCATTTTTGTTCAGCTTAGGATTTTTACAATAAGCAATCAGCTTCTAGAACGATTACGAATCTAGCATACTTTTGCTATGTGTGTAACGTGGCATGTTGTTTAAGTTATATTCAAAATAGTTTACCACTTATAACAACATGGGCCTCGCAAGTTATATTCCAACCTTTTTATGTCTGATATTCATTTTGCGAATGTGGTGCACATCCCCTGTCAGGCCAAATAGCTATAAATTGGGATGTTCCTTGAGGTTGCCATAAAGCGGAAATATTCTAAATCAAGCGCAACAGCTTTGCCAGGAAAACTAAACGTAGCGGAACGTGGTTGGGTATCTTTCATTTTAGGTTTTTGATGGCTTTTTGGTCTGTACTTCTTCCAAAATGCGTCGATTTAATTCTGTATTCGTCACTTCACTTTCGGCGAACCTTCACAGATTTCCTACGCATAACGATTGTATACAGCCCGCCCCCCCCCCCCCTCCCCACTCAATCGCTTATATTCCCGGTTGTTTCAAGCTAAAGTCTGGTCAGCTATCACAATACGCATGTGTATCATCTGGGGTCTATCAGAGAAGCACGTGAAGCATTGGTCTGATTGTGTTCTGGTTTTAGTAAACCGCTTGTAAATAGATAAGATCACAAGCCTTCCATTAATCTTCGTGAAACTCACTCAGTTGTAGTCCATTGATTTGCTTGGTCTGTAACACCGATAGCAGTGGTGCAATGGCTGTGGTGTAGTACATTGAGAACGAATCATCTGGCGATTTCACCAGCAAAACATGCTGTTTGTAGGATTGGGGACGTTGGCGGCTTAACGATGAGTTTTGTTTGTCGTCATTATTCCACCTGTTCACATAATACCCTATGGACTCAGGACAAACTTTCCAATAACCTAAGTCGTATTTCCACTGGTGCTATCTGTCCTCGCCAATCAGTGTGGATGGTCTTCATGTTTTGGTTGGCCCCGTAGTGTTGTCTATGTGCGAACTATTTTTGATGTAATGTGCTGTGGAAGATATCTGCTTAGTATGACGTAAATTGTGCGTCTGTAAATAATAAGCGAGTCCGACTATTTTTTTAGACTAGGTTTCATTGTTATAAGCGTCAGTTCAACCCCAAATCATTTATTCATCACAAATTGCAGTTGCGGTAGTTCTTATTCGGAATTGATCTTGTTGTGGCAGAGGAGGCTAACATTGCCACATCTTCGTCCAGATACATGCGGTGGTTGTCGTCGTTATACAATGAATGATCACTAACAATGCTTGCGGGGACGGAAATAACCCAGAAACCACTCCAGATTCTGACACAGATTGATCAATACGTAACGATGCTGTAATTTGAGTAAGTCGAGGATGGCTAGCCTGTACACGTGAATCCTTAGTCGCTGTGTAGATAAACAGACCCTTTTGATATCCTTGAGTGTTATCGCAATATAGTGTTAAATATTTGTAATGGATTCAATACATGCAATAGTAACAATAATTGCAACAGCCATGTTACTGGCAATATCTTTATTATTTCCAATAGCTATGGCCAGTGTACCATCCAAAGCAATTGCTGTTTATATCAGCAAATTTATTTAATGTGTCCGTCCGATACTGCTATCGTGCAAAATAATATGATTGAAAACTGACGTCCAAGCAAAGGAACACTTATGCAAACATCTTCCGCCTTATTTCAAGTTTACCCTGAAAAACGTAGTTGTGTTCTTTATAAATAAGCATACCTATTATTGGGCATCATACAACTGTGATTTGTTCGACAGTAGAACCCATAGCAATAATCACATTTTGCAGCTGCTGTAAAGATGTGAAGGTAAGCCGCATCGTTCATCTTCGTCTCCGGGCATGGCTATCACCTGGCTTAGTTTACTGTCTGCTCACTACACAGTTATCTCTTTTGTTCACCAGCGGGCCTCAACCTCACTGCGTTTTATGGCTGTTAGCTTGCGTCAGGCGCTTGCCTTATCTATCACGAAAGGGCTCAAGGATGGCAGTACATTCAGGCTGCAAAGGTAACATGTATAACTGACACAGTTAAAGTGAGCTGAATATAAATCATGCCAGGCACCGCTGTCCAAAATTGTCTAGAAAGCTGGCGATATCTATAATCTAGTGCCAAATCCAAACATAGTAAATGAAACATAATCCTATACCATACCTATTTACACACAGACATATGAGTAAACAATAAGTTACATATGTTACTATGGTCCAGTAATACAAATGTATGACAAGCGATGATATTTCTCATTGTACTACCATTTATTAGACCAATGTTCCCCTTTAATCACATTGAGGTACACATTAACCTTACAACCCCTTAAACCCACACCCAATTGCTTAGCATCCCCTATGTCCGCATCAATTCAGAAATATTGCACATGCCTACCTCACAATATAAGTATCGCTTAACCCTGCCTTAGCCTTGCTGTTTTCCCAATTCTTGCTTTTGCTAGTCTTTACCATCGCGCCTGGACTGTATGGCTTAATCGCACACTACAAAACAGTCTATAATTGATTCTGCTCGGTATCCCTAACTTTTGTTACCTTTTCCCGAGCCTGTATCATTTTCTGTAACATTCTTCAATGCCTCAAACTTTGGCAAATCCATAATGTCTGACAATGCTCCTATGGCCTCAAAATAATTCTTGTTAGAACATAACATAGTTAGTATCAATACCGCACATCCAATTCGGGCTAATTAAAGGAACGCTTGCAAATTGTATTATGACCTATCTACCTGCAGCGCAGTTCCAATATCAGGATCGAACGACGCTAGACATATCACACTGTCCTTTCTGCCTTCCGTGGCAACAGTTTTCCATTAACGCCATACCTGATTAGCGATGAGTTCCGGATATGAATGCTCTAAACGATTCTCTAGGAGTCATGCTTCTAGTGAGCCAGTCAAGCTCTAAATTGTGTTACGAATAACACCTCGGACTACAACACAAGGAACATGATTCCGGGAAAGGGTACCAATGCCAATATGTGCTATGGATATTGTGGCTCTGCTCAGACTGTTTTATGGCGTGTGGATATGACGGCTGGATATTGGTCGAGCGTCAACATTTCATTGATTTCTTTGTTTGGTGCGGGTACCCCTGGCCTTGACAGCGACCCGTGCCAAACAGCACTTGTCTTGCTACTACCAGAGAATTACTGCTTCGTATTGGACACCTCTTGACCCTGTAGCATTCGTTCGGAATATAATATATGACACAGAACATCAGCAATTGGTTATCTGTGAAAATCTTGGCAAGGCGATATGGATTTAATTTGACTCTAGGGACGCCTAGATGTGTACATAATGTTGTTTACCTAAAGTGCGTCTTCGTCTCGTCGAGTAATAAGCCCTTATGCCCAATGCATCTGACAGGTCATCAAGAGTAAGGTTGTTATGAAAGATTAGGCCCGCGTTTGGTGATGACCACGACCAAGTCAATATCCCCGAGTTAGTTTGCCAACACGATGCCCGATCGTTCCAATATTAGCTGAAATCGTAGCTAAAATATCTTCAATAGCATACGTCGGTCGTACATTGTAATAAGGGCCAGACATAAGTTATGCTGGCCTTTTCATAGAGCGCCAGTTGGCACGTTTGTATATAACACTATCTCTACACGTACCTGACGTCATATAATCATGCTATCATTGATATAACTATCATCATTGAACTTTGTTTTAACATTTTGGGGGAGTAATACTAGGGATTTAGTGGCTTGGTGTCTGCTTATATAATGATAATATTATTATTTCCTGTGCTTCAAAATGACAACAAACAGGGGAATAAGAAAGCACAAACATACTGTAAGTAGGTCATCAACTGCCGTACTAATCTTTAATAATCTCAACTTTATGTACATATCCTCTGAGCTCTGCTGACAACTACGGACATCTATTTTCAGGTTGTGTTACGATATATAACTCTACCCCCAGCTTATATTATATTTACCCTTTGCTTGTTGTCAAGCATCACGCACATATAACCTTGCTACATTTTTCAACACGAAATAGGATGCAGGGTGCTGCTGTGGTTAATGTATAACATCACATTATGCAGCAACCATTGGTATCAAATACTAGCAGTGATGGACTAGAGGCTAGTCATTACGTTACCGACATACCAGGGTTTGCATGGTGCCTATGTCAGCAGCGCTTGTAAACGTCTGGGGTTGCGTGTCAAACATCTTGGTGATGATTATTCTAGCGTTATCAGCATCCTTATCATGGAAATCTAAATCATCGTCATCATAATTTGTAGGAATCTTGCAGTTGGTAAAAGTCATCGCTCGCCGTTGGTGACTTTGCTTCTCTCTCCCATGCTGTATTAGACATTGCCTTCATCAACACTTCCGTTACTTCGACAGCAAGCCATTTAGTAGTCACACGTGCTCAGTAACATAAACCTCCAACATGCCAAAGAGGTTGTGCTGAATGATAATGGCGACTAGGTATCAATACCACGCATTATCTAGTTTCCACGGGGCAATCCATAGCCACTATGGCACACTAGTTACCGGAGGCCTACTAATAAACAATTACTTAACTGCGACATAGAACGGCTTCAACCGATGGTCACTAGTGAATCTAATTTAAGGGGCGATTAATGGTACACCTCACCCACGCCATTCATTGCATGGCCAGACGGCATCCGCTGTCTCTGCATTGTGTATACGACCCTCCCCAAGAAAGGTTCATTCAGCGCAATGGATCTTAGTTATGTGACGAAGTGTTCAGTCACTTTACTAGAACTGCAACAATGCACTGTGATTATACCAACGACAATATACTGTATCCATATGCTTTGAACGTACACAGTGATAGGACATCATGACCACATATACTGCTAGCTTACGCGGTTCACAATGCAGTGTGACAGTACACGTACCATAGCAGTGTAGCAGACAATGATAACACACTGTGATCATACATTGTGAAATACTTTCCGTATCTCATATAACAAGGATAGAATTGCATTTCATTTGCCGCTTTTTTCTATCGTATTAGCATTTGCACCAACGATTTCAACTGTGAGAAATGGCGTGTTTCACTGATCCGGTACAACTCTGAGAAAAATCAAAAGCATCAGTGTAATTGCCATATCATTATCTCTTAATCCAAAGAAATGCGAAAGACACAGTAATTATTTTTGCAGGTTAATGAATTGTCGGACAAAACTCTGGCTGAAACTTGGCATCCATACGATAACTAACTAAGTTAGAGCCTGTGTAGAGCATATCATGTAAATACTGAAAGAGAACTTGTGCATAACTAGCAGGTTCGGCTATAAAGCATTATCTGTCTCCATCTACGAGTAAGCTACGACAGCTTAGTAAACGGCACTAGCGCTATATTGTAATTTAGGCTGAATGAGTCCCAAAAGTGGTGCTCGAATGGTAACCGCAATATTGAAGATATTTGATATCCAATAGATTTGAGCATTGTTTGGCAACCCTGAAATGAAATAGAGCTCTGCCTCATTGATAAATCTGAAGTGGGTCCTATTGGTGACGTGAGTCACAATGATTGTATAATACAAAACACTCAGTTAAAGCTTTTACAGCAGACTTCAAACGCTAAGTTATATAACCATGCTCACTACCACGCCTCGAGATGGTTTTGGGTTCGGTTGGCTCTCAGTGTTATCAAGGTTAATGTGCCGCCCTGTTTTATTGACGCTGGGGCATCGTCAAAGTCTTGTACCCAGGCCAACACAATGCCCTTGCCAATGTTGGTAACCAGCATTTAAAGATTAGAGCTTTTATTCATACATGTTATTATAATAGCAGGCTTAAGGATATGTCATGACAGCCCGCGGAAGGAGTAACATGGTTTGATGTTATGGCGTCTGTAGTAGAGACGTTATTACTGGCAATAATCACGAGTCGAAACAGCACTACACTACCTGCTCGTGACAACACACACACTACCAGTGATAGCATCGTAGACGCGATAACCTAACATTCTTTAAGTATATCATCATCTTGTGACAATGCTTTACTGTCTCACGACCTGCTATATATTAGTTGATGGCATCATTTCACCTGCCTTTTTTGTACAATCATGGATATTCATCAGGTGAAGATCATGGGGACATTGGAAGTTACTGTTATCCAATACTGGTTTGATATCTCCGTTCGAAACGCATGTTTTTCCTAAGACATCACCTTACGCTTAAGATGTAAAAATATTTCAGGTTTAAACTGCACTATGCTATTGCTGTATTCCTTCTAACTTGAAGTCAATTAATAATCATGGCATAGAGTTTTGCCCATCACCAAGATTATAACATCAGTCAATGATGTAAACTCATCAACCTAGCCCGGTGAATGTTTGATATCTGTAAACAAGGTGCAGCCCATCATCATGGCACTCTTTACTGTAACACACCAACCGACACAGGAATCAGGGTATTAATCCGTTCCCTTCATTCTCTGTGTTTATAATATCGATTGTGCCACTTAGCTTTGTACCTTGAATCCATATGTCATGCTTCCAATCATTAATGTCGCTGCTGTCGACACTATTGTGTCTCGTCTCTTTCGACGTCTCTATTAATTGATAACATTAGGTGCAACATTGTCCAGCCTAAACAAATTGAACTACATTAACGAAGACAGTATTGATGAGAATGCTTTTCAAAGTGCATTCAGAATGACAAATAATCTCTGTGATGCTGTGGGGTGTTACAAATGGTTGAAGCTGCAATCATGATAGAGGAGGTAACATAGCACTAACACACACACACACACACACACACACACACACACACACACACACACACACACACACACACACACACACACACACACACACACACACACACACACACACACACACACACACACACACACACACACACACACACACACACACACACACACACACATACACACACACACACACACACACATACATACACACACATACACACACACATGGAGTGCAGTCAGATATCCATTGGGCCCGTAAAGTAAGTCATGTGTGGTAAATCAACTAATAGCCGACAGATCAACACTCATGGAATATAATTACGGTTAGTAGACTAGGTCAATGGCTAAAGAAGCTTAGTCTTCTCTTCACCAAATCTTCGGATTACCTTTCATCTAACTACTATCGTACCTATTATTACCTATTATCACCTTCAATATCTAGCGGTTATTAACCAAGCAAGTGGGATCGGCCATAAGGATTGGGTAAGGGGGTATGGGGGTTGTCAGTGATGGTTAGAGAACAGACCAATCCGCTAGTTCATAGGATTGTGCTCCCATGCGGACATTGAGCACGGAAGATTCTGTTTTGCGATGCAGTGGAGGTCATTCAGGGTACAGCTTCACGTGGAGGTTCCATTCGATAAACCCAGACGCCAGTGTTAGCCTCCATCGGTGAGAAGTTAATGAATGTCTAGATAATATAACATAGACTGCATGCATTTCGCAGGAATCTTAACGCTTTGTAAAATCGTCTATATGTAATCGGTATATATGGCTACACTGACTTTCACTCACATCTATATGACTATCAGAGAGAATACCTAAGTTTGATATCCATTTAGAAACAGCATCTGGTATCGCGTCTAAGATATGTTTTGAAGGTCATAGGAATCGCTTAGTGGACAAGTTACCATCAATCATTCAATATCATTTTATTGTATGTAATCGTGCTCTGGTACCGTTATTGGTCCTACGTTTATCGCTGATAAGAGCCATACACGTGATCTACAACACACGACCCTGTCTAGTCTTCACTACATGACTGATCCGATGTGTCATATTTCATGCAATGGGACAGTTTATATTCATAAGGCTGCAATAAGTGCAGTTAATCCGGCAAGTTACGGGTCACTTTACTGATTTGATTGCAATATGTCATTGCCTAGTAAGGATTCCAATGCCCACTGATGCATTTGTATACTTGTAACGGCGTCTGTGCTCATTGGGAGCTTCACAGCACTCAATGACGTTCTATGAAAATATGTCACCTTATTGTTTGTAACTTGAGATAACGATATTTATAACAAATATACTGATATGTAACAGTTGTACTATAATGTTGCTTTCATACACCAGGTAATGAGCGCATCAATTAAGTTACAATTGTCCTGTGGGACTGGTTTGTCGGTGAATTATGTGAAATGCACGTGTTATGTAAATAGTGGAGTGTTCTACATGATGACACATGGTCTGTTTCACTATGCCCTCTAATCACCGCCGTATGATAGCTTGGTTCGGAATTACACAATGGGCATCAAAGCCGCGACGGCTGCATGGCTGATATAAAACATGGGTCTGGTGTATCTGCACGGATCTTAACCGAAAATTATTTGCAGTTACATAGACTCTTTTGACTACGGACATACTCGCACCTAATACAACTGTCATTTGAATAACAATCGCATGTCATTAGTGAGCGGTATAAAATTTTGACAGCATAATCCCTCATCGGATGCAGTGCGAGCATCGGATGCAGTGCGAGCATCTGGATATTGGTGCTTATCGTGGCCTTGTTAGTTGCCAAGGAACACCGGGACGTATTGCTCCCCACAGGCTATTGGACTGATATCATATATAGGTCGGGGTCAACACTATTTTTAACCAACCATATTCTACCAGTGTTTAACGTACTCTATCAACCAACCATACTCTACGCGTTGCATAAAATATTAACTCATTACCAAACATACTCAACACACCGCGCCATCAACATGGCACGCACGTGCTAGCACATTACGGTCTCACCATGACAAGCGCTGACTAGTAGCACTCTGCAATGACCATAGTCATGTGTCAGAACAAAGACCAATCACCTTGAGTAATGGAATAAATGCACTGATGGGCGTTTTACGATACCACCCAATATAGCAATTTGTACAAAAGTGGCATTATTGAAGCCACAAATATCGTCCATTTGACAGAGTCTTACCGATAACGCCATCCCAGTGGTCCAGCAATCGGCGTCATTACGTGTAAACATGCCGGTTTATGATGGTTAGAGCAATGTACCGCTTGACGCAGCATCAGTTTTATTGAACAAAACAAAGTCATCCCGCAAACCATAACCATGTATAAATTGTCGATATATATGGATAAATCAATTCCAACGCGAGCCATTCAGAATTATGTGTCTTACAAAATGCCTTTGTATATATGCAAATTTTGAACGATGTCCGAGTTAGTGGTATGAAACATACTCCCGGCCCTCTACATGTTTTGTTTTACCTTAGATTGTCACACTGCTTTAGATCCAACTAAGCAGTAAGCTTTCATAAGCGTCTAAAGCATAATTACCCTTGTTAAAGTCAACCGGTATTGTAGATGAGTATAAGGCAGCATGTACTTTTATGTCGCGTGGTTCCCCATAACACCCACGCCGTTACTGACGTTTGGTTGCCTTGTCTTTATCGAATTTGAATTCTTTCATCGTCCCGTCAAGTGATGTGAGTGAAAGTCACTACGCTATTTTGTAAGCTCTCTGGTAGCAATCATTCCAGTGTACAAGTCTGATATTCCACACATTGTTATGCCACGAAATGACGTTTACGGGTGCACAGATATGTCAGATGTAGTGTGTAGCGGTGAGTAATGGTTATCATAGCTTTACAAATCTCGTCGTTGCATTTGTACTCTTCTCTTTATACTTAAAGCTTCAGATGCGATCCAGCCATCGACATTACTACATAACGCGCTTGGGCGGCACAAATTGTGTCGGACTCCAACATATTCCATTATGATAAGCACAACAAAGGCTGAATATCTGATGAACAGCACTGTTGAGGATGGGTGTCTGTTAAAACGTTACCCATTTATCGAGCATGTGAGAATGCTGTTTTTAATGGCCTTCAGGGTGTAGGGAACACATTGAAGTATGACTCTCATCAGTCTATCGCTGTGATATTCCGGATGAGTTTTGATTAATTTGTGATTTTATCCGGGACATTCGGCTACCAAGTTAGCTCCCGATATTTGCTTTGCATGACTTATATAATCTTAATAATGTGTTCCCATGCTTGTATGTTTCCATACAGAGGGGGTTGTCGAAACACAAAACAGCTATTTGATATCCATCTTTTTGACGATCGCAAGCAACTGCACCGATTTGTGGCAAAGGCTTAATTTCATAATATTCATAATCATGTTTTTTTGTTCTATACACTAAGGGGTGTCAACGATACTGATTGTAAGTGTGTGTTATTATGCGACGTGGTTTTACTGTTGAAAACATTCAATGACTGTTAACATATTTACAATCAATATCTTTTGCGGTGGTGATATATAGCGGTACGTGTGAGATACTAATCCATTATAAACCTGCCTATTGTATTTCAGGTTTGGCGTTCAAGATTCAACCTGAATAATGCAAACCGGCTTTTCTGAGCGCCTTTATCCAAGTAATTGACAAGCCTTGCTGTCCTTATTTTATGTCATTATCCTCACTAGACTACAAAATCAGGTGACAAAACACGCCGCCGTCATTGATTAGAGGGAAGATCAGTGACCGTGTTGATGAATACTTTGCCTTATAGCGCCCAGAAAAATCCAGGTCTAGACATCACATCGATTTTAAAGCTCAGTCACGCAAGGTTAAATGAGGCTTATTCAAGTGAAAAGTGTTCTGATATGCCGATTGCACTAAGTAAATATCTGGCAATGATTCGTAACGGCGCAGGGCGTTATATATAGGCGTTATACTATAACGAAACGGGAAAAGCAACACACAACAATGAGTTGTTTTTGTTGCCAGCTGTGGCGGTGACGGAGATGGCATTTTTTCTGGAAAGATAATACATTGGTGATATATTATGTATACTTATAAACAATCGTAATCTTACAGAGCAATAAACGTAATGGCGGTATGACTATGCAATTGGCAAAATACATCAAACAGTTCGACTGAGTTACCTGCTAAAACAAATATGTTAAAAAAACACATTTACGTGGGGAGTGAAATCAAAGCCTGAAGCCTTCGATTATGTGCGACTGATCAAACAGTACTAACTGCCAAACAAAAGATATCAGTTGATTTCAGCTTTCCCGTTGTATAATGATTTCAAGCACCAGCATACCGTCGGCGTATTTTGACATTTTGTGATCATACATAACTACGTCCAGTCTCCTAACCTTGTGGCACTCATATCCACCTCAGTAGGTCATCCTTCATTCCCTATACATCCATCACCAAATGATGTCAGATGACTGTCTTCGTACAACTTTGCACATATCGTCCATAACAACGACGACCCAATTTGTTTGTAGTCTCTCCCCCGTATAACCACACACAGCTCGCATAGAAGCCTCCATCAGTAGGGTTGATCTATCTTGTGGGACAAACACTCTTAGGGCCATTTACCGTCCAATGCAGATCTTTCTGATTAAATCAATTGTTATCGGTTGCCACGGATGTTGCTGTTGTGTGATCATTGGATGCATCCTGGCTATAGAGAGGCTATGGGTAAATCGCCATTACATCAAATTAAAGTGGCTTTTGTGTTGCGATTCCCATCGGCTTCTATGCAATGAGCTTCCCTTTTTCTATAACAAAATCGTTATTGGCAATCGTTTAATGTTATAACATAGTTCATTA
This sequence comes from Urechis unicinctus, assembly GCA_034190875.2. Classification (NCBI taxonomy): domain Eukaryota; kingdom Metazoa; phylum Annelida; class Polychaeta; order Xenopneusta; family Urechidae; genus Urechis; species Urechis unicinctus. The sequence continues at coordinate 64,753,201 of CM067351.1, forward strand.
TTACAATACCGACTTGTTAATAATATTTATTGTGATACCATGCTTCAAAGGTGGTGTTGTTTTATAACGCTGATGTTATCTTTGTTATATCTTCACAAATGACTTTAGCTATACTGACTGCAATCGCATGCTTCAAGATGGTGTTATATTGTAATGATTAGCTATGATAGCAATCGTCGTGGGTTAAATAACCACCATAAATCTGCCAATTTTTTTTTTGGTTCAGCCCACGAGGTTATAACCAGTTGGCAGCTGTTGATCCTCTGTACTGCGATTAGCCGTTTATTGAGGCCTTCGTTGAAGGCAGATGGAGTCATGCCGAGGCCATATGCTGTACTAAAAAGGGGACAGAGACACTCTTGAAACACGAAATAATGATTTATTTCAGTTCCTAGCAGTGGTAGTGGTAGGGATAACAATTCCCCCTTTGTCATTTTTCAAGACCCAAAGACTGTGTTGCAGGAATGTATTATGTTGGTTTTTTGGTGTTATATGTAGTCTGCAAATATTGCTCCTGGAAGGATAATTATTTAAGAATTAGAACATTGTTAAGACATGTGTCTCGGTTCACAGAGACCAGTCCTTTGCCTATTTCACCTTTTAAAACATGCGTTAATTTGTAAAATATGTAGGGTGCAAACTTGAAACCGTCAAGAAAGATGTCATGCTTGCATCGTCGTGGACATGATGCATTAATACAGACTACATAACATGATTAGCATTAAATTGTAAACAATGTAGGGTGCATATTAAAACCGTCAAGAAGGATGTCACGCATGCATTATCATGGACATAATAACCTGCGATCTATACGAAGCGATACATATGACCGCGTTTGGACTATGCCATTGGGTAGCACTACTAAACTTCACCAGCCATCTAGACGTGTTCATGTACTATACATATTGGCCCTAACGCGAAGCTACATTCTTAACAAAATCCCCATTGTTACTAAAGTTGCGATTTGTCCTTTCCTGACCTAAACTTAGCATTGAGAGTAAATAGTTACGATTTCGCTCAAAAGCTTGAACTTAAAGAAGCCTTTTAACATTTAGCCAGAAGGCAATATCGTTGCATAACAATGCCCTCGGATAACAAAGCCACTTAAATATTATCCCATGATGGTGGTAACATGCATTTAGTTATTTCGTGTAAGTGAGATATCACCCCTTTAACGGGACCATTTGGACTGAACGTCGCTCTAGGTTGATGGAGTAGCTCTGGGTGGGTCATGTGTTTTCATCCTATTGCCCACTTCATGGGATCGACAATATAGTTGTACTGCTGACCGCCTATTTAATTTTTGCCCTTTTTGTATCGATGTCAAATGACTAACGACGGGCTGTCTAGCATTTCGCACGCACACGATTGCGTTGATTGAGAGCGAGCAAACGCACGTCGCGAAATGAGTTTTATCCAGTTGAGCACGTGCAGTGCACTCGGATTCAATCACATATAGATTTAGAACGTAAATGTTGTTCTGCGCCCATGTTGTATTATGTTTCCTAATGTTATGAACGGAAGTCATTTGTCGAATCTGTGTCTGCAGTCAGTGATGATAAGACATCAAAACTGATCCCGACACCTGACATCGCTATACACCGTGGCCAATTTGTACCCAGTTAATGATTCGTCCGTGACCAGGTTGACGATTGCTCCCAGAGCTCATGAAAGACCCATTCAGGATGCAGCAAGAATTCCGCTTTTGACCCCCGACCCCACCCCAAATGACATCTGTCGCTTTCTATTCTGCTGTTATTTCGATTTCCGTCATTGTTGCTAAAGTGATTGTCATTAACATAATTGTTGCTGGAGTGATTGTCATTCATTTTACACAGGTCCCTGCCAGTAGGCTGCCATTGCCGTAGTGAGCATCTCACCTAAACATCTTTTTCCTGTCAATTTATGTACTTCAGAGGCCGGAGAGGCGCAATGAAGAATGCTGTTTGCATTAATGTGACAGCGAATTATGATCCCATTAACTCACTGTTGATGCACTGTACTCCTTCTGTTCGTACTCCAGGGGTCTATTTTACAGAATTAGCTGCCATGAATGAGTTCGCTAGCAAGATGCACTACAGTGAGTGAAGCCCCGCGGGATAATCCCTTGTAGAGCAAACTGAACCAATATGTATCTCAACATATGATGTTAAAGGGCAGCTAGCGAACGTTATTTTGGGTGTACGGATAGAGCACATGAAGGTCAACAGAGTGCAGAGGGTTGGTAATAACAGTCTCTTAGGTGCGCGGTAAGCTGCCATTACTTGCGCTCGCCTGATAACAGTCATATATTCAACCGTCATGGTACATGTGCTCTGTATGTGAAGTTCTGAATGTTTCTTCTTATACACTAGAACTAATGATACCCATCCACACGTGCAACGCCGACCGTCATCAGTCGTGCAAGTAGACAGTCGATCAGTATTTAACATACAACGATGGCTGCAACAGAAACTAAATAACAATGAATCGTCGTTGCTGAATACTAACTCCAAACTATATTTGGACTCGCTGCCGCTTGCTGGCGTATTATACCATGATATTGCATTTTGTCAAGTGGTGTGTGAAGCTATCATAGCCAACTCAGAATTATCAGGAAGCATTTGTTGTAGACGTACCCCAATAAATAAGAAACCTAGATCTAGGACGAGTACGGGTATTTTTGTGGTCGTTGGGGTGTCGTCTTTGGATAAGTTTTGTGATTGTTAATAGTAAAAACGGCAGTTAAACCTTATGTTTTGTCCCCATTTTTTGCGGAGACAATCAAGGCGCATACAGTGCCAACGTCACGTCGTGCGGTCAGTTTTTCATCTTAATTTGTGATGTTCTAATGTGCTCGTATAATATCGGTGTACTTCTACGTGAGAGCGGCTTGAGTCATGTTTACTTCCATATCTAACGCACTTTTTACACGGTATTGTATTAGGTGTGCGTGGTAAGTGAATCCCCAACGCGTATATTGCTGGATTGAAAGAACAATTGTGTCCAGAAATATATGCATTGCTCATAAATGTGAATTTAATTGATAAAGCCGATATGTTTGGTGATATGGTAATTGTCGCAACAAATCTAACCGTTTTAGCTACTCGTAATGTAGCCTGTATTTGCGGAATTTAATTCCGATGCATTGACTGCCCACCACATTAAACCTTCTATGGTGCATGAATAACATAAACCGGCATAAGCCAGAAATGTATGTGGATTTAGTTCCAGAGGACCATGGCATACAGTATACAGTAAAGCTACCAGCCTTGGTGTAGCAGAGCCTTCCTGTTAGCTTATTACTGCAGATCATCTCATGTAGGTTACGTGGCGCCAACATATCCCGGATCAAACCAATCAATAGCATTTATTGCCATGGAATGTGACGTAACGAATGAATGTATAAAAGTCTGAGCTGTTTCTGCATTCGAAATAGCTTATGAAACTTTCCATAGAATTTGTGAATAGAGAAAAGACCGAGAAAATACATCAAACCACTAATTAAACAAGCTTCACATTTATTAAAACGTGAACAACGCAAGTTTTTACTGCGGAATACAGGGAGAATGGGGGACGACAAATACTTACTTAGTGACTATTTCATATCATTGTGTAAAAGATAGATACTAATCTAGAATTATTATAATAGTTAACCACCATTTATTCGAGCGACGTTTTGCTGTAAATTCACTCTTTAATCTATGATTTCCCTTAGTCTTACTTCCCGTATTTTGGGGGTTTTTTATTTAATTTTTCAGGCCATGCGACTTGGCGATATCGTCTGTAATGTTACCGCTTGAGTTACGATATTCTATTATATATCCATAAATTGTAATGACTGGCTTTAGACACCTTCTTTGATGTAATGTGGGTAATGTTGGTAATGTGGCATGTATTAACAACAAGTAACGAACAAAACTGATAGATCTCCAAGCCAATTAAACAGAATTAATTTGGCGAGGCTTGCTTTCCTTTGTATTTATACCATCTGATACTTACTCTGCTCATTGTAACTTAAGTTCAGATCGAACCAGCAGCGCCATGTCTTCTAAGACAGATTGAGTAGAAACTTCCAGCTTTGACACTCATAGCATTTAAAGCTTGAAAACATTTTAATTCAAATCATATAAGAGCACGATCTATTGCAAAGAAAAAAATATAAAAAAGTACGATATCATTTAAAATGTTATGCCTCAAAGAGCACACCTACACTAGGTCATGTTTTATTAATTACAGTAGCACATTATACGTCATCTCATCAACAACCACGGTTATGACTATGCTGAGTTTAAACTATTCTGTTTGACACGTGCAGATGTATCAATGCCAATGGTAATAGCTATAAGAGACGTTGATAATCTCGCCCCTTGAGAACATATGTTTTATGGATTGCAGATGCTCCAGCTGTACCAATCTGTGATCATGCTCTTTGTTTGGTGTCCAGGCCGATGATATCGAACCTTTCATAGAATCGCCAATATCATGCTAACTACGACTATCAGGACTGCTTTCTGTGGTACATACAAACAGGACAGACTTTCCACTCACATAAATCCTATTTACACTGGCTCTATCTGTCCTCGACAATCTGTGTGTATGGTCATCATGTCTGTTATTGGGCACTGCATCCCCACTATATTTATTCGTCACAAATCTTTTGAAAACATGAATCGCAATGACATTAGTACCCAGTCGAACTGATTTTGTAGTGGCAGACGAGGCTAACATAGCCATACTTTGATTCCGATAGATGCAGTAGTCGTCGCTTTACAATGATTGGCCACTTAAAGTACTGTAGACACGGGAAAACCTAGCAACCACTCCCAATGCTTTTGACACAGATCGAGCAATAAAAAACGATGCAGTGCTTTGAGTAAGCCAAGGATGGCACACCTTTGACGGCCAGATTCCTCGGTTGCTTATGAGCAAGTGCTACATCCTTAGCCGATGTTTATTGAGCATTAATTTATCACTATAGCTAACCGGGCCCTCTTGATATTCTTGAGTGTTATCGCAATATGGTGTTTAATATTTGTATTGCATTCAATATATGCATAAGTGAAAACATTCTGCAGCAGCTATATTATTGCTGATATCAAATATATTTCCATTCGCTATTATATTTGCACTAGCCTTAGCATTTGTTATATCTATAATATCTGTAATAGCTATAATATGTTGCATTGCGAGAATAAGGGACGTAAAACCCTCATTTGTTCGACATATCTATAAGCAAAATTTTTGATTTATGCCCATTATTGCTGTCGTACAAAGCATATTATTGGCTATTGACGTTCAAGTAAAGGTGAGCTTGTAAAAACCTGGCACCGGATCCAGTTTACACATGAAAAACGCAGCTGCGTTATTTGCAAATAAACAACTCGATAATTCTGCATGAAACCCATTGCAATTATCACCCACTAACACAGGCCTGCATAACATTTGCCAGATGCTGTACGTATGTGAAAATACGCTGCATTGCTCTTCTACGTCGGCGGGGCATGGCTGCAATCTGATATAGTTAGCTGCCTGCTGGCTTCCAATTTATCCCCCTTGCTCACCAGTTGGCCTTCACCTAAAGGCGTGCTATTGCTGTTGGTTTGCGTCAGGCGCTTGCAGTGCTTTTCGTGAAAGGGCTGGAGCATCGTAATACAATTTTATGTTATTGACAGTGACGGTATCGTATATAACTGAAACAACTAACGTAAGCCTCATATGAAACATTTCATGTCTTTGAAGTTGGCGATATTTATAACTTTGAGCCATATCCAAGCGTAGTAAATGAACAATAAACCGATGCTTCACTTATGTACACACAGACGTGTGCGTAAACAGTAAGTTACATATTGTAAAGCCTGTTGGGGCTGTTGCTGGGTTCAGGGTAGCCTTAACTTTAACTCTACTTTAGCGGGGCAATGGTACCCCACCGTTCATACCACTTAGTAGAGAAGAAGATCCAGACAGATATTTATAGGACGTTTATTATATTATCTTCAAATACAATTCCAAAACCAACCTACTGATCTCCACACTGCTTCCGATACACAACTGGTTCACTGCAGTTACCACGAATAACAACAGGAATCTGCGAATAGTCTTCGAGGAGGCGGCTGTAGTTCGTAGTTGGTTGACTACTCCAGTCTCTCTTAATCTCTGAATTCCATTAAATGATTGCCCTCAATCAGTGAGGTCATCTGGCGTGCGACCAAATGGGCGGACGCTTCATTAATTCAAAATTAATTCAAAAAGCTGCACAACAAATTATGTTAGACGAACTACATTAAACCTGAATGGCCTCTCAGTTGGCCATGACATTAACATAAATGCATTCAATTAACACTACGCAGGAGATGACATAATATATGACTCAAACTTAATTGGCATTCCATTTTGCCAAGAACATTTACATACATGCATAGCATTAGCTACAAGAGGGAGATGGTATATCAGATCAGCAGGTTTGTACATTAATTAGAATGACAATTGACAACTATTGCTAAACTTCAAAGGGGTTGGCAACATCAACGGTCTGACACGGACTTTAAATATCATTACGTTCATAGGTTATCCCGTCATAGCGTCAATGTTAAACCTTACAATATGTTACAATGGTCCAGTTATACAAACGACAAGCGACACAATTTCGCGCTAAACAAATTGCACTACCATATACTCGTTACCCTTTAAACCGCATTGAGGTGCACATTACACTTACACCAATTGCCGCTTAACCCCAAACCCACTTGCTGAGCATCGTTCACCTCCGCGTCATTTCAGAAATATTGCAAGCGCCCACCTCGTGATTTCAGTATCACTTTACCCCAGATTAGCTTGATCTGGATACTTTATACATGCTTGTGTTTTCTGTTTTTCGACCCAAGTCAGGACTGTATAGCCCACCACAAAACAGCCTATTTCTGGTTCTGCTCGATTCCAGTAACTTTCGTAACATCGTAGGGCGTGTATGGTTCACTTCGCCACATACTTGGGCGTACATTATCAACTTCGTCACATGGTAGGGTGTGTATAATCCACTTCGCCACATGGTAGGGTGTGTATGAACCACTTCGCCACATGGTAGGGTGTGTATAATCCACTTCGCCACATGGTAGGGTGTGTATGAACCACTTCGCCACATGGTAGGGTGTGTATCCACTTCGCCACATGGTAGGGTGTGTATAATCCACTTCGCCACATGGTAGGGTGTGTATAATCCACTTCGCCACATGGTAGGGTGTGTATAATCCACTTCGCCAGTATGGTAGGGTGTGTATAATCCACTTCGCCACATGGTAGGGTGTGTATAATCCACTTCGCCACATGGTAGGGTGTGTATAATCCACTTCGCCACGTGGTCTGGCGGGTTTGATCACTAGTGACTTCAGCGTCAATCGCTACAATCCCGATTACTTTTCTTTTCTCTTGCTCCCTTCCATTTGTTACATTGGCTATTTCTAGATTGCGACTATTGCTTAATGTATCAGTACGCTTGAATGACTGGATTAGAGGTCCCAATTATAGAAATACTTCTGTACATGCCTATTGTGCGACCACTCGCATGTGTTCTTGCTGACCAGCCTATTGTAAACCAAGTGTCAATTGTGTATTATGCTGATAACAAATCCTACTGCTACATTGATATTCCACTCTTACCTATTGCATCAGAAATCATTATGATCAGATTGACTCAGCAACTGTCACGGATGACCGCCCTCTCGTAATAGCCCTATGATAATAGCCCTCTATACAAAAATCATATTCCACTCAAGTGCCTATAACATAAGGTGCACTGCCTCCCTTCATTTTCACTCTTGTTTGCTTGTCAGTGTGGCGTCATTCGTAAGCCTTGAGACGATAACACTCTCTCTGTTTGCCAAATGCTTCTGTGCAATTGTTAGCTCAGTATTGGTGATAACTGTCACACAAGGCAGTTTATCCTTCTGTTATGGCTTTTGGACACATAATGCGCAATAAAGCCCTGTAAATGTTTATAAGGTCCGTTTCCTTCATCTGTCCTTGCAGTATTTTGATGTTTTGATTCCTGTCATGTTTTTTCTAGGCAGTTGATGTGATACCTGATTTTTTGAACATCTGTTGAGATAATGTATGACCATATATTAGCCCCGGGATGTGAGAGACTTGTGTAGAGCAAACCGACGACCTTTGTACCATAAACTGAATCTGGCAGCTTACCCATTTATAAGCCATGGAAATACAATTCCAGAGTTTCATTGATCCAGTTTGCCCTTAAAAGAATCAAATGTAACCAACTAAATGTTAAATTATGGAAAACAAACCCTCGTTTACCTTAAAGCTGATAACTAAACTGCCATGTTATCTTCCTTATGCATCAGTGACTTGCCTGGACATAGCTCTTTGAAGAGGAGTGTCTTGACTATGTTTGGCGGAATAATGAGACATGATATTTATATGATACTATTGTTATTTTTATGACCAGGTGACAATGTTAGCTGGGATTCGAACCCATGACCCTCTGTTGACCGCGCAGATCACTCCACAACTGAGCTAATGAGACCTGTGCTCGAGCCCAGCAGACACTTTCACTTGTATTGTTAAGGGGCATGCAACATTTTCCCCTTTTTCCAATCTAGTCATTTCCACTGTGACTCCACAATTCAACCTAAGGCGTCTCTGTCATGTGTGTGGGTGCATTTGTATACCTCTCTCTCGCCACACAGGGATCGTACCGCGAGATATTACAGATGTTATAACACTGTCCTGGATGTTATGATACTATAGTTATTTGGTCACCAGGTGAAAATATCTTAGCTGGCATTCGAACCCAGGACCATCTGCTGACAATGCAGATCACTCTACAACTAAGCTACCGAGAGCTGTGTTAAATCCCAGCAGACACTTTCACCTGTACCGTTAAGGGGCATACAACAATATTCTACCACTCTGCATAATGAGGATATATGATATAGCTGAGGACCGTGTATGGCGCTATTTACATGTGTAGCTATATCCTACAACGTCCGCAAATGCCGATAGTAAAACCAAACAGATAAATCGATCACATCCAACAAACGCCCATTGATCTATTGGCTTAAACACAACAACATCCAATCAAAGTGTTTTCCGAATGCCATTTGTATCAGTGCTAGGTAAAAACCGCAATTACAACAATACCACTGTTAAGGCAAGTGGGTGTCAACTCTGGATATTGCGTGCGCAGCAGCACCTAGTTGATGGTTGATAATTCACCTATACTAAGTGGGTATCACCTCTGGATATTGTGTGCGCAGCAGCACCTAGTTGAGGGTTGATAATTAACCTATACTAAGTGGGTGTCACCTCTGGATATTTGGTGCGCAGCAGCACCTAGTTGATGGTTGATAATTCACATATACTAAGTGAGTGTCACCTCTGGATATTGCGTGGGCAGCAGCGCCGATTTGATGGTTGATAATTCACATATACTAAGTCAGTGTCACCTCTGGATATTGCGTGGGCAGCAGCGCCGATTTGATGGTTGATAAGTCACCTATACTAAGTGGGTCACCTATACTTAGTAGTAGTCATCTCGTCAGGTCCGTAGCATGACATACACTTCATGCTAATGCTTTCCTAATTTCGTAATTTTCATTGAAACTATGCTATATCAATGATTGACGACCGACGCTGGAATGGTACAGTCCTCGTTGTTGCTGACATGACATTTTCCCTAGAGCTGAAGATAAAGCAACTGCTTCTTTAAATGTCAACGATTGATAAACAGTGCCATGTGGATTCTACTCAGTCATGAAAGCTGGTCTCTTGAAAGTCAATCAGAAAAGATATTGCGTCAGTTATTGGCAGCGACTTTTACTAATATTTTACCAGTCGCAATCGAAATTGTGTAATGAACAACTAGAATAGCGATGAAACACTATACAGCAAACATGATTCGGCGAAGATCATCGGACCATCTGGCATATTATCATACCCATGTCATCTAAGATTCCGCATTTTAATGCATGTGTTGGCTGAGATCATTAGCATGCATCAACATGTCATTGATTGCTTTGTTTAGTACAATAAACCTTGTCATATATTTCGACCTCTTACTTTTACTGCGGCCGTCACCAAAAATACACTGCCTCCCGAAAAGGGCACATGCCACCTTCTGTTGCCATTCAATGTTCCAAGGTAAACCAAAACAAAACACTCAATTTTATGCAAAACATATACTTTTCATACTGCTGATATTTCGCCTCCAAACAGTTAGTTAACCTTCGATGTGTCGTAGAGTCAACAGACTGACGATCACCATGGGGTAGTTTCATTCACACGGCACAACACATCAGAACAAATTATTTTTATTGTAATACACCGCACTCAGAGAATACAACCAAAAAATCCATTGTGGCTTCCCATAGACTATGTGGACCTATTATTTTTTTAATTTCATATTTTTTTTATGGAGGTTCGAATATTGTAATACACGGCACTCAGAAAATACAACCGAAAATCCATTGTGGCCCTCTCATAGACTACGTAGACCTATCATTTTTTTAATTTCTGCTCATAGTCCATATACCACTGCACCATATTACCAAGTTTAGTTCAAAACTCATCGGTCATAGTGTTGTAAAATTTTGTTTATGGAGATTCGAATATTGTGATACACCGCACTCAGGGAATACAACCGAAAATCCATTGTGGCTTCCCATAGACTACGTAGACCTATCATTTTTTAATTTCTGCTCATAGTACATATACCACTGCACCATATTACCAAATTTAGTTTAAAACTCATCGGTAAATTTTTTTTTATGGAGGTTCGAATATTGAAATACACGGCACTCAGAAAATACAACCGAAAGTCCATTGTGGCTTCCCATAGACTACGTAGACGTATCATTTTTTTTAATTTTTGCTCATAGTACATATACCACTGCACCATATTACCAAGTTTAGTTTAAAACTCATCGTTAAAATTTTTTTATGGAGGTTCGAATATTGTAATACACGGCACTCAGAAAATACAACCGAAAGTCCATTGTGGCTTCCCATAGACTACGTAGACCTTCATTTTTTTAAATTTCTGCTCAGAGTACATATACCACTGCACCATATTACAAAGTTAAGTTCAAAACTCATCGGTAAAATTTTGTTGATGGAGGTTCGAATATTGTAATACACCGCACTCAGGGAATACAACCGAAAATCCATTGTGGCTTCCTACAGACTACGTAGACCTATCATTGTTTAATTTCTGCTCATAGTACATATACCACTGCACCATATTACCAAGTTAGTTCAAAACTCATCGGTCATAGTTTTGTAAATGAGGTTTGACGTCATTCTGGAGTGAAATTAACAATAAATTCATAAATGTCTTGCCGTAGGGTGCGGCGAGACATAATTTTTTTCTTGATTTTTTTGTAAAGCAGATACTGTGCTGTCTGTATGTTAAATATAATGTAATTCGCTGTATGAACTTTTCTGTAGAACCAAAATATTATCAAAACGCATAATTCTTATTTGCTTAACATGTGGATCTTAAATTCGCCATACTGAGAAATTTACACCGGTGACCTATTCTGTTTATTTTACATTTCGTAAGCTTTATAAACGAGCTTACTCTCTGCAAAAAATCGTGAAAATCTATGTACGAATTTAGAACTGTCGCAATTGTCTTTTAACAACTTTGTATCTTGTCGTCCGAAGCAGCCAGTTGTCGAGTCATGAACAAAAACAGGAAACTATATTTCACTACGATAATTTCCACACCTTGTCAGTCAGGATGTCTGTTGATATTTAACATTGTATGCTACAATCCCATGTCATTAGAGGTAACGCAGTCTTGCTATGCATATTCACCAAAGTATGTGCAAATGGCATAGCAGTAAACATACATCCGATACCCGCGGTATGTGTATATTTGTTCCTGTCCACAGCCCCTTTACCGGTTCTCAATGACAACACTTCGAAGCCTTGAATAACGTATATGATCCTCTGAGAAGCCAGCTAGTTTATGGTTGATCCACCATGCAGCCTAGTAAAGTATGTATGATCCGCTGCGCAGCCTGGTTGTTTATCGTTGATCCATCATGCAGCCTAGTAAAGTATGTATGATCCGCTGCGCAGCCTGGTTGTTTATCGTTGATCCACCATGCAGCCTAGTAAAGTGTGTATGATCCGCTGCGCAGCCTGGTTGTTTATGGTTGATCCATCATGCAGCCTTGTAAAGTATGTATGATCCGCTGCGCAGCCTGGTTGTTTATCGTTGATCCACCATGCAGCCCAGTAAAGAGTGTATGATCCAATTCGCAGATTGGCATTCAGTATGGTCCACTTCACAGTCTGGCATTCGTGTATGATTTACATTTCGGAGCCAGCTACGCTATGTATGATTGATTTATACATTGTGACCGTCCAATTATGAATCGGTACTGTCAAACGACTGGTGTTGAACATTCCATGTCTACTGTTTGACTGTGTGCATCATCATTAAAGTGACCGACAAGCTTCACGTACACCTAGTGTGTGCTGTCATTCATTGATCTGATAACTAACCTATTTTCTCCTTGGATGCTTGGCAGTGTCCTGATGCATCACAAATCATTTGGATCAGATTCAATGTTGTCTATGAATCCCTCCCTATAACGCGGAGCGGGCCAATAACGTTAGGCTCTCTTGGTTCACTGTTGTCGATGAATCCCTCCCTATAACGCGGAGCGGACCAATAACGTTAGGCTCACTTGGTTCAATGTTGTCTATCAATCCCTCCCTATAACACGGAGCGGACCAATAACGTTAGGCTCTCTTGGTTCAATGTTGTCTATGAATCCCTCCCTATAACGCGGAGCGGACCAATAACGTTAGGCTCTCTTGGTTCAATGTTGTCGATGAATCCCTCCCTATAACGCGGAGCGGACCAATAACGTTAGGCTCTCTTGGTTCATTGTTGTCGATGAATCCCTCCCTATAACGCGGAGCGGACCAATAACGTTAGGCTCTCTTGGTACACTGTTGTCGAGGTGATGTCATTGGCTTGCGTAGTGACAAAATGCAGACAAACTTGTAGTACAACGAGTGTAATATGCAGAAGTTATCGCTGACGACATCAAAATGCGATGTTGAGCATTTTGTATATCTGACATCCCAGGCAGCTTATCTTTCTCTTATAGCTTTTGAGTACACAATGCACAATGAAGCAAGTTCTCTGCAAACAGGACAAGCTATAAGTCCATTAGGTTTTGTTTACGCTGGCTCCATCCGTCCTCGCTGATCAGTATTGTTATCCTTTATTCGTGTTGTTAGTCACGTTGTGTTAACATTCTAGATCGTTGATGTGACACCTGATTGTTCCAGTCATTATTTGAACAGCTGTTGAGTAAATGTCTTGTGACAGATATTGACCCTGGGATGAGGGAGACCTGAATGAAGCACAAAAAGGACATCTGTGCAAATCTCATTCATAATTCATGCAAATTTAACTAAAATGGCATTGGCCATCCGTTGTCTCATTGATAGCCATGTTTTCTTTCATTTAGAGGTTCTAACGAGGGTAACACGAAGGCGTAATATCGTTTAACCTTACTCTTCTCGTGTGATAGATAATGTCTGCATTATGAGCAGCAATTGTTAGCATTCGTGTGGACTTGTCAAACTGTCCGCTCCTCCCAACCACCCCCCCCCCCCCCCCACTAAGCTCAGTCGGTATATTGGCAATAGGTTTTGATTCCTTTATTCCTATGTAGTATTATAATATTCGCGTACAAACCAACCCATAATTTCCTAGACAGATTCACCTGCAAACCCGCATGGTTCATCAAAAACTGTATGACAATGCATTCTGATCTTGCATTAAAACAACCATAGACTGTAGACCATGGCGTTAAATTCGCCTCCGTTTTTTAGTTCCGTGACCACCATCGGGGGTGGGGTAAAAAGTTGATAAAATTGGACCCAAAACCCTTCTGAGGAGCATGGTTTTTTTCACAGTAGCAAATGTTGCACATTTGCGAGAACCACTGCGTTAAAGTGTCAGTTGTCATCAACTGTCCGTATAAAAAATTTTTTTTTTTCAGAACACTTTGACAACTGTAGTTATAACAAAGACTTCGATATTGTTATTCGAATTCTATTCTGGAAACAATGTTTATTTATTATAGTAGAAAATAGCAAAGAAATAAAGAAACAAAATCAATAAATTTCCTTCAACAAATGCAGAAGATGCACCAATTACATCAACGTGCAATTGATGTTTTTTGACAATACATGCCTTGAATTGTTGTGAATATTATGCCATAAATTTAACTCAGCAATGACAGATCTCACTGTTCTATAGTTAAAACGGGTGATTAATGCTGTAATTTAAGCTAATGAGAATATAGTGAAAGGAGTACATAGTGGTGTCCCATGCAGTGGCATAAAGTTGAAACATAATGAAGGAAATAGAGCAGAATATTCCCTAAAATGAATAAATAATAATGTACGCATTTTTCCTATGACCGCAGCTTGAGAGAAATAGGTATGCACAAAGTTTTTCATGGTGTTCCCGCAAACATACATTTCAAAAATCTTAATCTTCTTCAAGATCAGAATCCTCATCGTCATCATCCTCATCATCATCCGCTGGTTCAAGGTATCCTGTAACATTGCTACAGTTCTCCCTTGCACACTTACAAAGTTCTGTACATAGAGTATTATTCTGCAAACATGTGCATGTGCTAGCGTTGCTACATCTGTTCGTCTCGCAAGTCACAGAACAGTAGGCATACTCCATGACACTATCTGGTGCAGGTGAAAGTGTCATCCAGTCAATTAGGAGGTCGTCGTTCTCCATCTTCCATCCACGGTGAGAAGGTTGTGGGATGTCTGGAGTAGCCTGTAGACTTCTTCTATATAAAACTCAAAATTCAAAACTATTACATATTATTAATAATAGAAATGTACCACAGATTAGATAGAAAACACCTCACAAATCAAGCATATACTGGCCAAAGACGATTTTGTATCTTTAGTCACTTCTAAGAGATTTCATAAGACAAGCTTTGCCTTAATTGCACACAAGTTAAACATTACTGCTTTTGGGTATTTGCTTTGTTTCAGGGTCACTATGTAACTTCATTACAGAAACGATAAATGACTCATGCGTGCTTATTCAAATGAAAAGTTATAACCAAAAAAATTCTGTGCAGTATTTTGTCAGTAATTTCCATTTTTTGGGGGATACCGGCTGTAGATTGGGCATTTTCACAATTCATAACAAAACTACTACACATTGGAAGTACCGGTTTTCTTTCATTTAATGTTTTATTTCAAACAATATTTCTAAGCTCGTGATTCTGCATGCCTTATCCATTTTGTTTGTGCAATTATTTATCTGATGAATAACTGAACATCTACATACTTGCTTGGTAGTTGGCTCTCTTTGTGTGTAGTTCAAGTGAGTCCTGGTTTGGAGGCATGACAATCTCAGATTTCCATGAAAGACGGAACATGTTGTAGCGGGCTTCATTTACTTCAGTAGCCTTTTGTCCATATAATTTGCAGACAAAAGCCTCCAGCGATGCCGTCATGTTAGGGTTAGAATCTGCATCAAAGTACTTGCCCAGGTCTTTGAATGGACTTCAAAACTGGTTATCTTTGAGTAGCATAGTCAATGCTTTCTTCTTGCCTCTTCCCTTGAAGGCGCTGACACTGTCACAGCCAGTTAAGCAGTGGAGTCCAATCAAGGCATCATTGACATCTGCTCCAATACTATTAAATATGGCTTTCAAGTCTATTGTTCTCTGGTTGATACCTCTCCCAGTCTGTAGATACAGGTGTGCATTGATAGCAGGCTGCAAGGTGATACCGATGACAAAAGCAGTGTCTGGACTGACGATGACAACATGTGAGCTGGTAAGGGCTGCATGAGCGGCATGCAGAATAAGCCTGGTGTCCGTTTCCTGGTGTGTTGAGTGCAGAGATGGAACTACAGCCACCTCTACTGTCTTGTCTGCATCAATACTCGCCAATAACACCTGAACTCCTTTCAGCTCTGATGTATTCACCTTGCTCCATGTGTCAAACAGGTATTCTTGATCAGAGATCCCTATGCAGTGGCCAATGAGAGGGACAGGGGTCCCAGAGAAAATGACTACAGTTCCTTGAGGTTGATATCACGGTATTGGCCAATGACAACAAACCTTGCTAGAAGAATGCGCTCTGCCTGCAGAATCACTTTGTGTGCTTGTGTGCCCGAATTGATCTGTTATAATGTTTACCACTGGTCACACCATTTACTGAGCCACTGGCAAATCAAATTGTATTTGTCTCAATGTTTTAATAAAGGTTCGACTCCCACCCTTTACTGAGTCATCAAACACTTGTGCAATTTCGGCCTTACTGCCCTCTAAATGTTGCCACTGCAGTACAAATTCGATGAACCGTGGTCATTTTTACTATTGCATGGCACTGCAGTGGATTTGTTTACAGGGGAATTGCACATATAGCAACGTTTCTGTCAAAATTCTACGTCGCTTGATAAAACTTCATCCGTAGACGAGTCCGTCGGCTTGAGCTGCGCGATCATCGATAGTAGAGCGCTTCTCATTGGTCAGGAGCGATATCGCTGTATTACGGCTAGGCGTGTTTTCCCCAAGAAATATCTTCGCAATGTTGAGGCTTTCTTTACAATATTGTGACATAATGCGTACATATAAAACGTGTGAAAAGTCATGGAAATCAAATTGTATTTTTCTCAATATTTTAATAAAGGTTTGACTCCCACCCCTTTACTGGGTCATCAACCAACACGATAACTCCACACGGCCAACGTGACAATGCAGTGTAACGGTATTCTGTGACCATATAACCTCGACATACACCGTAACAATACAGCATGACAATACTCTGTGACAATATCTTTGAGCAGACTCTGTACGCATGTACAGTGACCATGCACCGTGACCACACATTGCCTCTATATCACTGTGACAGTACATCGTAACTATACTCCATCCATGATTTTACACTGAGGAATATGCATGTTGCTATGTACTTTAACCACACAGATGAGTGGCAAGACCTACCAGGAAATCTGCAATTACGATGACCATTGCAGCTATCTCTTTCATTCCAAGTATCGGGATTGTTTTACGGTTCAGTGAAAAGGCTTAGGCGTTCTCTCTCAGTATCGGCCGTGATCAATGGCACCTGACGCTTCAACTTGTTTCCACTTACAGGCTCTATTTGCTAATGCCCTCCGTATGTAACATTAGTCATTTGATCTTTATTTACCCAGGGTAATTAGCCTTCAGCTGTAATACCACTATGTTATCCAGTTCTCAACTCCGATGCAAACATCAATTACTTCTTGGGCTATACTGTTGTTGATGTGAGGGTTGATTCGGTCCCTTCACAAAGTGATGGATAAGATTAATTATTGATGAACATGGTTCAGTAACATTAGACATGCTTAAACTGGGTGATCTTTCAACAATTTTACTCTATCAATTTCTACTACGCGATACCTAGAAGGAATCCATGAAGGTCGATGGATGTTTTGCGATAAGTACGCCCTTGTTAGCAACGTATATTACCAATGCTACACACACAGGTCGGCGTGCGGGCATCAAATCATTGACTGATTCTTTTCAAAGCCCATGTGCGACATCAAATTGACTGGTACATATGCATTAAATTTTATGGTTGAATATCAATGTCTGACATCAAATGGATTTGAGTATTGTTTGGCAATCCTCATTGATATCTGACGTGGGTCCTATTGGTGACGAGAGTTGCAATGATTGGATATTACAAAGCACTCAGTTAAAGCTATAACAGCAGACTTCAAAAGCTAAATTATGTAGCCACATCTTGCACTGGTTATGGGTTCGGTCGGCTCTCATTGTTCACAATGCGTGCCGTCCTGTTCTACTGACGATTAAGCATTGTCAGAGTCCTGTACGATGGCCAACGCACTATCTTTGACAATGCTACTAATGGTGTCATTAAAATAGCCATTAGAATAGCAGGCTTAAAGATATGTCGCTTCAGCCCGTGCAAGCAGTAGCCTACGTGGCTGGCTGTTTTGATGTCTGTAGTAGAGACGTTATTACTGTCGAAACAGCACTACACTGCCTGCTCGTCTCAACTCGTGCCGTTACCAGTGATAACATCGACCAAGCTCAATATAGCCGGAAGCAGCACAAATGAGGCGTGGCACACAGCCGTGTGCCCAGCAGCAAGTCCCGCTGCAGGTAAAGCTTCCCAGCCAGCTAGCTATCTCAACTCGGTACTCAGAACACACGGCACCCTGTGTCGTGTATGCCTTTGTTGCTACGGGAAGCAAGCAGACAAACCACGAAACTGTTCTAATGGAGGCCATCGTTTTGACAAGAGTTAATCTGAAGTTGCCTGATTTCGAGGATTTTCGGTAATGACCAATGGTAGGGTCAGCATCGCGTGTAAAGGAGCGTTCCCTGTCGTATTTGAATCACACCTAACTGGCCAGACGGCATTGAACATCTGTTGTCTCTATGATGGCCATGTTTGCTTTTACTCGGAGGTTTTCACGGAGGGTCTCACGTAGCTTCAGTATTTTCCAGGCACGAAGCCTCCTCAGGAGAGGTGAGTTCAGTGTCACTCCATCGGTAGAATGGTGTCTCTTTATTTTATTTTGTGTTTGGAATAATAATAGCTTGGATATAAGCAATGAGTTTTGCTTTTGAAAGCCTTGAAATATTGCTCTATACTCACATAGGTAGAAACAATGACTACATCGCATCCTCAATTTGCTGGTTTGCATTAGCGTTTGAATCGGAGTATCATTGTGCCTACTGTGGTATGGTGATGTCACACTAAGCGTACACGGAATACACATGTGCGTTCGAACACTTCTATTGCGATACTAAGCTCACTTTGACCAGGTGCGGTGCATTTTAACCATACTTGGCACACGTTTACAATGCACAGGTTACATAACACAATACATAGATAACATTCACTATATGCATTTTACTTTGACCCACACAGTTCACTTTGACCCTACATGGATCATACACAGTTCACTTTGACCCTACATGGATCATACACAGTTCACTTTGACCCTACATGGATCATACACAGTTCACTTTGACCCTACTTTGATCATACACAGTTCACTTTGACCCTACTTGGATCATACACAGTTCACATTGACCCTACATGGATCATACACAGTTCACTTTGACCATACTTTGATCATACAGTTCAATTTGATCATACTTTGACCACAAACAGTTCACTCATACCATACTTTGACTCCGATCCTTTGCTTTCGGCTATGCACATTCCATTACAGGACTGTATATTTTCCTCTGCGAGTTCTCTAACGTACCGTCCTTTGCCTCTGGTGAGCTGTTATATGTAGCCATTTACGATATAACTGTTGAAGCAAATGTACCTTGTTAATCAAACAAATGGACCTCACATTGTCATATTTTCTGTATTGTTTGTTGCGTTGCAGTGATACATTACCTAACTAACATGCGTGCTTGTATGGACGAATTACTGAAGTCATGGAAAACCCTGAGGAATGACCCTAATATCCATTGTATTTTATATATTCAGGACGGCCGTATCACGAGTCAAAAGACAAACAATGTGCGGCGCCTATTGCTTACCCTTGGTTTTACGGTTTTGCCAAATCAAATATCGTGCCTAAAGTACTTAATTCTTAATTGATATCTTGTGCCGAAACATATGAGTTGGTAAGTGAGCTTATACATCTAGTTATGACATGAAATTACATCCACTGGAACCGTACAACTTTGTAGAAACCAGGATGACCCTCCTCCTGCTTAAAGCATACAATGCGTGTGTTTATTGAGCAGTAATGTAAATGCGATCGTTGGTGCTTTACACGAGGTAGTGCTTGACGTTCGTGGTACCAATATGTAAGGTTTCACTTGACATCCAATATCGGCATCATATACTATGTATAACTGCCTCCATGGTCACGCAAATATTCATCGGTCCATTCCTTGTAAAATACCTTTGAAGACAACGCGAATGAAGCTCCCATGTTGTTGGTGCTGACCTTGATTGGTTGGCCATTTTGTCCGCGGTTTACAGGTAATGCTGCATCACCTGATGGGGGGATACAATATCAACATTGCATCATCGTACTTTGTATTCCGTTTGTCAACAAGCTTCCCCATTATTTTTCTTCTGTTGACTAAAACATAATTTGACCATGAATCAACGAATATGAAGTTGTTTAGTCCCATTGTAAGTAACTGCTTTCGAAAAGCATCACTTCTACGACAGTTGCCGCAAGATACTGGGGTAATTAGGTGTTTCAACAATCACCTTATCCCTGTGGGCGCTGCCGTTTTGGTACAGCTAGGTTTCAAGGGGATTGTAAGACAGTGTTACGAGGCTGGCATGTGTGGAGAAGGTAACAAACTCTAAGTATGCCGAACTCTTATCGACAGTGGTTGCAGCACACATCAACCACTTTAAGATCATCTTTATCATCATGCATAGCACCAGCATATAGGGTGTCTGTGCACAGTGCATATCCCATATTTGATAGCATCTACTGCAATCGTGAATAATGTGGGTCCATCTAATTCATTCTGCTGCCAACATGTTCAAGTAGACCCTATTCTGTCTTCCCATATGCTTGGCTTATCCACAATAAACGATCGTGCTCCTTAAACCTGCTGAGTTAACTGCCCTTCTATCGTCCCTACGTATCAGAAGGCTGACTTTAAATTGCTCTTTGCTGTGCAGCGTTCTACCACTTCCATTGCTAGCGTGTGTTGTTCCCTGTGCCTCCTCGTTAACTGAACAATAGTAGCTCGCTAGTTATAACGTCGGCGTCGTCAATCGAGCAGCAGGGCAATACAAAGGCCAAAGCTTCCCAAACAGCAAGGCCGTAAATAGTACTATATTATATAGGGCAGGAGGTTTGAAACTCCCTGGTGAAACGCTCCGCACGTTCGACATCGGCGCGATAACCTTACAATCATTAAGTATATCATTACCTTGTGACCATTGTTTACTGTCTGACGACAATATGTTAGTTATGATTTTTTCACCTGCCTTTTTTGTACAATCATGGATAATCATCAGCTGAAAGGGTGATTGGAAACATGGCAGGTCATGTGAAATAAGACATATGCCAATTTTACAATGATGTTACCCAATAATGGTTTGATATCACATCTCGAAAGGCAAGTTATTTCTAAGACATGCGTTTACGATGTGAACATATTTCAGACTAAACCATGCTAGCATTGCGGTTTTCCTTCTAAGTTGAAGTTGTTGCCCATTGATCACCATGGCATGGAGTTTTGCCCATCACCGAGATCACAAAGTCAGTCAATGCTGTACACTCCCCAGCCTAGCCCGGTGAATGTTTGATATCTTTGCATAAAGTTTACATTGACATGGTATTAACTGCATTCACAAGGGCGGGATGCCATTCCCCGGATTCACTACAACCAGCAACCGAGTTTGTGCTATTCGAATCTCGATCAGGAGCACTGCGTCACCATGAGTTTTGTCTCCATGAAGTGTATTGCCTGCCACAATCATTCCCATGCGTAAGGATTTTTGTTCAGTCCGATGTTTGATGGATACGGTCGGGTGGTGTTGATGAGATGTGATGGAGCGGGATGAGGAGGTTGGTTGGGCTAGAGTTGGAAGGAAGTACGATCATAGTATGGACACAATGCCATGTTCAAAGTGTTGCTCACTTAGCTAATCGATTCAAAGAAAATGCAGGTTTGATCTGCCCCGAGTTACATATTATGGGGTCGTTTTTTGTGCAACTTTAGTCAGAGTATAATTATATAAGAAGTACTAGCAGTTGTTCGGTTGGGTTAGAGTCGGGCAGATTTCAATACATACGGCCAAAAGTGCAAGGTAAAATATCATGGCCATTGCAGCAATCTGTTCCATTCGGATTATTTTAACAGCTAATGAAAAGGCTGTGATTAATGACATCTACCACTTCACCTTGCTTACATTTACAGGCAGTAGTCGCAGCAGCCAGCTATGATACCACTATGCTATCTATTTATCTACTCACCCGGTAAGCACCAATGACTTACAAACCTAATAACTTTAATAACGAGCTGTTCTGTGTGTCAGACTTGTTTGGCCATACTTGAAACGAGGCTTCTTTCGGTCCCATAGCACAGCTTTTCATTTGATGAGCTATTCTTTTGGTTGGCGCTATTACATTTAACTCTACAAAACAGCGAACAGAAGGTTTCGATGGGCGCATTGCGCCTGTATGACCAACAGTGCGCCTGTATGACCAACCTCTATTGTAATTGCTGTATATACGCAACTAGCCGCGCGGCTATGATATCATTGAACTTTTACTTTGCATGGTTCATTCTGACTTTGCAAGTTTAATTTCGACCTTGATCGCTCCACGCTGACCACACAGTGTTTACATTGACCATATACAATTATTTTTGACCTTTTACAATTCACTTTGACCATTTCAATAATTCACATTATTAATATTCTTATGCATTCCGTGCCTAACTTTTTTCAGTATCGGCATCGGTAAAGGTTATTTTCGGGTTTCGGGATATCCAGAAACATCCGGAAGAATAGAAGCTGCAAACAGTTCACTTTGCCTTGCGCTCCTTGGCATCATCAAAACAGAGGATCGTTGACTTTAGTTAAACCTGCTGATAAACTGACTATATCGCCAGACATCAGTTTGCTGCCTGGAACTATCTATACGGGACCTATGACAAGGCCATAGCTAGCTACTGATAACCCTATCTCCTTCGTTTAGTAGCAGCATGATAAGCTCATGTCTGACGATAGCTCAGAATTCGAAGGCGAAGCATATCACTTGTAAGAGTAGTTGTAATCGTACGGTACCTAGTAGCTAGGCGGTATTATC
The DNA here is from genome assembly GCA_034190875.2 of Urechis unicinctus. Taxonomy (NCBI): domain Eukaryota; kingdom Metazoa; phylum Annelida; class Polychaeta; order Xenopneusta; family Urechidae; genus Urechis; species Urechis unicinctus. The sequence continues at coordinate 64,776,044 of CM067351.1, forward strand.
GCTACGTGAAACTAGCGAGCAATAATCACCCCCGACCTCATAGCTCTTGGCGAAATCTGTCAAATATCTGATCATCCCACAGACAGTACGGACGTCTAATACAGACTTACCTAATTGACAAAATCTGTTTAGATTTGAGCTGTTCCTCATCTATGGCACGAGTTATGCATTATGTAAGACACATGTAGCACACATCTATGTTAACAGTCATTTGAACTTAATGTCTATCATGAAACCACCGACGTTTGATCTGAGTAATCATCTTGGAGTTGCAATTAAATAGTTTTCAATGTAATGGCTATGTTGCCTTGCCTTTCAGTGGCAGCCATAACGCTTGTACAAGTTCGGAGGTTTTTTTAGTCAACACATTATTTAACGTAAATCTGACAGGAATATAGCTACTTCTAGCGTACGTGGTACCACGACGTAGCATTCAAGGTTAGGGCCGTTATTCTTCTGTTTTTACGGGGGCAAATACACTGCGTCCCAAGGACAAAGGCTGATTTTATGCCCGTTCTGACATATGTTGGTAAACAATATGGATGCGAATGTTAGATCCATTATGAATCTCTTGAGGCATAAAATATTGTGTAGTACAACTGAGATTGTCGGTGCTATACACAAGCCAGTGGCCTCCTGCTGATCAAACCTTGGGGTATATAGGAAATTCATTTATCATTCAATGTCGCCATGAAATATATAGGAGCATAAGCAGTTGGTCATGAAAAGTGTTTTCGATCAGCATATCGTATAATGCACATGACAGAAATAAGACCGGCCCTCGCGACTTCTGTCAGTGTTGTCGATGTTGTGGTTGTATATTATTTCATCATTCATCCACTCCTCATTCTAGAGGTAACGTCCACCCGTGTTGCGGCGCCACCTGATGGGTGGTTATCACATTATCGTTGCTTCCTTGTGATGCTTTCTGGCTCCATCGTAACTCACTGCCTTTATGTGCTCTAGTTATCTGTAAAGCTCCACTCCAACCACAAGACCCATAACCCCATTGCACTGGGGTCATACAAGTGCTTCAATAATCCCCTTATCCGTTTGCTGCTGCATTATCTGTGCAACTGGGATTCAGTGTATATTTTTAGCAACAATTTAGGGAACTTTGGCACAAGCACTAGTTTAAACTAACCTAGCCCCTGACCTTATGGTTATGGCATGGTAACAAGCACGTGAAACGGTGCTTTCCGATAACCTGCTTAATTCTGTGTCACTGTTAGCATGGATCACACATCACAATTAAAACACTGAAGCATACGAATATAAGTATCAAAATGACCCCATTCAATGGTATGTGTTAGCAATATCGATTTTTCACAGCAGTACCATACGACGCGGCCTTTTGCATGGAATAGCAATTGAACCTCGCAAGTGACATTTCAATTACAACAAAGTGATGTTTTTCGTATTAGAGCCTTTATCAGCGATTCTTTCACCCTGTCTTTACTTCTCATTGCACCTGTGTTTAGCAGCACGCTCTCGTAAGTGTTTTAGCACCAGACACACTACCTTATTTGCTGCTATGAATGAACCCGTTTGACATCTGCACACAACTTAGCCTTGTCATGTTGATAAGGAGCTGATGTTTAACGATCAAAGGGGAAGCATGTTTGACAAAGTCGCTGCAAGTACAAAAGCGGGGAAATTTTGAATTTGAACAATAAGACTATATGCAATTGATTTTCATATGCATATGCCTCTCGAGATGGCCGTTGTCATGGCGGTCGATGTACATTTTGACGTGTTTGGTCGACATGTTGTATGTTGTTAGACTTGTCTAGACACCGAGTGGGTTTCTAACGGCTGATGTTGTGTATTGTCTCATGGGAATCTCTGACGTCATATGAACCTGGCGTCATGTATGGCGGGGTCAAACGCTACCGCTTCCGTCGATCTTGGTCACGTTCCATATGCCGACACAGCCACGCCATTTTAGAATAGCCACTTGCTTTTTTACTTGCAGCCATTTCATTCCAGGTGGACACTTGCCATTATGTTGACTGCATTCACCAGGTCAGGATTCTATGTTTATTGGTCACCTGTCTATTACGTATTACTGAGGTCAATTAGAGATATAAATGCGGATTATAACATATCATAGATTATGTAACAGTGGATTGTGTATTAAAGCTCCCAGTTCTCTGACTAAGTACCATAACCAGACAGAGCGCCACAGAAGCCCGCAATGTATAACAGCTCATCAGGAGGACGCTTCGTTCTGCAGCCGAAAAACACCCCTCACTTTTCATCCAACTGCTAACGGCAATGTCAAGATTGAATCAATTGGAATGGCTCGGACAGGGCGAATAACTACAGTGTTCATCAGGGAAGCAATTGCGTCGCAATAAATGTTGCGTTGACAAATGCAATAACGTGTGTTCCATGTATAGAGTGGTAATTCATTGTGATCATGGTCACGTTTTCATGATACAACTCCATCATGGCAGTCACACCATATGCAAAAGCTAATGAAAATTATTTCAGTTAACTCGTGTTTCATGGGAATTTTCTAGTTATCATATAATTCTGTATTTGCCATTGGAGGCACAAATTGCCGGATATGACGCATATTGATACCTGATTAAAATATACGAAGTGAGGTTGTCGTTGCGTGGATCTGCTTCGGAGTACCAACTATCACACGTCGAGATAACTACCCTAGCATCGCACGGCCTGTATGGCGGGTATATAATTGCTATTTGCGTAGGTGACCAAGTGCGTTGGTAATCATTTTTCTCGCGAACGGCAATCCAATTCTTTTTTCAGGTGTTTCAATGGTCTCTATTGGATATTGTACCTCCGCTAGTGATTCATCATCCCTCACATTCACTGATCCGCTGCCTTTTCTTAATAGTACATTTTGGCCCTAAAACGCCCAAGTAGACAAATTGCTGGTAGCGTGATGACTACAGCACCAGTCACCGGGTCGCCCTCGTGGTCGTGGTTACCCAGGCGACTGTCGCTTCTGTTGCTGCGATAAATCATTCCCATGACTACATCACGCCTCCTGACCCTACCACATCGCTCGCTAGGGGATATATCAATAGGCAGTTAAACTGCTTATTCAGCAATATATGATCGATGCCGAGATTTTGCCAGCCTCGATTTGGCGGATTGGATTGCCGCAGCGCTGCTGTCATAAATCGTTCTCTCCAAATAACTCACGAGTTTGTCTCGTCGGTTGGGGTGGCAGAATTCAAGAGCTAAGCGTACACTCTTACAGTAATCTAGTCAGTGACCAACTTGGTCGTTTGAGACGCACCAAACGACTAATGTGGCGGACGAGACTGGATGTTATTCATCGTGTGTAAACTGACTTGTACAGCGCAAGTTCATGGCAAGATGAACACTACTATCTACACATGACTATGTCATTAGTCACATTGACCTATGCCCGGAGTAATGATTGCACTTGGGACTAGAACATTCGCAGTTTGAATATGAACAGTGTTTCTTAAAAGGGAACCAGTGTCAACCAGTGTAAAAACTATTCCTAATAGAGCCACATAACGTGGGTCGTACCAGGGCCTCACCCCATGGGTGCTACCAGGGCTTAACACTATGTCTCTTACCTGGGCGTCACACAATGTGTCCTGCCAGGGCCTACCATGGGTCCTACTAGGGTAATTAGGGCACCACTCCGTATATTCTTTCAGGGTTATCAACATCTGACACGGTGTAATATGATATGGAAAAGCTTACACAAACTAAATCGTTAGCGATTCTCAAGATGTTCTACCTGTGCCATCACCCCATAGGTCCTTTTTGGGCCTTACCCCATGGGTCCAACAAGGGCCTCACACCAAGTATTTTTTACCAGGGCCTCGAAAATTTCAACTAATGGGTCCTCCTGCAGCTAGGGAACCGCCCAATGGGTCCTACCAGGGCCTCGCGCCAATGGTTAGTCCACCACCCGTGGCCTCGCCCAATGGGTCCCTACCAGGGATAACGCTCTCAGGGTGGGACTAGGTAACCAGTCAAATTCACTGACTATGGGTCATTTACCATGGGTCAATAGGGCCCCACTCCGATTTTTCCCATCAAGTTATCAACTCGATAGCTGTCTGACAGGGTAGTAATATCAGATTGGGTTAAAGTGTCTTATACAAAGTACATCGTTTGAGAAACAAAAGATTGGACGAGCTGGATGGATTCATCGTGTGTAAATGGAATCGACCAAACACATCATGGCAGACCCAACACACTACAGCAACGATATCCAGTTTCACAGCCCATCACAGTCAACAACGATATCAACACAGTGTTCACAGCCAGCAATGACATCAACACATTCCTAACACAGCCACCAACGATATCAACACCCCAACACAGCTACCAGGGTTTAACACTATGTCTCTTACCTGGGCCAACACAATCTGTCCAGCCAGGGCCTACGATATCAAAAACCACCCAATTAGGGCACCCACTCCGTTTATTCTTTCAGGGTTATCAACATCTGACACAGCATATGATATGGAATCACTTACACAAACACAGCCAGCAACAAGATATCAACACTGTGTGCCAACACCCCATAGCAACTTTTTGGGCCTTACCCCATGGGTCCAACAAGGGCCTCACACCAAGTATTTTTCCAGGGCCTCGCCCAATGGGTCCTACCAGGGCCTCGCCCAATGGGTCCTACCAGGGCCTCGCCCAATGGGTCCTACCAGGGCCTCCAACAACAGCCACCAACGACATCGCCACATGGGTCCCAACACAGCCTCGCCCAACGTCCTACCAAAGCCGGACTCAGTGGGTACTACCAGGGCTTCACACTATGGGTCTTACCAGGGTCAATAGGGCCCCACTCCGTTTTTTCTATCAAGGTCATCAACGTCTGACACGGTGTAATATGATATGGAAAATCTTAGCCAAAACACATCAACATACAAAGTAATCGCATAAAACACAGCCAGCTTATCACAAACGACATCAACACAGCCATCACAGCCAGCAGCGACATCAACACATCCAACAACACATCAACATAGCCAGCACACAGCCATCAACACAGCCAGCAACGATATCAACACAGCCAACACAGCCAGCAACGATATCAACACAGCCAACACAGCCAGCAACGATATCAACACAGCCAGCAACGATATCAACCAACACAGCCAGCAACGATATCAACACACCCAACACAGCCAGCAACGACAGCCATCACAGCCAGCCAACACAGCCACCAACCAGCCAACGATATCAACACAACAACAGCCAGCAACGATATCAACACACCCAACACAGCCACCAGATATCAACACGCCATATCAACACAGCCCAACACACACAGCCACACACGACATCAATCAACACCCAACACAGCCAGCAACGACATCAACAGAGCCCTTCCCCCTATGACATTAGCAGAGCCACTGGAGCTGCCAGCGGTTTCGGCTGGTAGTCAAAAAGTATTGCTTGCAGCGTTCCCAATTACTTCAAGCATTGCACCCTGGCGGTGGCAAACCTGGCGCGCAGTGATGAAAGCTTTGCTTGTTAGCGCGTCGCGCATTGGGCGCTGCTGCTGACGAGGTGTTCTAGCACGGACTGATCAGAGGACCTCAATGTGGCGTCACGCCACGGGAGGACTGTTTGCTTGGAATCTCACTCGCTACAATCTTTTTCCAAATCGATAACAATTTGATAGAAATCACTTCATCAAGCTCTCAAGATGGCGATGTTTGCCTTCACTCGGAGGTTGTCTCGCCGTATGTCACGGAGAATCAACATCTTTCAAGCAAGGAGCCTCCTCCAGAAAGGTCAGTTATGCCTCAACTAACGCTTTTATAGGATCAGTTATATCTCACCTGAAACCTTACCTGAGTCAGTTATCTCTTACCGAAGTGGGTCAGTTGTATCTCACCTGATACCCTCGGCTAGATCTGTTATCGTTCACCTGATACCCTCGGCTAGGTCAGTTATCGTTCACCTAATACCCTCGACAAGGTCAGTTATCGTTCACCTGATACCCTCGGCTAGGTCAGTTATCTCTCACAAAGTGACCTGACGTGATGCCCTCGCTGGGCGCTAGGTTGGTTTTCCCTCATCTGTTAGCAGCGTTACGTGTGGCACTTCATATGGTAATCGGAAACAGTAGCTTTCCATTTGTGGTTTTTTATCTACACACGGATCGCCCCCTTGTTCAGGTCTACTAAGGTTTGGCATGGTGTTATATAGTGCGCAAATGTTAACAGAAACTAAATCGATGGCCATTCTAATAATTATCTATCTTTTTTTGAGGAATATATGTCAATTATTATCTTTTTCAAGAGAACTCAATTGTCACTGCTGCTTATTGTCATCCGTGCCTCTCTGTTATCATCCATTATTACCGCACTGTTTCAGTTTACTTTGTGAAAATATTTGTCATCAGGGGTTACCCCGTGATTTCTACTCGCGTCATCAGGGCCCTGTGTTTTGCCTTGGTCATCTGGCCCTCACATCGTGATATCTACCAGGCGCATGACCCCTGTGGGTGCGGGGGTTGAATAGGCTCACTGTATCCTCCTGTATGTCACAATAGGGGGCAACCAGCTAGCCATGGGTTGCGACTCGGGTCGGTGGACAATTGGCAATTGAGGGCCATGTCTGCAGCACACTACTCTGGTCCAGATTTCGCACAGACGAGAGCCTGATCCGGTCAATCGGATGGTGGTGACTTGCCCTAGGATAATTGATTTTATTTCTAATTTTTTTATCGTCATCCATGTGTTTTGCGTCTTGTTTCTCATTTATCCTAGAAGGCGACAGCTTAATCAGGTCAAACAGATCTATTTAGCTTTCAAGGCGCTATATAACACATTGGTGTTGGTGGTGTTGGTGTGCAGTTTAACCCTATACTCACTCACTCGCGGTCGCTTCTTGCAACATTTGTTAACATTTTGTATTAATTTGCGTAATCGTCTTGTATAACACGCATTCTCATTGATTGTGATCTAGGATTAGTGTTGTGATGACAACGTTTGTTGCCAGAGATATTTACGTCACCCTCACTCTAAACGGTTGATACGGGATCTAGACTGCTCCTCCACAAGTCTTCAACGGATTGGATCACAAATAAAATTCAACGAGTGACCTTGATTATTTTTGATTTCAGATCATGACCTTGACGACCTGGAGTTGCAGGTGGTCCGGTACAAACCGGAAGGACTGGACGCCCTCTGTCGGAACACCAAGTTCTCACGGAAGGAACTGCAAATCATGTACCGGGGATTCAAGCAGGTGAGGGGTCGTGAGTGGGTAAATTCATCTAGCTGACATTTCCCATCCTATGAGAACCATTCGGAGGGCCGAGGGTAAAAATGCGTTATGATGATTTTCTGAAATAATCATAACGGAGTGTTTGTGTCGGTAGGAATGTCCCACTGGTGTCGTGAATGAGGAGACTTTTAAGGCAATCTATGCCCAGTTCTTTCCTCAGGGTGGTGAGTACCGGAAGCTCGCAGGTTAACACACATTTTCTACTTTTCTCTGTACAAACTACTTTGGCAGCGACGCATGAACCGTGGACCACGTGAGTGGTGTATTCTGGGCGCTTAAGACATCAGCTATCTCGCGAAATCTCGTTTCGCACCGTTTGTGACGGCAATAGTATGGTTCAATCGAATGCAGACGGTGCATTTTGAGGCATGGTGTTTAATTCTAGCGCATTTTATGAAAATAAAACGCATGGCGTTGGACCAAATATTCGAATTTTCGATGTCATACCGGAATTTGTATAACGTTGTGACATGGTTCATGCACGTTGGTCTCCCAGATGACTGTTATTGTGAATAATGTTCATAGTCAGAAGTAAAATAAAGGGTGTGTATTCGGGGTGTGAGCTTTTGTTGTTGTCTAAGATTATGCCATACTGCATAATGTGGAATGATTCGCGTGCACAATATTCGGTCTATAATACAGATAAGGCAGTTGTACACATATCTGTGTTTACACATACCATATCTGTACACAATATATGTATTCACACGCAATTTATATGTTAACACAATGCCTTTGTTCACAAACAATACCTATGTTCACACATAATATCTGTGTTCACTTACATTCCATATGTTTTCAAACTATTCCTATGTTCACACACAAATAAAGCGCGTTCACTCACTATACATGCGTACAAACACTATACCTTGTATTCCCTCACAATACCTGTGTTAAATAAACAATACTAGCATTCACGCACTATACCTATGTTTACTGATACGATGAATGACCTCATCACAGATTCAGGTGCCTATGCACACTACGTGTTCAACACATTCGACCAGGATCATAATGGCACCCTCAGCTTCGAGGTAAGCAAGACAGCTGCAACTTCAAAGTTATATGCCAAAATGCAGTTATAACTGTTAGCCTTAGGAACGCTCTGTCTGTGAAACATCCATCCAGCACTCTGTTCCTTTGCCGTCTGATGTTAATTGCTTTTCGTTGTGTAGGAGTTTGTGATGGGACTGTCCGTGTTAGCGCGGGGTACCTTCCATGAGAAGATCCAGTGGGCCTTCAGTCTCTATGACATCAACGGGGACGGCATCATAACTAGAGACGAGATGCATGACATCGTGGCCGCCATCTACGACATGATGGGCAAGTTCGCTGACCCGATCATCGACGAACATACGGCTAAGGACCATGTAGAGAGAGTCTTCCAGGTGAGGACCTCTAGCCTGCGTTACCCTACACACCATCATCAACCATATTGCAAATGGAACATGTAGAAGTGGGTTTTCAGTTGAAACATTGAATTTCCATATAGTCCGCCATGTTGTCAGTAAGAAGTGTGAGAAATTGAGTGAGTGGTGTGGATTATGTTGCAGAAAATGGATCACAACCATGATGGGGTAATCTCTATCGACGAGTTTATGGACACATGTCGAAAGGTAAGCAGATGACACAAGTGCCCATGATATATATCTCTTGAGGTATGTTTTCTGCGCAAGAATGATCCTCAGATGACCTGAATATTTTGATTTGCTATAACTTTATTGACACCAGAAACACATGTTACAATGCTGTTAACTTGATATGTTAAGGTTGACCTTGGATTACTATTAAAGGTCACAGTGTCAAACAGTCAAATGATATATTATGGTTGATTTTGAATTACTTTTCAAGATCACAGTGGCAGTCAGTCAAATGGCTACTGTTTTACTTGGTAAAACTCAATAAACGACAGGAGCTTACGCGTCAATTTCTACACCAAAAATTTATGTTACTAAGTTCTACAACTTGCTTAATCATCGTTGACCTTGAACCAATCACAATCCTGGTTGCTGAACAGCATATTAAACATTGTGGCATCTTGTTGATACTATATTGTGGGTCGTCGAAATTGTCATAGGTAGACATGCTTTTAGCGCTTGTGCCGATATAGTTTTATAATTTTCTGGAACAATAACTCAACCCACGTCCTTCTGCAGTTTTCATTGTAGTGTATGTTATGTGTCACATCATGTTTTTTTGTCGAGTCCTGTAGAACATAAGCAATTGGATTGTACAAATGTATTTATTGTCACCAGGGTTATCTTTTAGACTCCTATATTCATGTCAAAGTTTTATCACAGCAGGCTTTAGATTGCTTAAGAATTAACTTTGTATTCATTGCCTGCCTGTTTAGCCATTGTTCAGTTATGCTGTCTTTAACTTTCTTGTGCAGGACGCAGACATTTACAAGTCCATGGCTGTCTTCGATACTGTGCTATGAGTCCGACGCATCACACCTGTCAATATATAACGAATCTGTCGAATCACCGCAGCGGTCATGGAGAGTGATCCACCATGTCTTCACTTTTTCTCTCCGCTTGTGTTCGACCGGTTTGGCGACCTTGTTGGGTTCATCTTCTCAATCATCTTCGTGACATCTGCCTCCCTTTGTGGAGAGTGCGTCATGGTTGGTGGCCAATGGAATGGTCCACAGACTGTGATGGCACGCAATCGAAGACGTGCTTTTACAAGGATACGTGTTTTTACAAGGATACCGGGATAGGTGAATCATTTGCGCCTGACACTGCATCCCCGCTAGGGGCTCTTAGGAACATGCATAGTTTCGACATCATAATTGCAATGCGTGTTTGTTTTTATTGTCTATTCTACTCACACTGTATGCGCCTGTTTATACGTTACTGCGCATGCTCAATTAAATGTGATATGTCTATCTGCCTCGCAATACGATGCGCACCGCTTCTCTCAAATCAGTAATTATTAATTTTAGTCATTTCCACCACACAATGAGTGCTTACTTAATTAGAGCACATCTGTTCATCCAATCCATAATCAATATTGTTTGGGAAAACTCGTACACAAGCTACACTGTAAAAGCATGTGGAAAATCATCTTTAAAATGCATGTGTGACTCTAAGTTAACAACTTCGTGGTCGCCAGCTATGAAAACAGATAGAAGCATTCGATTCAGCACATTTACGACATTGACATAACTGCAACAGATCTTGCGATCGGAGAACTCTACTGCTTTCATCCATGAGCCGATAGCGCCCATAATTCGTGAACAGCGGATCACTTTGAAGTCAGTTCGGTCTTTCTGTAACGTCAGAAAATAACTACAAACGATAGGCTATGAGCGCATATACACGGCGATAGTAAAAACATGCGTCGTTTATAGGAGAGCCAGGGGACGGGGATCGTACCCTACAAATTATCATGAAGGATTGCAAAATGAGTCGTAATCTCTTTTATACCATAAGAATATGTATGCACCATAAATTGTCATACATGCCGAGCGTTATTCACTCTGTGACAGCCGTTGAAGCATTGATGCCATATTCTGTGACAGGAACCATGGAAGCAATTTTGGTAATTTCAGTAACCATAACTAATGACAAGTCATTAATTGACGTATAACAGCAAGTAAACAATTGAAGCTGTGATGACGATGCTATCTTCCAATTTCCGTTATCTGAAGTTAGGCTGGGGTTTTATTATGTTGAGGGATGCCTGTGATTGTATCGGCAGAGCGGGTTTATATGGCCGGTCTCTAATCGACTAACATAAGTGCCATTCGCTGGCCTTTCAGGCCCACCTTCACCACAGGTTGCTTGACATCGAAGCATAAATATTAGTACAAACCCTATCCCATTACTTCCCCGTGATGAAACACCGGACTAGTGTAGAGCGGCAAATACATTATTGGGTCACATTTGTCGTAACTTAAAGATTACCCAATTATGCCATAGTTAAATGAGACAAAACTGAACTTGCAACCGGGAGCCCGAGTATGGCGTTTTAGTGTAGGTATGATGTTGATTATTACTCAATTCAGTTGCTCATATTAGCACAAGACACCAGGCTATGGACATATTTGAGTTGTAATAATTCCTTCATAAGCACTTCACTTTTTTAATCGCCCAGGAGCAATGAAGATTAATTACCTGATAATAACTTTGAAATTTCCGCATGCGGATGATGGACAACGACAGAGGTTCATAACACAAAGATGGCGCTTTCACGATTTAATAGAAAACATCGTTGAGATGCTCTGCTCACCACGCTTAACGCCTCATGACAACTCCAACATCCACGGAGGGCGAGCTATGTCATACAGCGAGGAAACCAGTGGTACACGTTAGTAACGCCCTCTAACGGATCAAAAGTCGGAGTACTTCACGGGCTATATTGACAAGTCACGTATGTTAATTGCTTTTTGCTGTACGCATATTAGTGTCAACCACAATATGCGCCAGCCCCAACTCAATTAACTACGTATTAGGTGAACATCTCCCCCACCAACCATCCCCACCTCCCTACTTCACCGCAAGTTATCTACCATCTCCAACTTGTCACTTCCTTATTTAACCTAAAGTCATATGCCTTAATGCAGTTCTTCAGGTGATATAAACAGTCGGAAACCTACGATAATTCATCTTTAATTCCCCCTCTTACATTGAAATTCGTAGATTGATTATTCAATCAAGCGTTGTTGTCCACAATGTCGATTTATAGCCAACATATGAACCCGCATAAGATGTCATTACGGTCAGTAGACTTGGCAAAGGGTCTACGACGCTTACTCTTTCTGTGTAACGTCAGCTTGTTTACTAACCACACATGTACCATCAACATGGCACGCACGCACCAGCACATTCTCGCCATGGCAAGAGATGGCCAGAAGCACTCTACAATGACCAAATTCATGTTTCAGAACAAACATAATCCATCTGACAGACTTATGCCGATAATGCCTTCGAGCTGTTCAGCAATAGGCTTCATTTAGTGAAAACAGGCCGTTTTGTGATTGTGACATCACAGCAATTTACCACTTGACGCAGCATCAATTTAATTGGAACGAAGCAAAGTAATCTTGCGAATCATAACCATGTATAGTTTGTCGATATATATGGATAATCGATTCCAACGGGAGCCTATCACAATTATTTGTCTTACAAAATGCAGAATTATGTATGCAATTCTGGAACATTGCCCATGTGACTGGTATGAATCATACTTTTGGCCCTATAAATGGCTTAGTACTACCTTATATTCTCACACTACTATAGTTTCAACTAAGCAGTAATCATTCTTGAGTATCTAAAGCATTTCGCCCCTCGTTAAAGAAAACCGATAATGTAAATCAAATGACAACAAGAGTATAGGAGACTTTTATGTCACGTGGTTCTCCATACCATTCCGCCATTACTGACGTTAGTTTCTCTTCTCATTATCAATTTTGAATGAGTTCATCGCGTTGTCTTGTGGTTAAAGTTAAAATCACCTCGCCATTTTGCCAGTCCTCTGGAATTAACCAGTACCCTGTAAAGGTCTGATATTCCATGAGGATGCCACACCAGTGCGTGTAAGGGTGCACATATATGTGGGAGGATGTGTGTAGCGGTTGTCCAAATAGGACTGTAAGGATGGTTTAGATCAACCGGTAATCAAACAAACCTGGTCATTGCATTTGTGCTCTTCTCCTTATTATGATTACTTCAGATGCAATCCAACCATCCACATAATCAATTTTCGGTCTTTAACGGTATAAATTGTATCTGACTCAAATATTTCCCGTTTTGATAAGCACAACAAAGGATGAACGATATCTCAAGTCAACAGCAATGTTGAGGATGGGCGTCTGTATAAACGTTGCCCACGTTGAGATGGCGTGCTTTAATGTGGTGATAATTTGCTACAATGTAAATTTGCAGAGCTCCTTGTGAGATAAATGTTAATTATCGATCTGCCTGACGTATGAGTGTTAGGTTCCACATGATTGCTAAGAACTGGCTTTTCTGAGCGACTTTAAGCAAATGACAAGCCTTGCTATTCTCATTTAATGTCATTGTCATTATCCTCACTAAATAGCAACAAATACCAGGATACAGCCCAGTATATCACAGAAGTTTTCAAGGACATCATGTTTGTTTAGATAATTCAAGCTTATGTGTAACAACGTTTAATTCCAACGAAATCAGGTGACAAAATGCGCCGCCATCATTGATTAGAGGGAAGATTAATGGTCATGTTGATGAAAACCTGTCTTTATATTGCCTGGACAGGTGCAGTTCTAGACAATACATCGATTTTAAAGTTCAGTTTGACAACTCTTCCGTAACGCAAGATAAGAGAAGGCTTAATAAAGTGAAAAGTGTTCTGATATGCCGATTGCACTTGGTATGGGGCGCCTTGCAATGATTTGTACAGGCACATGGCAGCATATACAGGCGTTATTCTACACCAAAACGGGGATAGCAACACAAAACTATGGTTGATTTCGTTGCCAACAGACATTAATTCTGTTTCTTCATCTTTACAAAATTATGTCAAGGTACGGACGTGATAAGATGGGTGTCGCTCTATATCATCTCCGAGCCCAGGCAACATCAACTGCAATGCAGTTTGGGTAAATACTGATTTAAATGTTAAATAGTCTGGTTTCCTGGTGTCGTGTTTGCCATATTATACAAGTGTAAGAAGACCATAAATACCCACCTTTTAGTCTACCACAGATGGTGTGGTCGTGGAATACAGTATGAGGCATATGAGTCTAAGCTACCGTCTTGAGCGCCCGACATCTGTATCTACATTGTCGTACCACTGTCTCGTACCATACATATATTTATCTCTACCCGGAACAATCAACAATGGGGTCCGACGTTATTTAATTTGGATATGGTGTACTAACAAACATGGTCATGGGTTATTTTCTGGATAATAATCCCGTGCGTCTAAGAGTTTTGATAGCGGCTTAATGTTATATTTCGATGGTCGCTGCGGGTCCTTGGCAACCGGGTGCAGAGCCGCTTCAATGGAATATAGAACGCAATGTTGGTCGTCCCAGTTCTTTACGTTTATGATTGCCTTCTTTACCGCCAGCTTTCTCGGCAGTTTCAGGTAGGAGCCACCTTTCAATGGCTGGTAGTTGGCAATATCGATCCACAGAGTTGTGATGGACCCAAACTCCCAGCCAGAACCTCTATTAGTCCACTTCTCCAACCGCTCTTGGATATTAGCATTACTCTGGTCCAGCGCATCATTAATATCTTCTGAGGAGAGAATCACCTGCTGATTATTACGCAATACAGGTTCAACATATTCAGTGCTGCCATCATCGGCGAGCCTGGAGAGTGCTACTTTCGAGGCAAACTGACACTTGATTCCACCTAGCTCTTCCAGCTCAACAGCCAAAACTTTATGCATCTTCTGACGCATCCCCTTTAAGAACATCATAAGGTCCGAGCCAAGGTGGTGAGACTCAGGAACGTTCATCACCCATCCACGCAAATAGTTTTTAACAGCCCACTTAGTCTTCTTAAACTTAAGACGCGGTGGGGGGGACTGTTGACTGGTTTGCAGGGACTGATCTGCGTGGGGCAGGGACTGGTCTACGTGGAGCAGGGGTTGGTCTGCGCGGCGCGGGGGTAGGGACCACCTCTTGCAGCTCTAGGGCCTTCAACCGTGTCTCCTGCTCTTCCAAGGCTGACTTTGAACGAGCAAACGGTGGAAGCCTCCAATTTTTTGCATTCGGCCTTTGCTCTCTCTGCATGAGTCCTTTTCGGGTTCAGTGTCTCGGGCACGGGGACTCTAGGGCCTAGGGCCTTCAACTGTGCCTCCTGATCTTCCAAGGCTGACTTTGAACGGGCATACGGTGGACGCTTCCCAGTCTTTGCCTCCAATTCTTTGCGTACGACCTTTGCTCTCTCTGCATGAGTCATTGTGTATGCATAAGTTTTCCAATAGTCTAAAAGCTTGTCCAAATATGGTAACTGAGGAGCCGGGGACTTTAGCAAGCGTTTAGACTAATGGAAAACATATAGTATACACAATGACATATGGACTACAGAAACCTACCCGTCGCGCTAACAACACTTGTGCAGACATTTAAGTCAGTAGTTTCACTCCTAATTATTGAACTTGTGTTGTAGGCCTCAAGACTCAACAACAACAACAACAACAACCAACATTTCCGACTGCACCGCTATATCCTGAACTGCCTCATGAGCAAGTGACTAAGCTACCTCATGAGGCTGAGCCAGTGACTGAGCTACCTCATGAGGCTGAGGCATGGGCTGGTCCAGCTCAGCTATTTAGGCTTGGGGAGATTACACAGCTGCAAAGACAGCTCGAGAATCTTTGCAAAAAAAATCTTCAAGGGGCAACTGCATTGGATGTTATCGATGTAGCCCTTGTGTCGGTCAGCATAGGTATAGGTGTGGCTGGTGGGGTGTTACTGACCACCATTGTCATGGTATCTATTGTATTGGGACTTGAGATCGGAGCAGTGGCATGCCTCTCAGAGGCCGAAAAGTTTATAACCTGCAGGCTGCTGATTAAAGCCAAGAAGCACAACGAAGTCAGACGAAGAATTCAAGCTTATTCTTCACGAGCTATCTGAGTTCCGTCAGGTGAAAAAAGGTGATCCGGTATGAATCAAACAAGGCCCACACCTCTGAAACCATTGACAATGAGCCACTAGAGTACATCCCATAAGGGCAACGCCATTTTGAAGAATAAAAGAACATAAAGAATGAACTTCCAGAATACGAACGGAGAACGTATTGCAGTGCTTGTAAGTTTTGTAAAAGAATTGAAGGAAGAAGTAGATTATCTGGTGGGGAAAAAAAGAGGTTTGGATTATGAACTGGGAGATATTGTGAGAAATTTAAAATTTTAACAACAAAATGTTCAACGTATTATATCCCATTTACGGATCATCCCAAAAATACCCGAAGGTTGGCACCCTCAAACAATCAGTTACTTAAAACCTGCTGATAAACTGTGCGACCATCTTGACAGACATCAATTTGCTGCCTTTAGCTCGTGTTATCTGGTATCGTTGTGCGGGACATACCACAGGGATACAATTATCGCTCGCTTCTGAAAGCCCTTTCTCCTTGTATGGTTGAAGCCGCAACAATAACACGGTATTCTTAGGGTAAGGCATACAACATGCGATATTAGCTATATTATATGACGTATTATGTAAGGCGATTTTTATACCGTTGATATTATTGATGCAAATTTACCACAGCTCCTTCAATGTTGCTGCTCGTCAATTTCAACATCTCTATTAATTGATAACATTAAGTGCAACATTGTCCAGCCTAGGTAAATGAAACTACCCTACATTAACGAAAAAAGTATCGATGAGAATGCTTTTGAAAGTGCATTTAGAATGACAATTAATCTCTGTAATGCTGTCGGGTGTTACAAATGGTTGAAGCCAAAATCATAATAGAGGAGGTTACATATCACACACACGCATATCCGCACACACACACACACACACACACACACACACACACACACACACACACACACACACACACACACACACACACACACACACACACACACACACACACACACACACACACACACACACACACACACACACACACACACACACACACACACACACACACACACACACACACACACACACACACACACACACACACGCACACACACAACAGATATGGCCAGACGTGCCAGGAAATCAGCAAATATCATCGCAAGTGCAGCAATTGATTCTATTCCGAGCAGAGTATAGAAATTGCATATAAGGCTAATCAGAGAGCTTGTCAACCAGTATCAGCCGTTTTTTTTATTTACAGGCAGTACTCGCAGTAGACACTCGTGTGAAACACAAGTCATTTGATCTTTAATTATCCATGACAAGAGCTATAATACCACTATGTTATTTATTTATCTACTCACTCAGCAGGCACCAATGACTTACAAACAATCGAAATTTATATCTCTCATCTCATTCGATCTCGTTTATTATATTTGGTTCATGTGAATAGCGACCTGCTCCGTTGGTCAGACTTTTTGGGTCATACTGTTGTTGAAGTGAGGGTTTGTTCTGTCCCATCGCTCGCATTATCATGCACACCACAACTCTTAAATCAGTAATTAGTCATTATAATCAGTGCCACCATAAAATGTCCTATAGGGTAAATCTGTTTATCCAATCAGATAATTAACATGGTTTGGGCAATACTCATACACTAGATGCTCTGTAAAAACAAATGAACAATCAGTTATACAATGCACGGGTGATTTTAAATTAACAACGTGGTGGTTGCCAGCCATAAAAATAGATAAAACCATTAAAACAGGCATTTTATGATTGGTGACATATCTCCCCGTGTATCCTGAAGCCGTCGTACTGAACCAGATGTCATCTGCTACCAAGAGAGACGATGGCGAGGAAACTGATAGAATACCAGCATGTCATTACTATATCAGTCCTTTCGCTCTGATATCTGTGAGAGTACAAACCAGCGCAACTCGTAGGAGAACAAGGGGTCATGGATCACTATTATAAACAATGGGTTGCAAACTTATTCCGGCTCTCGTTTACGTTTACAAATATAAATATTGGTGAATTTAGCATTGCTGTTTGCTTGCATCCAGAGCGATATATTGACTATATTCACCAGCACAATAAGCTTTCATTATCTAGAACATGTGTAGATCAAACCGAAATAATCAAAGAGAACAGGTGTCGACCAAAAACAATCATTCCGAGAGAACATGTATGAACGATTAACAGTCTAGCTGGGAGTTTGTGGGTTACTGATTCAGTAAAGCGTTGCTGCCCATAACGGCGATTTAAAGCCGACAGATCAACACTCATGGAATATCATTACATTTGGTAGACTAGGACAATGGCAATTGTCGGCTTACCTTTCATCTAAATACTATCTTACCTATTATTACCTATTAGTACCCTCAATATCTAGCGGTTATTAACCAGGCAAGTGGTGGTGGGGGGGGGGGGGTGGGGGTGTCAGTGATGGTTAGAGAACAGACCAATCCGCTAGTTCATAGGGATTGTGCTCCCATGTGGACATTGAGCACGGAAGATTCTGTTCTGCGATGCAGTGGAGGTCATTCACGGTAGAGCTTCACATGGAGGTTCCATTCGATAAACTCAGACGCCAGTGTTAGCCTCCATCGGTGATAAGTTAATGAATGTCCAGATAATATAACATAGACTGTATGCATTTCCCAGGAATCTTAACGCTAAAATCGTCTATATGTAATCGGTATCTACACGGACTTTCACACCCATCTTTACGACTATCAGAGAGAATACCTAGGTATGATATCCATCTAGAAACAGCGCCTGGGTAGTGTGTCTAAGATATGTGTTGTGTTCGTTATACGGCTTCATACGATCTCAATGTCACGATAGCGAAATTGTTTCAGGAGGCCATAGGAATATCTTAGTGGACAGGTTATCATCAATCATTCAATATGAATTCATTGGGAGCCGTCTCTTCTCACTACATGTAATCCTCGTGCTCGGGTACTGTTATGGGCCTCACGTTTATCGCTGCCCAGTCTTCATTGCATGACTGATCCGATGTGTCATATTACATGCCATGGGGCCGTTTATATTCATAAGGCTTCAATAAGCGCAGTTGAACCGGAAAGTTACGGGTCACTTTTACTGATTTGATTGCAACTTGGAATATTCCATAGCCTAGTAACGATTCCAATGCCCACTGATGCACTTGGATACTTGTAACGACTTCTGTGATCATTAGAAGCTTCACAGCACACCATGACGTTCTATGAAAGTATGTCCCCTTATTGTTTGTAACTGGTGATAACGATATTCATAGCAGTTATACAGATATGTTATATTGTAATGTTGCTTTTATACACCAGGTAATGAGCGCATCAACTAAGTTACAATTGTCCGTGGGACTGGTTTGTCGGTATATTATGTGAAATGAACGTGCTATGTAAATAAAGAAGTGATTCACATGATGACACATGGGTCGTCTTACTATGCCCTCTAATCACCGCCGTATGATAACTTAGTTGGGAATTATACAATGGGCATTAAAGCCGCGACGGCTGCTTGGCTGATAAAAAATAGGAGTCTGGTGTTTCTGCACGGATCTTAACCGATAATTATGTGCAGTTACTTTGATTCTTTTGACTACGGACGTTCTCATTCATGAGCGGTATCAAACTCTGACAGCATAATCCCTCATCGGATGGAGTGCGAGCATCTAGATATTGCTGCTTATTGTGGCCTTGTTGGCTGCCAAGGAACACCAGAACGCATTGCTCCCCACAGTCTAATGGACAGATAACCTATATTGGCCAAGATCAACACTATTTTAAACCGACCATATTTTACCCAACGTGTTTAACATATTTACTATTTACTAACCATACTCGACACGCCGCGTATAATATCAACTCATTAAACAACTATGCTTTACATACGGAGTCTAACATCAACGTGTTACCAACCATACTATTCACTCCGCATATAACATCAACTTGTTACCAAATATACTCTACACATCGCATATTGCATCAACTTTTTACAAACCATACTTCTACACGCCTTATATAACATAAACTTGTTACCAACTATACTCTACACACCGCATATAACATTAACTTGTTACCAACCATACTCTATACATCGCATATAACTTCAACTTTTTACCCAACATACTCTACACACCGCGTGTAACGTCAGCTTGTTACTAACCATACATGCACAATCAACATTATTGCATCAATTTTATTGAACAAAACAAATTTTTGTACAATAATTGGTTTCAACGATACTGATTGGTAAGTGTGTGCTATTATGCGCCGTTGTTTTACTGTTGAAAACATTCAATGATTTTTAACATATTTACAATAATTTTTGGCACTCAAGGTGAATACACTGACTGGCTTTTCTGAGAGCCTTTATCCAAGTAATCGACAAGCCTTGCTCTCCTTATTTTACGTCATTATCCTCACTAGATAGCAGTAAATACCAGCATACCACCTAGTTTATCAAGGAGTAGAGTTTCCATGGCATAATGTCTGTTTAGGTAATTCAAGGTGATGTTACATAGCCGCTCATTTCCTGCAAAATCAGGTGACAAAACACGCCGCCGTCATTGATTAGGGGGAAGATCGGTGACTGTGTTGATGAATACTTTGCCTAATAGCGCCCAGAAAGATGCAGGTCTAGACATCACATCGATTTTAAAGCTCAGTCACGCAATGTAAGAGGAGGCTTGTTCCAGTGACAAGTGTTCTGATATGCCAATTGCACTTAGTATAGAGCGACAAGCAATGATTCGTATCGGCGCAGGGCGTTATATTCAGGCGTTATTCTATACCGAAACGGGCAAAGCAACACATAACTATGAGTTGTTTTTGTTGCCAGCTGTGGCGATGATTTTAAGCACCGAGACTCTTTTGAAACACACAATAATGATTTGTTTAAGTTGCCAGCTGCGGCAGGGATAACATTTGTTGTCTCTCATGTTTATATAATGCTGTCAAACAATTGCCCCTTTACCATTTTCAGGACCCAACGACTGAATTGCTAGAATATATTATGCTGGTTTTTTGGTGTTATGTATTCTGTGTTTTCGCTCGCGGATGGATAATTATATCAGAATTACAACATTGTTAAGACATATGTGTCGGGCTAAGAGACTTATTATGGTCGTCGATAAAAGTATGGAGAAAACGCTGCCAGAAAAAAAAATCCCAGTTAACCTGCTTGACTTATACATGTATCGCTTTCATTTGTACGTCATGCTGTTGAACAGTTTATCTGTGCGTCTTCATACTTCCTGCTATTGTCTATGTGTTAAAGTGTAGTGCTAAGGTTGCGAGGCACTAGGTCACATGATATTGTCCTCTATCAATATACCACTGGGGTTATCAGCTTGTTTCTACCCTATGTAGTATGTCTTTATCAAGCAGATTATATCATGACAACCGCGCGTTACGCATTGCCTCAAAATCGTATCAGCACAATTGACCTAGCTGTTTACATAAGGTGTTGACAACTTTTGATCACAGTGAATATGACCTTCACCTAGCGAAAGACGTTTTTCATTGTTCAGAGCGTCCTATATTAACGACTGGTTTATAATCCATGATCTCAGTTCACAGAGACCAGTCCATTGCCTATTTTACCTTTTAAAACATGCATTAAATTGCAAAACTCATGTAGGTTGCATATTAAAACCGCCAAAAAGGGTGTCGCTTACGCATTATTATGAACAGAATAAAATGTGATCTATACCAGGCGATACATATGACGGCGTTTAAACTAGGCCATTAGGTAGCCAAGTAAATGAGCCATTTTGTTTTCAGGTTGCATTACAATGGTAGCTGCGGTTCTACTAATGCGATTATTAACTTGGCGAATTCGCATTCGTCGAGTTATGGCGATCAGGCCGGTTTGTAAGTTTGTTTGTTAACTTGGCTCGCCAAGTTATGTTGGTCAGTCGCGTTTGTGAACTTGGCGTATTCAGATCGCCAAGTTATGTTTGTTAGTCGCGTTTGTTAACTTGTGCGCATTCAGATCGCCATGTTATGTTGGTTAGTCGCGTTTGTATGTTTGGATGTTTGTTTGTTTGTTCACATTTTTTTGTTTCGCGATACAGGTCGCAATTTTTGATATTTTCAATTTATTTTTTCTTCAATAGCTAGGCATGATTTATGCGCAGAACCGACAGGTTTTGTTTTGACCTTGACCTGAAACTAAGGTCAAGGTCATCGAATAAGTGAAAAATTAGTATCTCCAATAGCACCGTTATTAATGGTCGGATTGTTGCATAATGTACATCATTGCGTAGCTCATTGTAATTGCAAATGTTTTCTTACGACATATTTGGCCATCAAACCAACCGTTTTCCCAAGCGCCCCTTGTAAAAAAATCGTGGTATCGGTCCGAATGACAACATAAGTTTCATGAATATTTTGAGCTCCTATTAAACCGTCAATACATGTCTGACATTTATAAAAATTGCTTAAGTCGGACCCATAGATTTCATGAATGTCGATGACATCACTTCCGGTCACGAAAGCATCAACGTTTTCAAAAAATGACACAAGTTCAATGCTCAATACGTCCATGCTTTAGACTTAAATTTCAATACAGTCAACATATTCTGAATGTGTAATGTAATTATAAACTTTTTCTAGATATACTTAGTTGTAAATAATGCATCGTAAAAAAATTGTAGCAGGTCGAAAATTTCTGGTAGCCAAAATCTCTAAACTTTTAATTTCGCAACTGATTAATTAATTATGGTCCGATCGTAACATTGTTTACATTTTCTGAAAGCTGATGTAATTTCGAAACTTTCATAATTGATATATGCTATCAATATATTTGTCGTTGAAAAAAGAAATATCGGTTCAATAGTCATAAAAATTAGCTCAGATGTTGACATGTGCAGCGTCAATCTAATCCGCAAATTTTATTGATATCGGTTGCGTCACTTCCGGTTTTGAACGAATCAAAGTTATAGCGTCGTTCGTCCGTCGTGGATGGTCGTATCGTGAATTTGTCTACACTCGAAGGAAGCCCATTCAATTCAGAACATAGGACTCAAATTTTCTGATATTTGCTGTCAATAGCCAGACCAAGCCCTCAGATTGTTAAAACAGCCGAAGGCCACAACAGATCCGCGCTCGGCCCGCAGGGCGTGGCATGTATAGCAGGCCGCGGTTCTATTTAATAAAATATGCAAGGTCATCGAATGAAATATTAGTTCATCGATAAATCCATAGTAACTTGGTCAATTTTGGCTCAATTTTGAAATTTTAAAAAGTTTCTGATACATTTCACCATGTTCACCCATGGCCACATGGGCATCTCGTGTGTTTGTGTGTTTAGTTTGTTAACAATTTTTTGTTTCGCGATGCATGTCCCAATTTTGAAATTTTCCAATTTTTTCTTCACCAATTAGGCTTTAATGATGAGCTGAACCGAGAGGTTTCGTTTTGACCTTGACCCAAAAGTAAGGTCAAGGTCATCGAATAAGTAAAAAACTAGTATCTCGAATAACTCCGTTAATAATAGTTAAAATTTACACTATTGTGTAGTTCATTCTAATTGCAAGCATATGTGGCTATCCAACCAACGGTTTTCCCAAGCGCCTAAGGTCGAGAAAATGTGGTATATGGTCCAAATGGCAACATAAATTAAAGGTCACGTTGTGAATTTTTCAATCCTTAATATCATCTTAACCTACTGTGCGATTTTGAGAAAGTTTATTGTTCCTTGTAGCCTGTTTTAGTGGCCAACTTTCCATGACAAATGTTATGATAAAATATGCATATTTTTTGTCCTCGTAGCACCCATCTGAAAATTTGTGGTATTGTTTTACCACATTTTTCAATCGCTTATAACTTCAACAATATTCAACGGATGGTCATAAAAAATGGGCCGAATGTTCTAAGAGGCAGTGGCTATCGAAAAAATAAGTCTTTTGTTGGATGTCGATGACGTCACTTCCGGTTACGAGTAAAACAACGTAATTCAGCTGTGCAATAGGAAGTTAACACGTCGTTTCTCCGTCGTTAAGGGTCGTATTGGAAAAATGTTTGCACCTGAAGATAGCCCATGCACTTCCAAACTTGTTACTATTTCGTTTAATTGTATATTTCTAATAGCTTTCTCACAAACTGAGCTTAATGTTCAAAAAACGCCCCCCCCCCCCCCCCCCCCCAAATGCATTAATACTCCCATTAGTTTAATAATACTGGGTCGATTTTAACATTTCGTACGCAGCATAACAGCAGGAATTATGCGTAGTTTTCCCACGAATCGCAGGTAAAAGTTCGGAAAACAGCTAAAATTGGCAATTTTTTTTCGGTCGCTTGTAAAATCGACAATAATTGTTTGAGAATAACAAAACGTGGTTAAAATGTTACCATGGAGAGCGTCAATCGAATTATAATTCTTTTAGGGAAGTCGCTAATGTTATTTCCAGTCACGAACGAATCAAATTTAAAATTCGACTGAAATCTGAAGTTATCGCGTCGTATCTCCGTCGTGAATGGTCGTATTGTAACTTTGTATACACCCGAAGAAAGCACATTCAATTCTGAACACAGATGTATAATTTTCTGCTCTATATACCCGACAATTTTATCACAAAATGAGTTTGAAGTGCAGTGGGTGTCATTTCTGTCGGCTCTGTTAACAAAAGGATGCCGCTGTTTCGCGCCAGGTTCGAGGGGCTAGGGTCGCGGCATGTATGGCATACCGCGGTACTATTTAATAAAATATGCTTTTTCCATGTTTGCTTGTAAAAAAAATTTGGTCAATTATGGCCCGTTTTCTGAAATTTAACTTCGCCAAGTTCCCCCATGCCATGGTTTCATGGGCATCTTGTTTTCCTTGGCAATCACGTGCGCATGAAATGCTTTCTACGTAAACCTTAAGGTTAGCATGTTTTGTTCCGCAAACATGTACGAAAACCAACATATGACAAAGATAGTGTTGTAATACTTTTTGTTAGCGTTGTTTAGGTAAAAAACATGATGCGAGAAAATGCCATGAGATTAAGGAAGCCTTCTAATCCCAGTCGTTGTTTGTCTTCAGGGGGCAAGAATATAAGCCACATTGTTACTACGCGCATTGGCATCAGACAGACGAAGAAGAGGATGATTATGGCCATTGCCATGCAGACAATATGCCGTCCTCGTGTTGAGCTCTCGGCGACGTTGATGAGCGATAAAGGCCCTGAAAGCGTTTGGACATTAGATAACTACATACAATGCGCGTTTTGTTGACAAATAGTGCGGCCGTGTGCGCCAGCATTCTCAGAGAAGTTATTTTCAGAGGTCCTCACCATTCGTCTGGTTACATAACAAGAGTTAAGCTCAAAACCCATAAGTGGTGCAGCGAGATCATGAGTGATGGATGAACTGGGTTGTCGAATCGTTGAACAATAATATATGATAATGTAAATAACCACACAGTACCCGACAAAATACCTGGAAATTTGTGCTTATTATCTACCCATTATTCTGCTTAGCATCCAACACGATTTACGCCCTTCGAACAATATGTAATCGTTACAGCAACTTTCCCAAATTTATGGCACAACGAGGTAATACATTTTCTTATGCTTGATGATCCAAAAGCATTGACAGAAGATGGTGAAACACAAAATGGATTAATTACCACCCTTGGGTGTCAAATTGTCGGCGATGACATGATTGAAAAGCAATATAACTGGTGGATATTGACGCCATACATGGATCGCATCGCCGTACTTATCACTGTGTTAAAGAAGATTACTGAAGATTAACCATATGCATGCATTGGCTTAAAAACCACGAGAGCATTTTGTTGTCATTGTGGTGATGAATGAGACAATAATTTCATGTCCATATCTACGCACGCACGCAGTAAGTTTGCGATATCCAAGAAAATCTACCGCAGTTCAAGTATGAACTCGACAACAACCCAAGCAGAACGCTGGCCCACTCGACAACAACCCAAGCAGAACGCTGGCCAACTCGACCACAACCCAAGCAGAACGCTGCACTCGACCACAACCCAAGCAGAACGCTGGCACACTCGACTACGACGCAAGCAGAACGCTCGCCCACTGACCACACCCGAGCAGAACGCTTGCCCACTCGACCACAACCCAAGCAGAACGCGGCCCACTCGACAACAACCCAGGCAGAACGCTGGTCAACTCGACCACAACCCAAGCAGAGCGCTCACCCTCTCGACTACGATACAAGCAGAACGCTGGCCCATTCGACCACAACCGAGCAGATCGCCCTAGACAACAACCCAAGCAGAGCGCTCACCCAACTCGACTACGACGCAAGCAGAACGCTGACCCACTCGGCCCACAAGCATAGCAGTCACCCACTCGACTACGACCCAAGCAGAACGCTCGCCCACTAGACCACAACCCAAGCAGAGTGCTGGCCCACTCGACTACGACGCAAGCAGAACGCTGGCCCACTCGACCACAACCCAAGTAGAGCGCTCACCCACTCGACTACGACTCAAGCAGAACGCCAGCTATATCGATCATGCTCATACGCAGGAAACGATCGAGGTAGTAATATATCCGACTTATGCAACCATGCGCTGGGGGGCTTGTAGTAAGACGCGACGGTGTGCGGTGTCAGCCCTTTCGACCACCCTACAGCGTACTGGAGGTTACACGAGGGTCCTAAGGGAGCGCCGCCTATTTATAGAACTTCTGTCCGAACATAATGCATGATATCCATAAGATGAACGTGCAAGTTTTATCAATAACACCACAA
This sequence comes from Urechis unicinctus, assembly GCA_034190875.2. Taxonomy (NCBI): domain Eukaryota; kingdom Metazoa; phylum Annelida; class Polychaeta; order Xenopneusta; family Urechidae; genus Urechis; species Urechis unicinctus. The sequence continues at coordinate 64,802,591 of CM067351.1, forward strand.
AGCACAATGACCAATCTGTATGTATCAAAATCGCATACATGAGTTATCGATAACACTTTAAAGTGCCGATGACATGGTTATTGTTATGAAACCGAATGAAAGATAAAGTTGCGTTAACTCGGTTTTTGTGGTTCAAGTCACCCGAACGTAATGTAAATTGAAATATAAAGTAGACTTTTCGGCACACGCCGCCATTTTCCATATTTTCTGCCCGGCATCCCGTGACGTCACTTAATGAATTCGTCAATAACAGGTCCGCAGTTTTCAACGTAACTGATAGTTGATAGGTTTTAGAAACCCTGGTTTCAAGTGCCAATGTGGAGGCTGCTCAGCCATGTCAACCTTTACGAAAAGTGTCTGATGTGTGGAGCAGGAGAAAATGCTGGTTAAATAGAAAATTTACCAGAAATTAAATGTGTGCCGCAGCATCCAAATTGTAATGCTATATATCTCCATTTCCAGTGGGGCTTGACACTACACCCCAGTACAGGTGGTTCACAATGCTTGGCATCCACGCTTGAATATCCGATCCTTAACTCTTACCACTGCCTTCAATTTATTTTTGATGCCTGACATATGCAGAAGCTCGAGTGAAGTAATAGCATTGCACAGTTCATTATCATTTACAAATAATTTAGAATGTGATATATTTGCGGATGGTGGTCCGTTATGATTGTCTAAACATCTAGATTGTTTACGTTCAAGCGTTTCCCTATTGAAAAATGATAGCATACAAGAAATGTCGAAAACAAGGCGGTGTCTATGACCTACTAATCCAATTAATCGATGAAAATTGGTAAATATGCCATTCCTAGCTTAAGACCCACATCGCCCTGGCCGCGGGACACATACCTGTTTCTTACATTCAATGTTGCGCCAGACCCAAACATGCCCTAATTTGATTGGGGCATCCACGGATTGGGGTGCCCCAATCAGACGCCGTGAGTGTCGGGATTCCTTCAGTCTTCATCTCTGATTGGACAATGTAACATTTCCGAAGACATGTTTTGGTTTTTATCCGATTGGCAGTGGATAAAGCTAAGTCGAGACTACTACGTGATTGTTAACACTGGGGCAGGGTAACATATTGCAAAAACAACGCCGGCCTAAATCTTGACTGCAGTCTTCCTAACAATTAGCTGCTCAATTCACAGTATCTCTACATTTGATATCGTTTCAAAATAAAAATTACATCAAAGAATATCGAGCATATAGCAAGTCAGCGTCAAAATCTGATGAAGGGGCCGTTCACGACCTCGGTGTTGATCGGACACGAAGATTGACGACTAATGAATATCGGACGCAACAGATTTACATATTATTTGGTCGCAGATTCTGTGGCGAGCAGCTTAGCGGAACCCCTAGGTTCAGGGACGCAAGATGTGTCATTCTTATTCCTGTCAAATATAATGAGCTTAATATTCCGTAAATTCCAGAAGCATGTCGCTTTAACGCGGCCACAATAAAAAACGCAAGTTTTTAATAAAGTGAGACCCCATGTCTATAGTTAATTCAATATCCACCATACTTGTGGTTTTATCAATCAAACTAGAATTAACACACACAAATTAACAGTTCAGTACTATTTATCCGCTTGCATATTTTGTCACATATTATAACCTGATTCTACCCTTGTTGTTATCCGTTTGATTGTTTGTTGCATCTTCAATTGAGGGTGATCACATAAAAGGGCATGACTCGAATACACTGGAATGTGGTGCAAGGTGAGATATTACAACGTGGGATAGACAAATACTGTAAGCCATTCTGCTTTAAATACAATGACGAGGAAAATATAGCATACTCCTCGCATTCCAAATATGACAACATTAATTAGGCCCACCCTTTAAATTATCAGTCTTAGCTGGAATATGCTAAACTATGCTAAACAGATTACATATATATAAATATATGTATTCATGAAATTTGCAAACTTTGCCACCTTCAATTTAAAAAAATAATCACAAAAATATATTGAAAACTGCGTTCTGTATTGCGTGACAAAAGCAATCGAAAATTTGACGAAAATTGACTAAGTGAAATTTGTTAACTGCGAATTCGCCAAGTTAACAAACCGAACCGATCGCCATATCTTGGTGAATGTGATTTCGCCAAGTTAATAAGAGGCCCATGATTACATGGTAATAACACAATTCCAATCATTAGGCAGATAACTCATACAAGAATACAAGATAATGAAAAGAAACATAATAAATATAGAAAGAACAATGATTGCCGATTATGAAATTTCGCTCGAACTGAAGGTTTTGAATGATGAGTGTGCTTTTCTTGAAGACCATACATATTCATATTATTAGGTAATATGTTCCACAGTGATGTACCGCAATACAATATAGTGAATTGAAAATACTTAGGTGTGGATTTCGGTTTATGGCATAAATGCATCGATCTAGAATTGTGCTATTGTACACCACTATTTAATGTGCAATGAAAGCCATAGTTGACAGGTTATGAATTTATGTTAAATTTGTACATGAAAATACCTTTATGCATCGAATTAACACCCGCCCGATGAAGGTTAAATCCTCGCATATGAAAAGATAATTCTGCTGATTTATCCAATGGATTATCCAATGCCAAGTCTTTTTCTGAAAAGCATAAATTTCATTACGGGTATGTCGAGTATCATCTTGCAATAGTTCAGAGGCGGCAAAACAAATGATTAATACAATTTATGTAGCGATGTCCTTGATAGTACTTTGTGCAAGATACCTATGTATACGATATGTGTAACATGCCATCAATGTTTACACTAAGAAGTTGAGAACCTGACACATTGTTATCATATAATTCCTTTTGTTTATATTTAGAGGCAAATGGCTTTTTTAAAACCAATTTGAAATATATGTGCATCGCATAGATAACAACAATCAAATCTGAACAATTTCGTATCATCGCAAACATATACTATACAAATCATTCACATATATAAACAATGAAATACATATACACTGTTTAGTACGCATTATGAAAAGGAGCAGGAGAGATTTAGAACCTTCTAACTCATGACCCTCTCTCCCATGCAAGCATGTCGATTGACAGATACGCATTATAACACTTTCTCGTCAATTTGATAAACGTTATTGTTTCTTTTCGAGCACTCGTCGAGACTTACCGTGTTTCTCGCATACTTTGCCTGACACTTGCCCAATGTGCTCTCTCGATTTCGATTTACTTCTGAAATTGGGACCTTAACTCCCATTTATGCCTAAATTTTCCCTAATGTCTCGACAATACCGTCAATTTGATGATTGGATCTTCTCGACTAATTTTCTAGATAGTCTATGAAAATTTATACCAACAAACAATATCAGCTATTGTCAGTTAAATGTTGATATTTAATTGTATTTTACAGATCACCCATCCCTTGTTAAAGGCATTATCAGTTGGTCTCCCACATCATGACCGGATCTCTTTGGTCGATAGCTAGTTCCCAATGAGTCGGACGTTACGTGCTAGGTAATTTATTGCCTTCTTTGTGGCCACCATTTTGCTAGATAATGACGTACAAATCAAAGCTTATCACGATATCATGTCCCTAAAGATTGATTTTGGTCGCTATGTCTACAGCATTATTTACTTTCAAACCCTTACTTAAGCCCACAATGATGCCTCAGAGCGAAGATCTACTTGTTTCGATTGTCAGACGCCTCTGTTTGTATGCCATCTTTTGATTGTAAGAGTAAACCTTTCGCTTTGCAGAAAAGCTGTGCTTGGTGATCAACACATTTAGATATTTGTCGATGTTGCGGCTTTATAAGTTACATGTACTTGTAACCTAAATACACAGTGATGACAATTGGTAAAATGCCGCTTGCGTAAAGTTAATGATGTAACTCGACGAACGGCTCAGCATCACCTCACACCCACCATGAGTACCTCATCCACTAAACACCAAGCACCTCACACTCTTCCCCATCCCATTGTACCCTCTGATTGATAGGGTCCAAACCCCCATCTAAATCAGCGACGAAATCCCCAGCATCAGCTATAACGAAGACTAATATCCTTCTGCGTCTCTGCGGAATATACGCTTTGATAATCCTCTTGTTTCATCCCAATATTTGAGAACTTTTGGTTCTTCTTCACTGACACTGAATGTACCAAAGATAAATGATACTTAATTATTAATTGGTTAAAAAGTGGGTAGAGAATGCTGCCAGAGAACAATGACTAACGCAGTGGGACAATGTTATGAAAATTATTTAAAGAGGATGAATTGATAAGTACGAGGAGCTTTTGTCTACTTTCATGGATACTCATGGAAATGGCAACAAAGCGAAATTGAAATCCCTCACGGTTGTATTCTAACAATGTCTCGTCCATAAGGTAACTGGATTGAAAATTCCATGTGATTTTAAGATAGACATTATAACAAACAGCGTGCTGTGGGTGTGTTATATACTGTGTTTAGTGCAGTAGCGAGAGAATCTTCTTCGCGTAGCTATAAGCTCTTTGGAAGAATTTCCACCATGCAACTTCCTTCATTAGAATCCCCGCTCCCTCCTTTCACTACGCCCCCTGCGTACCATTCACAGCCATATATGACAACGCTGTTGTCAAGTAATCGTATCATAATGTTACCATATTTAGGAATCACATGGACCACTGTGAATATTTGATCAAAAATATTCCCCGCTTATGTGGAAACATTTGGTGAATGAGAGGTATATACGTGACCTGTTAAATAAAATATTTATAAATACCCTCACAATGGCGCCCCCCATTTTAATGCAAATTATCAGAATGAAAGATGAATGAAAATTGGACTGTACATTATGCTTACAGTTGCTGATATCGATCATAACGGTTAAACGATGATAACATTGAGCGCTAGACTCGATTGTCATTTAAAGGATTTGAACAGCGAAAGATGAGATTGATCGGCCACCACAGACCCTTGAGCAAACCAGAGAAGCTTTTTTCAACGATCTCGTTTGATATATCATATAATTTAAGAATACTTCAATCAACTTGTCGTTAAGGCCAGTCTCCCTTTGTTACTTACTCTGGACCACCTCGCAGTTGTTATTAAGGGCAGCAATATCCTCACGATAATTTTTAATTTACTTACCGTAGAGCACTCACCAGGGAATTCCTATAACTACTTCATCACAATTAATTTAAGACCCTGTTTTAAGACCACGACATCAAATATGTATATCACTTGTACTTGTGTATTTGACGGGCCACAATGGGCTTTTCGCAACGGGAACCTATTTCCATGTTGTCACCCATCCGTCAACGATCTATAATATTTACTACCCGACCTACATAAAAATCTTACTTTGTGTTATTGAAGGGTCCTATTCCGAAAATGAATAATGTTTCATAAAGCACACAGTGTGTATTCTTAAAAGGTGAGATAGACGCCTTGTCACTCGATGTGAAAAGTTTTGTGCCATAACAAGTAATAATTTCCAATCGATCCCACTAGAAGAGGGCATTGCCGATCACGCGATGTGGCACAGACGGTATCAATATTAAGCATATATTTGTGAATAAATTATAGTTCCCTCCTAATGTGGTCTGGATATTGAGTGAGGTCACAAACCATCCTTCCATGAGAGAGATAGAGAGAGGGGGAGTGTGAGAGAGAGAGAGAGGAAAGAGAGAGAGAAAGAGAGAGAGAGAAGGAGAGAGAGAGCGAATGAGGGAGAGATAATGAGAGAGAGATAATGAGAGAGAGAGGGAGATTGAGAGAGAGAGAGAAGAAAAAGGGAGAGGGTGTGGGAGGGTGGGGGAGAGCGAGAATGAGTGAGAGAATGAGTGAAGGACAGACAAATACAGAGAAATGGATAGATAGAGGGAGAGAGGGGAGAGAGAGAGAGAGAGAGAGAGGTATTTTTTCTGAAGCTGGTTTAGGATGCTTGACGTGTTTGTCAATCATCATGAACAAGATGAGCTTGTTCAGTGGTATTTGATCGCTTGACTGTTTTCCCTATATTCCCAATAGGCCTCTTGTGTCAAAGACTGTCGGTTTCAAAACAATACACCAATTGATCGGTAGTTTAAGCATTTTGAACTCCTCCTGTCAGGATAAACATCATATAAATACAAGAAATTACACATTATTACTGTCGAATAATTTTTGTGTGCGCTAAGTGACTCGTTTGTGTTTAAACGAATTTTGAGAAAGGAAAATACAAAAATAAGAGTATGCTGTTTTATTAAGCACCTGGTGTATTAGTATATGCAGTTAATGAAGCGATTCACTGGTCACGTTATCAAATTAACTAAGTCACAGACACACCTAATTCGACCAACGAGCTATCACGTGACACATCACCAATCACAATGTACAAGATACACCCATCCATTGAAAAGACTGAAACATTTCACTGCAGTATTTAAAATCACAGAAGTGATTAGCATTATCTTAAGAATATCAAAGCGAAAGAATAAGAAGAATGGTATGCTGCAAATTTGTACGCATAATAGTTCAAACACGAGGAAGAACCTTCCAATAATAACCAACATGGAACATTTGTTAATATTAGTTATTTAAAGCACATCTGAAGAAAGTGTCACATCTGTGGAAAGCACCAAATCTATAGAATGTGCCATATGTATATAAAGTGTCATATCCTCCAAAATTGGGCAATGATCTGCCATGGCCCACGTGAGACCAAGCACTGACTAGTTCCTAAACTCTGTTATTTCAGTCCTCCATCTGGCTATGGTAAATGTCGCTTCATCAATGACTTGTTTGACTCTTGACTAATCACCACTGAGAGTTTCATTCAAACCCCCTTTTTTTCATGATGAGTGTTGGCTTGCAAGCAGACAAATCAAGCGCACTATGTTATCCACGATCAGAACAGAAACATCACATTATAATAATTAACTCAGCCGAGATTTGCAAATTGCGGAGAACATATACCACGGCGAATAGACAAGATTTATTTTTTTTGGGGGGGGGGGGGGGGGGGGTATGCGTAAGGTTTTCATTAATCTATGGGTATGGGGGGTGCGTATGGTTTTCATTTATCTGTGGGTATGGGGGCAGGGGGAGGCTTTTCAGATGCAGTTGGTAAAACGACGTAATGAAAAATATAAGGCGGTAACAAAAAAGTATCGAAGTACCTCTCTAAACCAAACATGAAATGTTATTCTTGTCAATTTGTCAACATACAAACAATAAGTGGGCTAAGTAAATGAAGTATCATGAAACTAATTCAGATTCATTGATGTCAACTTTCGCTATGATATTTAAAGCAATAGCTAAGTAAATTAAGTATTTGAGATTCGTCGTTGTTAACCTTGGCAATGATTTAGCAATACCAAACCAAACTGCAGCTTGATGATAAAAATATCAGCCTCTTCAAAGCTTACGCTAGTGACTTATTAAGCTTTGAATGGCAGTTTTTGAGTGGTCATTGTAACAGCATTGTCTTTAAACAAAAGTGAGTTCTTCCCATGATTCTTGTACATTTTTTTTACACGGATTCTTTTCTCTGAACGTCAGGCTTACTGCCGTGCCATTCGACGCCGAAGCAAACTGAGCACAACTTGTAAGTCCAAGACTGTAGTCAAACTTACCGGCTAAATTTTTATTAATGTTCAACTCTGCTTTTGTTTTGTTTCGATGGCCAGCAAAGTTTCCCCACGCCCCCGTTTGATGCAAAGCAAGAACTGTTTGAGTCAGATCAAACACTGGGATGTCCTTCATAATCGAAGTTGCTACAAGCCAGTTATCGTAAGCAATACGGCCAACAACGAAATTGGGGATTGTATTCCAAGGAAAACCATCTCTTGGTGTGATGAAGTAGTCTTGCGCATTTACTGCGAACAAAGTACTGTTTCTAGACGCCAGTTTGACACTTGTCCAGTCGGTGAAATTGTCATCACGCTTGATTTTATAATTTGACCGTCGACCAACAATCAACATATCTTTAAATCGCTTTTGATAAACAACCAAAGCTTGCAGCGAATACGGAAGTCCATCCGTAAACAGTATATCTGCATTAGCATAGGCATAAAATAGCGATTTGGAAATATTCTGCGCGTCCATGAACATATAGCGCAAAACTGGTACTCCATGTAACAACCTGGGACATTCTCTCACGCGGAATCCATTTTCGGCGGCATATGCTGATAACTGTTTGTCCAGATGAGACAAATTGCCGGGCGAATAGAATATAAGATGGGCAGTTTCCTTCAACAACGACCAATTCTTGATTGTATTCTTGTTGATCTGTAACTTTTGTGCTGTTGCTCTGGCCGTTGTAAACATCGTAGCAAGTTTTGGTGCTCTCTGTTGAGGATGGAGCGCTGTCGCCACTTTGATATTTTGGTATGACTCAACATATACCGTAGCACTCACAAAGCTCAGAACAACCAGAGCGCATAGGAACACGATCATGATCCGAAGCTTTAACTTCATGGGACATTTGGTCGAATGTTCTTTCGTTGGCTGAACACAGAGTAACAAATAACAGCAAGTAACAAAAATGATGCAAGGAATTTTCTGACGTATCAAGTGGTTATCAGAGACCAGCATGTAGAATTCGTTCTTTACTCAATTTCGATAACGTTTGTTGTTATTTTGTAGGATATGATTTGCTAAACGGAATGCGTACTTTTACTTGATGCTTTGTACTACATGCAACACCTCTTTGTCTGTGAAATAATATAGTATGATAGATGCAATAACCGGATGTTGTCCAAGGCCGAATTACTGACCGAGTCATCCAATTAAGATGAAACAGTTGGGCAGCTATAATTGACAGCAGTATTAGCACTCAGTGATGTTGTATAAACGTGGGTTCGCTGTTCTAAAATCCATTTTTTCTGACGGAACACTACAAAAAGCTTCTTACTCACCGGTGGACCACTATGGTTTTGTTTTCCAGCCATTGGTTCCTACGTCAAAGCACATATGTATATATAAACACTAATATATCTTAACAATTGAATTAACTGTCGCTAAATCACAGTCGCCTATTATGTTTTATTCCCATCAGACCTTAGTGTAAATTATCTGGCGTAGAATATGAAAGAAAACAAATTTATACAGGCTTCATAATAATAAGATTTTGTAATCACTATTACTTGTATGCATCAGAACGCTCGTATGTTTGAAAACAACACAGATCTCTAGAGAATTGATGCAAACTTTGATTCACATTATTACGCGTCTACAAATTTGAAACGTTGAATGTGCACAATTAAGTGCTCGGAACATGAAAGTTAGATACTTACACAATATCACACTACAAATAAAATATTTGAAAGTTAAATACTTACACAATATTACTTTCTTCTCTAATGTGAAGTATTGAAGAATGTCCTAAGTCGCCTCATGCATTACACAGAATAAAGGGTGTGATTAGTCAGTCGACATGGCTACATTTCAATTATGAGCTTAAAGAATCAGCGGTTTCATTGTAATTGCTGAAACCTGCAACCTACAACGTTAATGTGCATTCCAGATCCTATCATGACCTGCAACTATGAACTAAGACGGAAAATGGCACAAACGGTTAAGAATGAACTCACAAGAAGTTTATCTTAATCCTTTGTTTCAGAATCTATAACAGCTATTCTTCAAGTATTTTCAGTATCGAATGTCATAGAAAACATACAAATAAAATATACATCCGTCAAAAGTATACCATTGTGGTGACATATGAACCTGAAAATTACATCTGATTCAATGTAACGCATACACCTCAATTCCCATATTTCCCTTTTCCTCATGCCAGCATACTGCCTCTTTCTCAATTGCTTCATTGTTATTGATTGTTGTCATTTTTCTGGATTAATCAATATCGATGGACTGTTATATTGAGCAAACAGTGAATACCCAGGCACTGCAGCAAGTGTTTGGAATAAAATCTGCGGGAGCGACGCCACGTTTAATCCAGTTTCAGATATATTGTGTAGTCTCCTCCCCTTGGCCAGGCCAGGAATATGCCTTTGGTTTCATTTGCGAATCCTCTTTTGGCAGCTCTAAGAATGTTAATTCCGCAATAATCACGGTATTATTTCCTACTGCATGCAGCTCAAGGTCAGAATATATTTAATAGCAGTGAACCGTCTACAAAAGCTGTATTCTCTTTCTAAGCAGCTTAGGGCGTAGGTTATCCGGGCATATTTTTGATGCTCATCCCGCATCAAACCGAAAATCATTCTAGCAGGCATCACCTCGATGCACCAGTGACCAAACCCAATAGAAAATCTTCGTTATGGGATCTCCAGGATAAATCAACATAATGTCGCGGTCGTATAATGCCTCAGCCTCTTTCGCAGGCGTAGAGAACTGAGATGGTGACAGTCGCCATATTCTTTCCACGTCCCACTTTTCCATTAAATTAGCTTTCAATCTTTATATCAGCGTCAATAATATCATAATCATCTGTAAATATATGAACAAATCAATTTGTCCTCAAACAACATGTTTGGGTCAATATTAAAACTATGCATGTATTAAGACGCAAGCTGTAAAATCATCGAACGAGTTAGTGTTGTAAATGCTAAAATGTCCCTTTGAACTTACCGTCAGGCTAAAAATACAGAACGTTGCTAATGCTAACCAAACGGGAACACGATAAATATACAAGCATGTGCTTATCCGCAAGAGGACGCTCACTATTAGTGTTTTGAGTGTAGAACGTTCAGCCTGACGAGACTGGGATTGAGATGTTTTTGTCCTGCTCCTTCAGTAGTATAGAAAGTAGCGGTTTGGCGCAACGGTCCTCATCTATATTACACCACTAATTACAGCTTGTACAGAAGATTATGACCCAAACTCCACCATGTTAGTTTGCTGGTATACTAACGTGACCATAGGTCAAGGTGTTGCGCCGTTCGTGGCTATCCACCGCTTTAAGTCAAATGGAGAGATTGACACCTTGTTGACGGGTAGCCCATATATCTTGTCACCTTCAAGTTTAGCAATGAGCTCTTCGGTTTTCATATTGATGCCTTATGCCCTCGTATATTCAATAGATTGGTATACACAGTGCGTAAATGTCTGCGCAATGACCAATTAGTCTGGATATTGAGGTGGGTCAATATCATCCACAGTCCACTGGGTGGTAAAGAAGCACCTTATTGTGTTATGATACCTTCCAATGCTTCTGCTTTTTTCATCGATTGAAACAGTCTGGCATGCTTTGACAGATCTAACCTAAATTTCCCCCTTCATTTGGGTATATTTTGTGACCTTCAACAAAACACGCCATAGCCACTGCAGAGAACAACCCAGACCCTCAGCCCAGCTTCCCAGAGGAGGATACTTATGCATCTAAGGGTGTTGAAAACGACGAATATTTCGATAGCAAATGTCAATTATGGTAATTGTATCAGCTTCTATAAAATGTCAATTTTGTTACGATCGAATTTATTGCGATGTTAAAAAGTTTACAGATTTTGGCCACCAGAAATTTCCGACCTGCAACAATTTTTTAACAATACATTATTTACAACTAAGTATATATAGAAAAAGTTTACAAATACGTTATACTTCAATATTATGTCGACTGTTTTAAAATAGAAACACATGCACGCATTGAGCATTGAACTTGTGCCATTTTTTGAAAAATTTGATGCTTTTGTAACCGGAAGTGACATCATCGACATCCATGATATTTTAGGATACGTTAGTATGTTGCTGAGAACATGTGAATCATTTTTTTTATTACCATCGGACATGTATTGACGGTTTTATAAGCGTTCGAAATATTTATGAAACTTTTTTTGACATTGGGACTGATACCACGATTTTTCTACCTTAGGCCCTTGGGAAAATTGTTGATTCGATGGCCATATATGTTATTCGAAAAAGTTTGCAATTGGAATGAGGTACACAATTATGTAAATTATGTTTTGACCTTGACCTTAGTTTCAGGTCAAGGTCAAAACAAAACCTCTCGGGGCTGCGCATTATTGACGCCTACAAAATAAAAAAAACAATTTCAAAATTTCAAAAAATTGCGACCTGTATCGCGGATCAAAACGAATATTAACAAACCAACAAACATCAAATAAATTAACGATACGACCATTTTCAACAGTTGTTTCAACTGAAAGGTTAAATAAACTGGGAAGTATATACAGTGTGATCGGTTAATCGAAGCAAATAAGAGATGTATTAATCGGAGCATGATAGAGCTGGGAGACTGATTGAAGAAAGAAGCTTATTTAGATTATAAGTCGATTGAATTGACAAACTTATTCTTCAGAGAAATTGATTGTGCTCATTGGCTAATAAAGGGAAGTGACTGATTGAGCTGAGATGATAATTGATATTTGGGCCTGGTTGAGTTGCAAGGCTAAATGTTTCAATTGAACCAGAGGCATACAAGCTAATATGTAGCAGCTTATCTCAGAGAGAGAGTGAGAGAGAGAGAGAGAGAGAGAGAGAGAGAGAGAGAGAGAGAGAGAGAGAGAGAGAGAGAGAGAGAGAGAGAGAGAGAGAGAGAGAGAGAGAAAGACAGAGACAGAGAGAGAATGAGTGAGAGAGAGCTAGAGGACACAAAATGAATAGCACCAAAGGAATGCATATAGTATGCGCTCAGAGTGGTATTTTTTCCTTCGTCAATAGCCCGTGACGAACAGGACTTGAATAGTACAAGGCGAGGCTCTATACTGTCATCCACGACATACGTAACATGATGAAAGAGGACAGGGCTCCGAAATGATCACGTTCTCGTGCAGCTCTTCTTTTGTTTGGCATGATGTATGCTTAGGAAAGAGTGCAAAATATCCTGCGTTTAGGCCTATACCTGTGGTAACATGTTTTCCTTGTTGCGTAAGTTATTCCGCTATTCACCATAGACTTTGCTGCACATTCGCTCGAGTATTTAAAATTTTTACAAAACTCCGCCGCCTGTACTCTTGCATTCGTGTTTCATTAAATGTTTTCCATTCGCAAGATGAACCGACGTTGACGAAATCGTCAACACGTGCTGTTCCAAGCTAACTACGACAGCCTGTTAGTATGAACACATCAACCATTGCGATGTGGTCGACTGATTTGTTGGAAGCGTAAGTTCAGATAGCGGAATGACCCTCACTTATACCTAACAACTCTCTTAACTACTCATTAACTCACTCATTAACTCGCTCACTCCCTCATTCACTCACTCACACGCACCAAATCACTCCCTCATCCATACATAACTATCCACTTAGAAACTCACTAACTTACTAATCAAGTCGCTTGCTCATTCACTAACTCACTCACACATAACTACTCACCCACTCACGCTTAACTACCCACTCACCGGTCACTCACTCACTCACTCGCTCACCCATACTTAACTTTTTACTTACTGACTCGCTCACTCCCTTTGCTCACTCACACTCACCAACTAACTCCCTCATCCGTACTTAACTATCCACTTAACAACTCACTAACTCACTCATTAAGTCGCTCGCTCGCTCACTTACTCACACACTCACTCATAAGTACTCACCCACTCACACTTAACTACCCACTCACAGGTAATTCACTCACTCACTCGCTCACTAATACTTAACTTCTTACTCTCTCACTCACTCACTCGCTCAGTCACTCACTCACTAACTCACTCACTCACTCAAGCACTGACTAACTCACTCACACTTAATTACCCACTCATCCACTCACTCATTCACTCACTCAAGTTCAAGTTGTCATTTGGTGGCTGATTACTCATTTCTTAACCCATCCATGCACTCTGTCGCTCTTTCATGTTGTCATCAATGGAATCCTTTTACCCAATCTTGACACCGTGTCCTGTTTCCCCTTTCTTCAGGTAATCTGCTTCCCAACCTGGACGCTAAAGTTGCTAACCAGGCAAACGTGTTTGAAACACACCATGTGTAACTTCTGGGATGGCCTATTACGGCCAGCGACCACGAAACGTTGATATTCTATGAATCGTGATCTTGTAACCTCTTAGGGAACTGCAGGGATTGGCGTGGGGTTTTTAAGCAACATGTTTTCACTGGGAAATCCAGACGCAATGCGCGCCAGTCAACTTGCAAAAACTTTCATATATTTTGATACACCGACGAACGTACATGACAGCAACGAATAGATGTGTAATACTGTAAAGCAAGCGGCCTATAGGTGTATGGGGGAACTAGGTGAACTTTGATGGCATTTTACCGGTTATAATCATTATCATCACTATTATAATGATCAAGGTTATCTTCAGAATTATCTTCATCACAAAAATGGTCATTGACACCATTATCATCGTCACAACCCTTATCGTCATGTAAAGCTTACACTTATAGCATATATATATATATATATATATATATATATATATATATATATATATATATATATATATATATATATATATATATATATATATATATATATATATATAGATATATATATAAATATATATATATCTCCCTATATATATATATATATATATATATATAAATATATATATATATATATATATATATATATATATATATATATATATATATATATATATATATATATACATAATGCTTTCAATTCAATTCAGCTACAATGATCTTCAATTACATTTACGATCAAATAATTTTGAGATATTGATGATTTTATAAATCATATCGATGACCTTGACCTCCTTTTGCTTTAAAGATCAAAACAAAACTATGGGTTTTACGCATGAAAAATACCCATCTCGGTTCTGCACATCATTGCTGCCGACCACTTGAAATTTGGTTCGACATGTACCGCGAGAAGGAAAACAGAAGTTGATATACAAACAAACATTCCACAAACTGCCCACAAACACGACTGAACAAGATCACTTCGCGAAAGCAATTCGCCAATTTAATAAACAAACGCGAGTGACTAATATAAATTGAGGAAAGCAATTCGCTAAGTTAACAAACATTACACAAACTAACCCATAAACGCGACTTATCAAGATAACTTTAGGAAAGCTGTTCGCCAAGTTGACAATACTAAGAATTACGCAACAGGTGCACTCACCAATTCCCCCGTTGAAGCAATACATGGGTTGTACTGTTTTTCCGTGGCGATTTCCTACAAGAGAATCATATTGGTGGGATTGCTTGATGCCCTGTCAATTCAAGTGCGCATTACCGCCAATCGCGCATGCGCCAAAGGATGGATTTCCACCTAACGCAATTGTGGGTGGAGGGGGTACTCTGTTTCGATTTGCATTCATCTCCCTCGCGAAGGAAAACACAGTTTAATTCCTTATAAAGTAAGTCAACGGAGTTACTAACATGTTTTAAAGTGCCCCCCCCCCGCTCGTCCATCTTCTTTGTTAAGGCTGCCTGCAAAGCAGAATGCGCTTACATAGATGACGGACAACAACATCGCTGAGGGCACAGGCACCCAAGTCAGTTCAACTAGCCGAGTGACAGCGATATGTATAATAATATTTTATAAATAATGAGTCAGGCGAAACTGAACACTCCCAATCGAGATCATTTAATGAACTGACTTGGGTGCTAGTAGCTGAGGGTACAGGTGGCTTGCCTTCTCTGCACACTCAACCTTTACAACTGCCTACGGTTGCCAAACTGCGCCCAGCCCTTCTCGATTGGATACCATGTCACCCGGTGCACCCTCACTGACTGAATGTGATCTGGCTCTCGCAGCAATACCTCGGGAACAAAATTATGTACTGTTAAAGAGATATCAGTGAATTAATTTGGTGGACGCTAGAGGCTCTGCTTCAATTGGTGGCTAGTCAGTGTGATAACAATAACAGCCAAACGCCCATTGGTATATGGAGGAATTTGGCGAACTGAATCAGGAAGTTAAAACAATTTTACACTCGGCCAATGATAGACCAAGGTATCATCGATTTTCAATTTTTGGTGACCCCATGACTTTCCTACTTAGGACAAGTGGGAAAACATTAAATTTTTCACCATTGCATATATTTCAAAAGTTTACAATTGAATGACACAAGTTCAGTGCTCAATACGTCCATGCTTTCGGAATAAATTTGAATACAGTTTACATATTCTGCATGTGTATTGTAATTGTAAACTTTTTCTAATTATACTTAGTTGTAAATAATGCAAAGTTAAAAAAATTGTAGCAGGTCGAAAATTTCTGGTAGCCAAAATCTCTAAACTTTTCAATTTCGCAGTTAATTCACTAATTATCATCCCATCGCGTAAAAAAATTAACATTTTCTAAAAGCTGATACAAATACCAAACTTTCATTATTGACATACGCTATCAAAATATTCGTCATTTTCAAGCACGGTGAGTTGGAAAAACAAATTTCACTTAGTCAATTTTCGTCAAATTTTCGATTAATAATTAAATCGACAATATGCGTTCGACGGTTATTAAACGTGGGTCAAATGTTATCATGGAGAGCGTCAACCGAACTATAATACTTTTGTGGAAGTCGCCGATGTCATTTCCACTCCCGAACGAATCACAATTATGATTCGACTAAAATCTGAGGTTATCGCGTTGTTGTTCCGTTTCGTCGTATTGTGAATTAGTTTGCTTCCGAAAGAAGGCTATCCAATTCTGAACATTTGATGAATGCATGTCTGTTGTAAATAACCGACTGTTTTCTCACAAAATAAGTATGAAGTAAAGTGGGTGTCATTTCTGCTGGCTTTTCATTCTTTTGTTTACAAGAGCCAGCCTGGGGTGATAAATTAGTGAATTAATTGCGAAACCTATGTCCACCGCTGTGGCAACCTGGGCCGAGCAGCCTATGAGGACCCAACGTGGGGCCCTTTGGAAGAACACAATGTGGCTGAGCAACCTATGTTTTCCGCTCAAGGACCTAGCGTGTACAACTTCTACCAGGCCATTGCAAACAAGATCGATGCGGTTGGCAGCAGTATTTCGACTATGCAGCAACAAATGGACGACCTTCTTATACTACAGAGCCAAAAGATGGAAGACGCGGCGGAGGACGACCTTGTGGAGGAGGACGCAGTAAAGGATGCAATCCATGAGGTTGGCGATCGTGTGGTTGGCAGATTAAAAAATGAGTGTATGGAGGGATTGTGGGGGTGTTTGCATGGAAAGTTTTGTAGTGTGCTTGCAGAGACCCCGACGCACATCCGAGGACATTGCTGTGGCTCCTACAATGGTGGACACCTAAGGCTGCCAAGAGGGAGGATCCTTTCTACATGGAGTAGGCCGTCTGGGGGTGGCCCCTGTCTGGCATGCCTTGGGGGACCGTGGTGTGGGGCGTTGGGGAAGGGCCGAGGTGTGAGAAAAAAATAGCCATAATTCGAGCAGCTATGTCGGGTTGGTGCGCCCTTGTAACATTGCTGTCGCCCGTTTTGGTAGCCCTGGAGAAAATCGAATGGAAGCGCTTGCTGACACTGTAGTAGTATTAGAAATGGAAGTGTGCTCGCACCGCCACTTCCTATACTACCCCCAGAGACATGACTATAGTTGATTTACAG
Organism: Urechis unicinctus; assembly: GCA_034190875.2. Lineage (NCBI taxonomy): Eukaryota > Metazoa > Annelida > Polychaeta > Xenopneusta > Urechidae > Urechis > Urechis unicinctus. The sequence goes on from CM067351.1 coordinate 64,819,979, forward strand.
TTTTACACATCTATTCGTTACTGTCGGTTTAACACAATATATGAAAGTTTTTGCAAATTGACTGGTGCGCATTGCGTCTGGATTTCTCAGAGTAAACATGTTGCTTAAAACCCTCACCCCTATTCAAAGAATATCAACGATTCGTGGTCGCTGACCGTAATAGTCCATTTCAGAAGTTACACATGGTGTGTTTCAATCACGTTTGCCTGGTTAGCAACTTTCCCACGGGCACCAACGCTGCCTCTTTCTCTGTTGTATGTGCAATAATGTCACACATAAGAGGTGACATTTTCTTTGATATGTATCGTCCATATCTACAGCTTCTGTTTGATCTCTGAGTGTGTTCTCGAAGTCAAGGTTCGATCGAATTAATCAAGCGCATAACTTTAGCTGTTTGGCGTCCAGGTCGGGAGGCAGATTACCTGAATAAAGGGGAAAGAGTACACGGTGTCAAGATTGGGTAGACAGGATTCCATTGATGACAGCATGAAGGAGCGACAGAGTGCATGAATGGGTAAAGAAATGGGTAATCAGCTACCAAATGACAGCTTGAATTAGGGAGTAAGCTGGTGACTGAGTAAAAGTGAATGAGTAAGTGGATGAGTGGGTAGTTGAGTGTGAGTGAGTTAGTGAGTGCCTGGGTGATTGAGTGAGTGAGTGAGTGAGTGAGTAAGAAGTTAAGTATGAGTGAGCGAGTGAGTGAGTGAGTGAGTGAGTGAGTGAGTGAGTGAGTGAGTGAGTGAGTGAGTGAGTGAGTGAGTGAGTGAGTGAGTGAGTGAGTGAGTGACCGGTGAGTGGGTAGTCAAGTGCGAGTGAGCGAGTTAGTGAGTGAGCGAGTTAGTGAGTGAGCGAGCGAGCGACTTGATGAGTGAGTTGGTGAATTGTTATGTGGAAAGTTAAGTATGGATGAGGGAGTTAGTTGGTGAGTGTGAGTGAGTGAATGAGGGTGTGAGTGAGGAAGCTAAAAGTCAAGTATGAGTGAGCGATTGAGTGATTGAGTGACCAGTGAGTGGGTAATTATGCGTGAGTGGGTGAGTAGTTTTGGGTGAGTAAGTTAGTGAGCGCCCAATAGAGTTGATGAGTGGATAATTAAGTATGGATGAGGAGAGTAGTATAGGTAATAGCGGTTCCAGACACACCCCTTCAAATGGGGACCCACCCACGGACGATAAGGAATCCCCTATTTCAGAGCATCATTTATCCATTTCGATTATTCTTTTTGGGGTCTAAGTTCTCACGAGCTGACACGAGCTGGAGTGTCCCTCTGGCGGACTAACAGCGGGGAGCCTATCGGAGGGCCACGACTCACAGGAGGGCCATGAGACGCAGAGGGTAGGGGAGCCCCGAGTAGCAGGGATAGGGGGAGGGGCAGCCAAGAGTTGCAGGGGAGTGGGAGGCCCACGAGTCTCAGGGGGTAAGGGCAGGGGAGTCTCACGAGTCCAAGGGGCAGGGGCAGAAAGAACTGATATTATCTATACTACCAACGTCCAGGGTCTTATCCATAGAGGTCCTTAAGCGTCAACATACTGGGGCAGGGACCATCTGTGTAAGTTCCATTTTTCATGCAGTGAAGGTCCTGCATAAACAGGGCAACCTTAGTGTCGTTCTTTTCGATAAAGTTGGGATCGGGACGAGCGGTTATCAATCTCATCGTAAAGATCTTCCAACAGTAGAACGCCCCTGCCGGCCTCTCTGGGGTCCTACACGGTCTTACCAACCAAGGAATTTGATATTCCTGTTCCACGTCCAGACAGCTATTAAACCCCCTGTTTGCGCCATATTCGCCGTCTTCGAGACCCTCAATAGACGCCCACCCTCAAGTCACCTTACACTTCATCTAAAGCAGTGTCTACAGCGTCCACTGAGTTTACTGCACAATATTTTTCAATTTCTTTCTCAAGGTATTGCTTCTTAAGGCTGATCTCATTCAGCCGATAGGATTGCCCTAGACCACATGGAGGCAGCTCCCGATTTAACGGTGCAGTCGTTAGTTGTTGTTTCATACTGCTGCTTTATACGTCTACAAGTCAAGTTCAATTAGGAGTGAAGCTACAGACCAAGTCGCCCCTATGTTTTGTGTGGTTGTATAACAATTAATAACGTTGCCTTGTTCTAGCTGTAAAGGCTGGTCTAAAGATATTACAACAGCCCGTTGATCAGAAGGCTTACATATTCCTACCACTTGATTCGTTCCATTAATAACAGGAACGACTCCTATAGGACCAGTATCATCACCAACACCTGAAGACTACCCCATACGAATAATCCTACCATTGGATAACATGGTATATCCACAGCTTGAGTCTTGTGAGTTTCGACCCCTAGCCCCATGGCCAACCGACCACTCATATCCTCTGCAAAGGGGGCCACTTGCTTCTGCCCATATAATAATGAGGTCTCCAGTCATAGTAACCCAACTTTTATACATTTTTTTGTGAGTCACCAATAGATACATAGGTCTTTGTGGCATATTCCGAGAGGTCGGCGCCCTGAACAGTGCCTGTTGGTTTTTGCATAGGTCCATAAATACTCGTTTTTATTAACACCATCTAGCATGTTGTGCGTGATGCTGACTTGATCGAGGTGAACATAAATTGTGTAAAAGATGCCAGTTTAAGTACCTGAATAAATCCACCGCCTTCCAAAACCGTCATAAAGACCCAACATTGTTAACACTCCGTCTGATATACTCACAGTCCCATCAGGAATTTCGAGGGCAATAACCCCATTTACAGTATCAACCTCCAAACCAAGACCTAATGATGTAATTTGCTGCTGAAGAAGGCGGAAACTCCAGAGGCTGGGTTCTAGTTGGATTCTTCCTCTTTTTCCAGCAATTTCAGACCGCCATGCTATGTTCTCGTCTGTTTCGAGATTGTACCAGCCCACAGTATACGTGATTGACCTTAAGCCAACACAGTGTTGTCAATAGGATGTTGCAGGGACCCAGCCTCACCACTTTGAACATTAGACAGAGTGTGATACATAGCACTATGAATAAACAAGCCTTTACACTCGATACGAATAAAACGTACAAAAACGGGCCGGTATATCTCCCCTATATTGCCCGCAAGGATCTGACACATCTCCTCATCCAGGTAATATCAGATCACATCACAGATGCGTTTGGTGTAGAGTTCTCCAACCTGTTTGATAAATATGTGGTGCCAAACATAAGCAACGACAGCCTTGTAGTTGGCTTTAGAACCAACCACATACAATACTGGCAGAACCATGTAAACTTTGTTGTATGGTGCGCAACCAGTGGCTGCAGAGTATCTGCCCTGGACCACCTCAGATCTGACTCCCCAGCACTAAGTAACCTCTACAGTTTCCACGTCTACTACACAATCTGGAGACTTTTAGACGAAATGAGAATAGCACTGCCGGATGACGCCACATGATCGGCTACCAACAATACCTGTGACAAGAAAATCTACCTCCAGCTCTGCCATAAGTTTGGTGTTGACGAAAACAGTGACTGGAGGATGCCAGGCAGCAACCAGGGCTAAGGGCGGATCTACTTCTCCGACCCCGAAACACACAAGGTACGTGTGATCACTCATTATGGAAACACCTACCTTTTCCAAAACTGTTAGGCAAACCTTGTTTTCCAGGGCGGCAAGCTGCACATTGATTTCATAAAACAAGACCAAGAGTGGGCAAACATCGCCTGGAGCACCTTCATCCTGGACAAATCGGAGGGGTTCACATCCCCAGGTATTCCAAGGATCAATGACAGCATTCGGACCTATGTCTGGGCCATTCTTAGTGCTCAGGCGCAGACCTGCTCAGGGATACTAGGTGTTGGAACGTGCTTTGATGCCCAAAAGCAATTGCAGGCCAACGTTGAGGATGCCATCAACTCCCCAGTGAACATACCTTCATCCATCCGACGGTATTAGAACCTCCTCCAGAATGCCTCTTCAAAGGTTGATTATGTGTTTGAAACGGGCCTGTACATGGCTCCGTCTGATATGAGCCTCGCCATTGGAAATGTTCCTGGGTACAACAATCTGAATACTATCGCAACTGAGGAGCAGCAGATCGGCAGCAATGCTGATGTCAACTTGGTTCCGTCGGTTCCAGATAGAGGAAGCTTTGACTTTCCGCCAGATACAGATATGGAACTCCCCTCTTCAGGCCCAGCCCCTATGGCTGAGACCGGTATGCGTGGGGTGCACGAGGATGAGAAAACCGCTCTTATTTTAGGCGGAATCGCTATAGGCTTAGCTGTGCTTTGGTTTGCTACGTAGTAAGTCACGGAGTATCAGGAGGATCACTGCCCCGGCCGCCACAGCTGCGGCCCACACATGTTCTGCCATCCAACCAGCCACCTTTGCAGCTGACTAGAGCAGCCATGATACGATGGAGCCAATGATTCCTGGAAGGGCAGCTGCTGCCTTACTGGCCTTCAGAACGTTTGCCAAGGAGTTCAGCTGTTTTTTAATCCATTCCTTTAAACCCAGCTTATCAGCTGGTGTCGGCGTTGGTGCAGGGGCTGGACTAGTTGTCCCATCTGCCCATCAAAGCAACAACCAGAGTCGAGATTGCCAATCCAATCGCAGTGAGTATGGAGGCAATTGTTATACCCTGCTCTCGGAACAGAGTTTGTACACGCTCAGCTAGCGTTGCGTCCTCGTTAAGAAGTCTGTTGAACGTTTCCATGATGCGGTTGATTTGGGTTCGCAGACGTTCACGGTTTGCAGAGGCAGCCTCAACACAGACACGCCGCAGGTCCTTCAGCTCTGCAGGCTCATTTGCTTGCAATTACCATGCTGGATCTCCTTCCCTCCCTGCCTCCTCCAGAATTGCCATTTTAGCTTTCCGCCAGTCTATATCCCTTTCTATCTCAGCTATCTTAGCTAGGTTGTTCACCAGCTAACCCCTCTGGGTCTGCATAGCCTTGTAGAGCCCCATAAGCTCTCTGAGTCGTAGTTCGTTGGTTGTTTGTGTACCTAGGTCTTCTATGGTGTTATGAACGCCCTCTATGAAGCTTGTTTCTTCCACACCACCCCCCGTCCCGGAAATGGCTTCAGGACCGCTCATTTCTAAATTCTCTGTGGCCTTAGCAGCTGCTTGGTCAACGCCGTGGAGGGCTTTTGTTTCCTTTCGTGACACTGCTTGTGAGGACCACTAGTTATTGTTCCAAGTGAAAGTGGTCTTTTGGTACGCGAATTTACAATACTTAAGTTCGGGTAGTCCTTCAAACGTAACTGTCCTCCAATAAGTTCAAACTTTGTATAATCGCGGCCGAGGGTTGGTATGTGGCCTTTTTCAGCCAATGCATCGTAATAATTTTTTACAGTGCCTATAACGAGTTGGCCTTCCTGTAGTATAGACTAATCCATCCCAATGTCCCCTTCTGAAACAGGTGAGAGAGTGGCCGGGGGGGGGGGGGGAGTCTTATCCTCTATTTCAGCGAGCCAATCCTCATCCTCTCTTCCAGGGTCCTGTTAATCCTCCTCCTCTGGGTCGTCAAATGCTGGGTTATCAAACTCCATGTTTGTTTGTTAAAGATATAAGTGTAATTAAGAATTCAACATGACGAGTAATTACGGAGGCAAACTAAACCCACAACGACAGAAAGGCGAACCGGGTAAAGGGCGTGCGACAGTCTGTAGTTATTACAAACAATCCAAGCACTATTGACCAGAACCAACAACTGCTGGTTCGCTTCCCCAATCTTGGCGCAGACGACGTCATTGTTCCAGGGAGAGCACGGCTGGCCTTTACAATCATGCTGACCTCGACTGATCATAACCGCAGCATTGTGCAAAACCTGGGCCGCGCCGTGGTCAAGAAAATGACAATCAAGATTTCTGGCAATGAGGTCATGTTTATTGATGACAGCGATGTGTATCACTGTTACCACGACTTGTGACGGACTGCACAGGAGAGACAGGGCCTCCAGTATCATAGCATTGACACATCCGATGACAGAAACACAACTATGATACGAATGGGGACAGGAGAAAAGGGTGAGACCGAGAAAAAGGACCTGGCCATAGCCGATGTGTATGGTAACAGGTTCTACGTTCCGCTTGACTTTGAACTCCTCAAGAGCCACATGCCATTCTACCAGAGCGCGCTTATTGACAGACTAGAGTACCATCTCACGTTCAACGACTACAACCGTTTTATTCACGCAACGGGCGACACCGATGCCAGCTATAAAATTGATGGCATCTCGCTGGAGTATGACATGGTTACCCCAATAGAGTTGGGCCGCATGATATGCACCCAGTACACGGTTCGGCTGACCACTACAAAAACGCTAAAAGGGTTGGGGCAGAACGAAAGGGTGCTGCAGCTCGAAAAGCCAATCAAAATAAGCTTCTGAGAGAGCTTCGAGAGGCTAAGGCTGCGCTTACAGATGCTAGAGACGAAGCTGTCGAGCCAATATCAATGATCAAGTCTCCGGAAAGGTGGGTGTGGTCAACATGGGCTGTGCCTTTGGTTGTTGGGGTGTTTGGACTAGCATTGCATTGCTACAGGCACCAGATGTTAGTAAAACTTGGAGTATCAGTCAGACGTGGCCTTGTGAATATCCATCGCCATAAGGCTATAATGGAACGCTTTAACCGAACACTGACTGAGCGACACTTTGGTGACCAGTATGCCGTAGAGTTAAGGGATACTGGAACACGATCGATTGAGTGGGTTTCTCGGCTGCAGGCTGTAGTCTCTGCGATAAATAATGAGGTGACCCGTTTGACTGGAAAAAAAACTAATGATGCTATAGAGGCAAAACGAGTTGCACCAAAGCCCTCTGCAGTCGTTCCAGGGCTTCCGCTGGGGGTCAAAGAGCAAAAGCTTCCCTCTGATGTTGGTATTAGCTACCTCTACTAGCCTGGTGAGGCCACTGACCCTGTGTGGTCACTCAATGTTTACCGGATTGGAAGCTCTGTCACTAAATCTGGTGAGCCTGTACTTTACTATTTGTTGGATGGAACACTCCGTGGCTTTGTAAAGGAGGAGCTGCTTGTTGTGCCGCCCGATACCCAGTTATACCAGACTGTATTACCAATTAAACAAAAGGCAGATAGGTAGTAATGGAAGCAACTGGAAAGTGTCCCTGGATATTACTCGGGGGGAGAGAACCTTGTGACAGGCCCTGTAAGTTTGACTTTTGCGCAATGCACAGGTTTAAGATTAAGCGGGGGATCGTAAATCAACTTTGTGTAGAGTGCCAGAAGGGCATTAAAAATAGCCTAAAACTATGTATGGATTGTGGATACGAAAGGGTTAACCACAACCTCATGAGGAAGAAGAAGAGGCTTGAGGGCAGGAAGGCCCGGATGGCGACTCACGTTGAGACTGGTGTGACTGAGGAAGGAGTGCTAGATAAACCTTCTCGAGCTAGGAAACCAAGCCCCCACGTCCACCGGGTGGTGCCGCTCCCACACTTAACCCCCTTCAGGCCAGGAAGACCACTCCTTTACGCTCTCCCCAGGCCACCACCAGTCTCACTATAGCCGGCATATGTGAGAAGGTGGATGACCTCCAGATTGCGGAGGGGGTAGAGGGTGAGGGAGAGGTGTCCATCAGTGATGCAGAAAGTTCACCATCACCCCTCATTGGTTGGTCGTAGGTGGAAGGTGTGGATATACCCACGGTTGAATACGATACACCCTGTCTGCCGGCGGTCTACGCTGGGTGGTAGGCCTGGGTGCGGCTATGCCCGTAGGCCAGGGTGTTTACACCCTCTGGAGCTATCCATCGCTTTGTATCAAAGGGGGATAGAGACACCTTGTTGACGTGCAGCCCATATATCTTGTGACTGTCACTTCGTAGCGTGTTCATCCCATGGCGGAACCACTTCTGGTCGAACAGCAATTCAAGGTATTGGGCGTGGCACAGGTGTTTCTTGACCACTACCTTTTTTACGCCCTTTGCTTTCTTGATTTCATCCCGGGTCGACATTAGAATGTAGTACATCTTTGGGTGCAGGCCTACATACTCCCTGATGGATACACCGCTGCACTCGTCCTTCATCTTTCTGAGAACCTTCTTGTTCTCGTTGCTGTGGAGCGGGTGAGCTAGGTCGTAGTTGATGGTGTCGAATAGGTCACTGTCTTTTTTCATGTCGGCATAGATGTCTGGTGTGTGGATCTCCAAGAGGAGGGAGTTGGTGTCGGTATAGAGTAGGTTGACCCCGCAACCGTACTGGGACTTCATGGTGATGTAGTAGAAGACATACATAAGGTGCTTGGACAGATCGAGTATGCACATCCCCACATAGACTTGGCAGTTTGGGACCAGGGGGGCCTTGTGGATGTGAATGGCAGCCAGGTCGTCGTCGAATATTTTCTGGCGGGCGAAGGCGGGGCTGGTGATGAGCTTTCTTATTTTGTTGCTGTCTGCAGCTCGGACCAGCTTTACGTCAACCCGCTTGCGGAGGTTCTTCATAGTCTTGCCGAAGACGGAGTTGTTCATTAGATTTTATAGGTCCTTCTTGAAGTCGGTGGTTGTGGCCTTGCGGAGATCTGTGTTCTTCCGGATGTAGGGTTCCATCCAGGTGCTTTGGGTGAAGGATAGGGCACGGTGGATCCCCAGGGCGAGATACAGTTTGAGGTTCCTGTAGTGGAGTACGTACTTCTCCTTATTCTTCAGGTTTGGGACCAGCTGCTCGCCCCGTGGCCACCGTATTCGTTAAGGAGGTTTCTCTGGTAGTCTGAGTGTCACTCGTTCTGGACAAGGAGTGGTTAGCTGCAGACGTGGCATTGGGTTGCGGTCTTGTGGACTCTTTGGTCGTCCCTGGTCATCCGCATGGGGACTGGCTTGGAGAGAACCGATTTGATCTTTTTTTCCTCTTGCTGTAGGGCTTTGAGGAACTTTTCCACAGTGTTTTTTCCCCTGTAGACTACTGGGGTGAGGTCTTTCCATCGCATCGGACCACTATGTAGCCGAACCCGCAGCCCTGGTGTTCCTGGGTCTTCTGGGTGTTGCTCTTTTCTGGATTGAGGGCTGGCCCTGGGAGCTTTACTGTGAGCGCCTCGAAGTCAGCATAGATGATGTGGGAGGCCGGAGGTTGCTTTTGCCAGTTCTGGATGGATAGGATGTTTTTCCCCTCCTCTGGCATGTCTACTCACACAGCTGTTTGGCCGACCCCTGCACACTCTGGCTTGTGGGCCTGGAGAAGGGCCGAGGTGGTTAAGCCGTGGAGGCACCGTTCGTGTTTCGGGTTTTTAATCCAGGTGTAATGGCATACTCCATCGTCCTCGATCAGTATGAGGTTTATGCAGGTGCCGGGGTATTTGCTGATCCGGTGGACTATGACGGTTTTCCCATCCCAACCAAATACGTTTAGGCCTAGGTCAAGAGCCTTTTCGAATTTTTCTAGCGAGGGAGACGGGGGTGGGGTACGCCACACTTGAGCCTTTTAGCTTATCTATGAGCCACTGGATGTTGTAATTTGAGATGATGGACAATAGTATGCATAAATCGTCTCGGTTCATTACGTCAATGATGGCCCCTTTGTTTGCCAGTGGTGGCGGTAGAGAGAGGTAGGAACCGCCTTTGAGTGGTTGATACTTCGCGATGTTGATCCAGATGGTTTCTACCGCCTCGAAGACCCACCCAGAACCTAGGTTAACCCACTTCTCCAGCATCTCAATGTATTCTGGGTCTAGAATCACCTGCTGCTTGTTTCGTAGGACTGGCTCTGTGTACTCTGTGACACCATCTTTGTTGGTCTTGTAGAGACTTACCTTGACTGCGAGCTGGGTTTTGAGGCTACCTAGCCGTTTCAGCTCCTCTGCCAGAACTTTACAAATCTGGGATTGCACGCCTCTCTGGAAGGTCAGGAGGTCTGGGGCATAGGGGGAGTACATGACCCAGCCTTGCAGTTGGTTGATGATGGCCCACTTGGTTCTCCTGAATTTGAGGCGGGGAGTGGGAACTGGCCTAAGGCTTGTTCGGGGAACTGGGACCGGCCTTACACGGGGGAGTGGTTTCTTGGAGGCGGCCCTGGGGTGTGGGGCTGGTGCTTTTGCCAATTCAGACCAGAGTCGGTGGGATGGAGTCCGTGGAGGGGCTGGGTCACGGACCGCCATGTTTGTCATTCTTGCGTATATCTCCTTGTACGTCCTGTCCAAGGCGTGTTTATCTTTATGAGTGCATGAGGGCGACCTTCGTCCGTGGATAGGGTGGCAGGGCCTAGCCGTGGATTTTAGCATAGTCTACTTGAGCCTGTTTCGCGCGTTGTGGTGGGGCATCATTACTCTGATGTTTTATTAGTTCAAAAGGGGGTACAAATGACAAAAATCAAATCGCAACGAAAAAAACCCACCTATGACTAGTGGTTCCCTGTGCCCTGCGACTCGTGGCTCCCTAACCCTGCAATTTCGTTGCGACTTGATTTTTTGCCATTTGTACCCTGCGACTCATGGCCTGATGAGAGGGTCACAGCTTTGGTAGTATAGGTAATGGTGGTTGTCCTGCGATTTCGTTGCGAATAATGGCTGCCCCTAGCCCTGCAACTCACAGCCTACTGATAAGGTAGCAGCTTTAATCATTGGCCAGCTCTTGGCAGCTCTTGAGACCTTAGGACCCGAAAGGAATAGTCGAAATGGATAAATGATGCTCTGTAGTGGGGGGATTCCTTATCGTTGGTGGGTTGGATCTCTATTTGGAGGTATGTTCTGGAACCACCATTACCTATACTACTGCGCTAAACCTTTATTTTATTGATACCGTGCCATGTATCACCAGTGCGTTAGCGCATCTGTGTCTCGTATCCTTTGACCTTAATGAGCGATGTAATCCATAGGGTCCATTCATCTGCCATGGGAACGACTGGCCCTATGTTGCGCACCAATAACAACGTATATAATCCATGAGTGGCCTAAGTAAGGTTTTAAATAGACGTTCATGAGCCATACGAGGCTCAGCTTAAATGCGTCAGCAGCACAAAGGTAATCATTGACGCCAAAGTATCAACACAAATTGCTTGGTATTTTAAGTGGTAATCTCACCTGCCGCGAGATTATATTCCGATTTCCATTTATGTCATCAAATCGAAATGGTGCATCACATAGATATTTCCATCGAAATGATGCATCATATAGATATTTCATTTAAATATGACTCCATAGCGTTTTATACGTAAATTGTTGCAGTATCACATTAAACAATTAATACGCTATAAATACTTCATGGAGATGCATCAAATTGTTCAGATACTAAATCTGAAATGTTATGTTCGCACAAGCGAGAATACTTTTATACACCAATTCGTCCAAGAACAAGACATCATTCATCCTTCAATTAAATTCGATGGGCCGTGCGCACATGTTTGTCAACATTGTGCCAATCTGTATTTAACAACAGCAGAGGAGGATTGTGAGCATTTGTAGCTCTGGACAGGCGAAGCAGAGAGGGAATAAAATCGCAACAGGTTAACTGTGCATTTTGGATCGAGAATTTTTTTATTAAGAGAATGGATAGGGGACTCTTAGGGGATCGATTAACTATGATGGAAAACATGGTGTCAAACTAGCTCACACGCACTTGCAAGGAATCCTTAAAGTTCAAATCTACAAAGTTAGATATGATCAAATTTATTCAATCAAGTACATTTGTTATGACACCCAGTCCTGGCTTCCTTTTTCATAAAAGCTAAGCCACATGCTAAAGCAAATCAGCACTTATATGTATTGCGATATTTATCATGAATGGAAGATTTCTTTTGCGAGCCTTGGTTAGTATTCCTTCGTTAGTATAAGAAATAGACTTCGTGAGAGCAAATGAATTTATTGTGCTCCTGATCAAACCGCTGAACTGGAATTGTGTATGCAGCCCCGTAAAGCATGTGAAGATTGGATTAAAAAATGCATTCTAGCATTTATTTGAGGTCCACTGAGTAGAATGTCATTAGTACATTTACCGCTGATGATGTAGAGTGATTGGTTGTATAGCTGGCTGGAAAAGGTATATTGGTTTTTCAACCAGAAAAAGGCAGCGATGCTTTTTCTCGATTAGCAGATGTCTAAGATGGCCCGTCAATATACTGCGCCAACTGCACACAAGTCGCACCGTAATATTTAGCATCCTACCATCAACAGACTGGTTAAGTCATTGTTAGATGTGAGGCTGCAATAAAAGTGTTATTTTATATATGACTAGTGCCATCTTCTTGTGGTGATGAATAACACATTTAACTTCCCCATCAAATGCAACTTCACCTTCAGTTAGCCGCATAATTTGCATTTTTAGTTGTATTTTACGTAAATTTAAGCAGTGAATTTGTGTTAAACGCTATTGTTCATTGTTCTGGTGAATACAACAGTCGAAAATGTTGCGATTAAATATCCTCTGATAGGCTGCGGAAGGGCTATTAAGAGCTATTATTTCATTGCAAACCAATGTGTTTTAGGTGTATCTAAATGTCAATAAATCACATTGATGCTCTATGATGATCTATGACGCTCTATGATACTCTATGATGCTCTCTGCTGATGTGTCTCAATCTGTCGCCCGTCGACTGCGACAAGACGGGATAATCCGTTCGTGATCTGCGGTAGTCGAGTTTCAGCCACATTCCGAAATTGAACACATCCCAGTAACACATCATATACATGGCGCTATTTCAACTCCTTTTACTCACTGCGCACATGAAGAATGCTTTATAATAAACATGCAATGTGTATAACTTATGTATAATGATACTATTGCCTAGTTTAGGCTTGAATTCAGGCATTTTGAATTTTGGTGTTTACCTGCTATGATCTGACTGAACCACACAATTGGTCACGTTTGTTTTGCTGATTAGTGGGACATATGATCCTGCTTCCTGGCTTTTACACCATCATTTTAGTCGAGATAGGCGATATTAGTTGCCTAAAAACAGCCAAACATGAATTGATGCATGCAAGACTTAATATATTAAATATACTTACAATATCTGTCCCTTTCACTGAGAACTGTACCATATGAAAGTGATAAATCAGCTTTGCAATACAAAATTGGCTCTGCAAGCTCTACTCGCACGGGACATGAAAAACACCTATATAATAACACCGATATCCATGCTAAGCAAATGTGATGACACACGTCACTGGATTTCAAGTGGAACGAAGCTGATACATCGCTAAACCAGTGCATGAAATTGGTGTGGTGACACATATAAGCAAGTTGTGCATCTAATTTACATTTTCTTTATAAATCATGGATAAATCTGTTGCATGGAGAGAGGCTCATTTGATTTCGACCATAATATGTTCCATAACTACAGGCTGGTAAACAATATATAGGTGTCATACTAGTGCTATCATATTTGCTGCGGTTTGATATAGTCGGCTGCATTAACATCGCACTACATTTTATTTCGTCTATGATAGGCGGTTAGTATAATATGGTTGACAAAATTACTACAGTTGTCATATTTATGAAGCGACTTACCTGAAGCGCATCGAGCACAACTTGCAAAAACATTCTACGTGGCGCAAGTGCAACATAATCATCAAGCAAAATGGTCATCAGTAGTATAGAGACTGGGGGTACGAGCGCAGTTTCCAAATGGACTCACATAAGCCAGCCTGCGGTGCGCTCGCAACTTCCCCCTATACTACAGTGTCAACCAACCCTTCATCCCCATATGGTCCAGGGCCACACTAAAGAGGGCGATCACCAGGACCCTGTAGAATAAGCACTTCTAAACAACACACGCGCTCCAAAAGGTCCTCATACTTTGATTCTAAATCCCTCACCTCAATCTCAAGGTCCACCTTCTCCTCCGTTAAATAATCCACATCTACCAGCAGCTCGGCCACTTCATTCGGTGCTAATTCTATACCTCAGCCCTCATCTATTCAACCGATCGACGCGTGCCCATAGGCCAGTGTCTACACCATCTGGAGCTATCCATCATTTTTAGTCAAAAGGGGAGAGAGACATCTTGTTAATGTGGAGCCCATATATTTTGTGGCAGTCACTCCTGAGCATGTTCATTCCGTGGCGAAACTGCTTTTGGGCGAACAGCGATTCCACGTACTGAGCGTGCCGTAGATGCTTCTTCACCACCACCTTCTTCACACCTTTTGCCTTTTTGATCTCATCCCGGCTCGACATCAAGATCGAATACATCTTAGGGCGCAGACCAACATATTCCTTGATGGGCACGCCAGAGCAATCATCCTTCATCTTCCCCAGAACCTTCTTGTTCACACTGCTGTAGAGGCTACGGGAGGGATGAAAGTTACTAGTGTCAAAGAGATGGGCATCTTCCTTCATGTCAGAATACACGTCAGGCGTGCGTATCTTCATTATCAGCGAATCCGTATCTGTGTACAACAAGGTTCTTGCCATATCTGGGCTTCATGGTATTGTAATAAAAGTCGTACATCAGATGCTTGGAGAGGTCGAGTATACACATACCCACATACATCGGGCGGTTCAGTACCAGGTGAGTCTTGTGCATGTGCAGAGCGGCCAGGTCATCATCAAACACCTGATGACGTGCGTAGGCGGGACTTGCAATAAGCCTACGCATTCTTTCTTCTTCTGTAGAGGGCACAATCTTGACATGGACCCGCCTGCGGAGGTTCTCCATGGTCTTGCCAAACACAGAGTTATTCATCAGCTTATACAGGTCCTTCTCAAAGTCGATGGTGGCCACCTTAAGCAGATCTGTATTCATCCGAATGTAAGGCTCCATCCAGGGACTCTGGTCACAGACAGGTGCACGATGAATCTTGGTAAGTCTCATCCCCAAAGACAGATACAGCTTGATGTTTCTGTAGTGCACCACATACTTCTCCTTATTCCGCAGGTTTGGCACCAACTTTTCAACCTTGCCCAAGGTGCCATCCAACTTGCCTAGGAGGTTCTTCTGATAGTCCAACAACCATTCGTTCTCTACAAGAAGCCGCTCAGGAGCCATCAGGTAGTCGTTGTGCTCGTCATGAAGTGCAGTAGGATACTCCAAGTCAACCTCAAGAATGTATCCAGTTTCGGCATCATCTGGGTGGTCCTGTATCTGTAGATCCTCCGGCCAAGCCATCCATTTAATGCCCGCAGTTGGTAAAGGCTGACTCATAGCCCACCCATACAAATTGTTAGCATCAAGTTACTGGATGTGGCTCGTCGGTTTATCCTGGTCAAAGTCATCCACAAGCGGGTTATTGGCCTTATCGTGGCAACGCGACACCATGCTTATACCGCCGAACAGGTGCTTGATATAGTCGGTGAGTGGCACCAGTTCCACAACTGTGCTCTTAAGCAAAGCATCCCACGACAAACTAGGGCTGGTATAGTAGTGGGCCGGATCTAACCCATACTGCTTAAGACAGGTCTTGCGGAACACCTCAAACACATCAGCCAGGAGCAGTACATCTGTCCGCGGGTACAGGTTGTGGTAGTCATCCATGTTCTTACACCCGAACACGCTCCAGACCTTTTGTGCATGGGCATAGTCTACACCAGATACACCCTCCTCCAAGAGCTTGCTGTAGAACTCCTGGATCGGCGCAGAGGGGAATGAAACTTATCCCAGCTGTCCATGAACTCATATGGGGAAGACTCCATTGCGCAACAGCAACTGCTGCTTTATCTGGTCTAGCTCATATTCCGCCATCACAGCAAAGGCATCTGGGTTGTTAGCAGACACCAGCTTATCAAGCGAGGCCAGGAGAAACTGTGTGCTGTCAAAGAAGTGCAACTGTCCAAGTGACAGGGAAATATATTTCTCCATGTTGTTGGGGATACAGTTGATGTTCCCCTCCACTTTGCTTATACCCTGCATCAAGAGATGGGAGTCATAGCCCCGCCGGTTATGGAACACCACAGGGATGGGTGTTGTCGTTGGTTTCAGGTTGAACAAGTTATGGGCTGGCCTTTTGTACAAGCCAGTTATATGACAGTGATCGCGGACAGGGTCACCACCCAATTTTTTCTTGCACACATGACAGTGGGTTGCAGCCTTATGTGCCCTTCTATCCTCCCGAGTCATCCGCATAGGGACAGGCTTGGCCAGAACTGCTTTTGCTCCTCCTGCTGCAGAGCCTGTAAAAACTTCTCCACAGTATCACTTCCACTGTAAACCACAGGGGGGTCCGTCTTACCGTCACAACGAACAACCACATTGCTTTAGCCGCATCCTTGGTGTTCCGGCTTTCTCTTCGCGTTGCTCTTACCAGGATTAAGCGCAGGACCAGGAAGCTTCACTGTAAGCGCCTCAAAGTCAGCATAGATGACCTAGGGTGCAGCAAGCTGTTTCTGCCAGTTCTGGAAGGATAATATGTTCTTCCCTTCCTCAGGCATATCCACTCACACAGCGGTTTTCCCTATACCCATGCACTCAGGTTTATGCGGCAGGAGCAGACCCTCTGAGGTATATCCATGCAGACATAGAGACTGGGTTGCAGGGACTGGTCTGCGTGGGGCAGGGACTGGTCTGCGTGGGACAGGGACTGGTCTGCTTGGGGCAGCAGTGGAGATAGGGGTGCGAGCCACCTAGGCCCTTAATCTAGCAAATATCTCCGTGTATGTACGGTCAAATTCATTACGCACTTTGAGTGCAACCTTAGAGCGTGGATAAGGAGGCTTAAAATCGTGAATTGAAACATTATCGTTTAAGGCTTCACGTGCATGCTGATTATGAGTCAGGTTTAAAATACAGTTCCAATAGTCTAAAAGGAAGATTTTTGATACACAAAAGACAACAACTATACAACGGGGAGACTTTGACCTTTCTGACAGCGCCACAGGATTTCTATTTTTATACAGTGGGGCATCCCGGTTTAGTAGCGCCGGCTGCAGTCTGCTGTGAAGCAATTTTTTTCTTTTTGATGACGACGGCTGTGGTTTACTTTATCTAACCCACAATCAATACACAATCCTACCTTATTATTTTTTATAGCCTTCTGACAACCTGTACAAAGACGATTAACGACGCCATGTTTTATCTTATATCTGTGTGAGTTACAAAACTCTTGCGTACAGGGCCTGTTACAGGGGACTTTCTTCCTGAGTAATATCCATGGGCACTTATTGTCATATACAACCATTGATATATCTACAGATCTCTAATGTCTAATGGGTAATACCATCTGGTGGCAACTGGGTAACGGACGTCACCACAAGCAGCTCCTCCTTTACAAAGCCACGGAGCGGTCCATCCAACAAATAATATAGTACAGGCTCACCAGATTTAGTGACAGAGCTTCCAATCCGTTAAACATTGAGTGTCCACACAGGGTCAGTGGCCCGCCGCTGCTGGTCTTGCTCTACCTCACCAGGCTGGTAAAGGTAGCGAAAGCCAACACCAGAGGGAAGCTTTTGCTCTCTGACCCCCAGCGGGCGCCCTGGTACGACTGAACAGGGCTTTGGTGCAACTTGTTTTGCCTCTATAGTACCTTAAGGTTTTTTTCCAGTCAAGCGGGTCACCTCGTAATTTATCGCAGAGACCACAGCCTGCGGTCGAGAATCCCACTCGGTAGATCGTTTTCTAGTATCCTTTAACTCTACGGCATACTGGTGTCCGAAGAGCCGCTCAGCAAGGGTGCAGTTAAAGCGTTCCCCTATACCCTGGTCTCGATGGATATACACATGGCCACGCCTGACTGATACTCTATGTTTTACTGATAGCTGTTTTCCTGCTCCCATAAACTCCCATCCGGGGTCGACCTGAAGTAGTTTAGGCCAATGTGGCGGTCCTCGCTTGTATATCCTCTTGTGCACCTGCGACCTCATTAGCCTTTATTGCAGTCAATCGCTCTGCCGCTATGTAGCGAGAGGCAACATCCACCACCGTTAGGGCATACTTGTTAGCCCGGCGCTTCACAACGTCATGAGGAAGAAATAAGAGATCGGCTTGGTGAACCTCATTAGGGACAGGGACATCAAACTTTGGTCTGGGAATGTGTTTTGGTACTGGCAGGTAGATTTGCTATATAGCTTGCTTTGTTAGCCACCCACTGGCAACTTCCTCAGAAACCCTCGCTTCTGTTGCAAGCTTCGTGATAGCTGAAATGTCTTTCCAATAGCCATTATGACTATATTAGATCTTTTGCATGCGACAATCCATATATAGTAAACGCTCGAGTCTCCTTTTTGACCATCTGAGGGCTCGTAGAATTCTGAAAGCTGCAACTCAGAGCCAGAGGGTCAGCAGTTTTACCTGTAATTAGGGAGTACTCATTCATAACCTCGTCCACATCCCAAAAAGTATGCTCGGCATGTCACTATCGGCGCAGTTGGTCATTGATGAAGTCTAAACGCTCAGTTCTCTTCTTGGCTCATATCATGGCGTTTACGTTCCGCATCCACTTGGCTGCCTCGTAATTAAGAGAAAAAAAGTTGCTCCCAGAGAATGCAAGGGCACCACCACCCAGAGCCATCTTAACAAGCTTGGCATAACCTATTGAAATACCGGAAACAGCGGCACCTTGGTACAGAGCGTGACGAGCATTTTCCATCAAAAATTTGTGTTGTCATCTTATTCTATATAAAACGGATCCTTTAAATAAGCGTCCAAAGGCTTTTGTACCCCAACCTGTTTAGGGTGTGAGGCTACCATCTGGTGCCTGTAGCAATACAATGCTAGTCCTAAACTCCCCAATGCCGCCAACAACCAAAGGCACAGCCCATGTTCGCCACACCCACCTTTCCGGAGGCTTGTCGTTGATATTGGCTCGACGGCTTCGTCTCTAGCATCTGTAAGCGCGGCCTTAGCCTCTCTGAGCTCTCTCAGAAGCTTATTGTGATTGGCTTTTCAAGCTGCAGCACCCTTTTGTCCTGCCGCAACTCTTTTAGCGTTTCTTGTAGTGGTCACTGACGTTATCTCCACCGGTGTTGTCTCCCCATGATTCGTGTTTGTTTCTTCCATGTTTACTTACTAAATTCATTTTTCCGATTGACAGCTCTTAGTAAGCACCTGTTATAGCAGAGTTAAACACCTGTTATAGCGTAGTTAAGCACATGCTATAGCGGAGTTAAACACATACTATAGCACGCAAGCGGTGTCTTCCTCTCAACGGCCCCTGTTGATTTGGTGCTTGTTTTTTCCAAATTGACAGTGCTTAACTGTTGTTAAAGCAGCGGTTAATGGAGCTAAAAACTTGCCATAGCGATGATATAGCTCACAAGTGGCAGTGCTTAGCGTGTATCCAACAAACGGGTCAGTCTCGAGGTCTGTAATTAGCTTTGGCTGGTGTTCTGGTGGGATTGATAGAAACCTACAAGCAATACCTGAGTATAGCTGTAGCAATAATTGACCTAGAGTGCGCGTCATACTAGCGCCTAGCTGAGCCTCGTATCTCATATACAGCTTTATGATCTCTTCATCAGACATTGATTCAACCAGGTCAATTGTAAGGCGCTCCGAACCAAGGTACTGACGGGCCTGACTGCCGGCTATGACGGCAGCAAGCCTATCTCTCTTACTAGACATATCTACATATTCAGTGCAACTAGGTTTCGCTCCCCCAGACTTTGTCTCCACTAAGCTAATCGTGTCCTGTTCAAGGAGTTTATAAATAATAGTATCAGGATCCATGAATATACATATACGCCTTCAAGCTTCAAAATACTGAACAGCTTGGATTGTTTGTCGGGTGATTTTATTTCCCCCTGAAATGGCTGGATACACCACGCCCGTTTTATATGTAGCTTTTCTATTGAATCTTGTTTAGTCATAGTGCTATGTATCACACTTTGTCTAATGTTGAAAGCGGCGATGCTGTGTCCCTGCAAAATCCTATTGACAACACTGCAGGTGATCTATGTGTTGGCCTAAGGTCAATCACGTATACTGTGGGCTGGTACAATCTCGAATCAAACGAGACCATTCAATGGCGGTCAAGAACTTCAGAAGAGGGAGGATTTGTCCAAATAAAATATGGTCTCAGTTTCAGCCTTCTTCAGCAGCAGATTACATCAATAGGTCTTGGTTTAGATGTTGATGCTGCAAATGGGGTTATTACCCTCACAATTCCTGATAATGGGGCTGCGCCCATATCAGACGGTGTGTTAAAAATGTTGGGTCTTGATGACGGTCAGGGTAGGCAATTAATTCCTTCAGGTACTCACATAGGTGACAGGCCCATCAACTCTTGCATCTTTAACACAATTTATGTTCACCTCGATCAAGTCAGCACCACGCACAACATGCTAGATGACGCGCCCACTATGCTTCTTGAAGTTGTTTGGCTTAGAGGGTGGCTCTTTCGGTGTTATTATAACCACGAACATCGCTAATCCTGTCTGTAAGCGTGTTACTAGCGTAACTGTGCATGAGTTGAAGGTTCAGTTACGCGATAATAAAGGAAGGCTATTGGATAACCACGACTTACCAGTTAGCGTTGTTCTTGATTTACAAGATGTCAATAAAAACAAGTATTTATCGACCTAGGCAAAATCCGGCAAGCACTGTTCAGGGCGCCGACCTCTCGGAATATGCCACACAGACCTCACAAACAATGGATAAAAGTGGCGGAGACTGGAGACCTTGTAATGGCAGATAATAAATTCGTTCAGTTGTGAGACCCAATATCGCCTGAAGATGTTGCTAATAAAAAGTATGTTGATGCACAACACAGACAGCATCGCAGGGACCTGAGAGAACACATAAATTCCCAAACGATCCAATCTCATTACTATATGAGCGGAAGCGAGTGGGCCCCCTTCGGACAGGATACGAGTGGTCGTTTGGCCATGGGGCTAGGGGTCGAGACTCACGAGACTCAAGCTGTGGATATACCATGTAATCAAATGGTAGGATCATTCGTATGGGGCTGTCTTCGGGTGTTGGTGCTGATACTGGTCCTATAGCAGTCGTTCCTGGTATTAATGGAACGAACCAAGTGGTAGGAATAAGTAAGCCTGCTGACCAACGGGCTGTTGTTATATCTTTAGACCAGCCTTTACAGCTAGAACAAGGCAACGTTACTAATTGTTATACAACCACTCAAAACAGAGGTGCCACTTGGTCTGTAGCATCACTCCTAATTGAACTTGACCTGTAGACTTACGTATAAAGCAGCAGTATGAAACAACAACCAACCATTCCGACGGAGCTGCCTGGTGAGAATCCAGGGCACTCCTATCGGTTGAATGAGATCAGCCTCTAGAAGCAATATCTTGCAAAAAAGATTGAAAAAAATTGTGCTATGTACAAAAAATATATGTGTGCAGTAAACTCGGTGGACGCAGTAGACACTGTTTTAGTTGCTGTTGGTATGTGGCTTGGCGCAAGTGGTGCCAGCGTAATGTCTACAGTAGTTGCCATTCCTATAGCCCTACAAGACGTCTGCGTAGACGTCTTACCTTTTTTCGAAACAACGCAATGCGAATATTTTTAGATCGATTCAGACAACTACCAAGCACAAAACATACACAAGTGATGGAGTTATAGAATGCAATGATGTTTTATGGACGATTTTATCCCTTTTCGGCTGGTGATTTCATCCGTGGTAATTATTTATAGTTCGATCAATTTGGGAAGCGGTAAAAAGTCAGAAACACAGCAACATTTTTGTTTTCAAGTTCAAGGCCACCTACATCGCGCATGCTTAGAATGGCCTCACCCATCGACGAATATTGCTTCCGGCGTCTGAAATCGTTAGTCAGTCATCAATTGTCAGAAACATTAACGATACATTTTAAAATGATAGTTCATTACCCCCCCCCCAAAAAAAAAATAACTGATGGTGTTGTAACGCCTCCCCTATTGTATTCACAAACAAAAATTTGTCCTGAGAATCTTAATAAATGAGGAAAAATGAAACAGTAATATGAGCGATATTGAAAACTTTCTGAACTGCAATCTCCAGTTATTACGGCGATTATTATGACATTTCCCTAAGCAATTTTTTTAAATCCTTGTGCGGATGGCATACTTTCCTCCTTTTGTCCATCTGTTCATTCTTATGGCATATGTGTAATTTTATCATTCATTAAAGTGCTTCTATTTCTTTTGTGTAGATTGCTATAATTTCCCAGTTATATCACATTTTAGATTTTTTAATCCTATGAATGTCAAGATGGATGAAGCAAACCTTCTCTCCACTTTACCGCACATATTATATTTCTGCTCCTGTGCTTTTCAGATTAACAATGTCAGACTTCTGTGGCGCGTGCAACGCACCGTTTGTCAAACGAAAAGGCGGTTACTATAGGCGTTCCTGTTCTACGCGTTGTTCTCCAGATGTTTTGAACAAAGTATTTGGTCATGAGGTTTCTGGATTCCTGTGCAGTGAGTGCTTGAAAGTGATATGGACCAAGACTGTTCCAGATACGAAATGTCGTTTAATGAGACGTGTCTGGCCCTCAACAACAACATACCCAACATCACCCCTCAGCATCGCTAAAAAAAGACTCTCATCGTTCTCCCCTGTGAAGTCCCCTAAGAGACCTGACACAAGGTCCACACCATCCAAGCCTCACAAACCTGTCCTGTCCTCGCCGTACCAGCAGAGTTCACCCAGGAGAGTGCTTCGCCCCAGTAGGAATACTGACACTTATAAAAGTCAGGCAGCCAAGTCAATCCTGCGGTCGCATTATCATACTGGTTTTCGATTGCTTGCTGGCAAGTCTAAGTTTGCAAAGAAGGCCATGGTTGAGGTTGTATGTGAGATGATGAGGCACGAGATCGTGAAACATACATGCGGGAAGTCCAGACGCTCATCCACCATATCTAGCCTAGAAGGTGATGTGTCTCTCCCCAGGCTGCAGCAGTTTAACTGGGAGGCAGTGAATGAGGAGGTCCAAGAGAAAACCCCTGCTTGATTCTGCCCTTCCTTCAATTAGCTCCTTTAGAACCAGGACCATTAAAGGCCGAAAAGGGAATCGAAGGTGAGAATGATTTGGAACCTTAATGTACTATAGCCTTGATAAGGAATTAAAATAATCTTGTTGCACTTATCATCAAATGAATTCCTACGATGGCAACAAAGGCAGTTTCCCTGAAAATCGTATGCATTTATCCTTATCGCATGTGGTCTTAAATATTAATGTTTATGTATATAGACCCCTCAACTGGGAAGAGGCAACTCATACCCGAAAGTCGCGTCTTGGTCTGGTTGCGAATTTGGTCTTTGTCTCTGCATCACCAAAGATTTACAAGCTTGTCACCTCAGCAGTAGGAGTGGAGCTTTGGAGCCAGGGGTGCTCACATAAAATTTTCAGCATCCTTAACAATATGGGCATTAGTCAGAGTGCCAATGCAGCCAGAGCACATGTGGACACCATTGCAAAGGGTCATGCCGATGACATAAAAAGCCTGGAAAGCTGCCATTGAGGTAAGAATTATAATGTACATTTTTTTTGATAATACCTTTGCCTAGTTTAAATTGTTATACTCAACTCACACAATGTAGAAACACATCATTTACAAAAAATGATAATGGATAAAAGTCAAGTTGTGTAAACATAATGTTGTCCAGAGCAGGGTTGCTGTGACTGGTGACCAAAGCGGGGTTGCTGTGCCTGGTGACCAAAGCGGGGTTGCTGTGACTGGTGACCAAAGCAGGGTTGCTGTGCCTGGTGACCAAAGTGGGGTTGCTGTGCCCAGCAGCAGGAGAAGGCTCAGGTTTGAAGGGCAGACTTTGGAGCAAGAGGGTGATGAGGGCTTGAGCTTTTCTGTGGGGTGGGACAATGTCCAACTACAAGTCCACACCAAACACCATACATCTGAGAGTCACAACAAGTTCCTCATGATGGCCCTTACATATGGTGTCCGTCATAGGGTGCCTTCTCTCCACCTTCAAGACAGCCGTGTACACAATGCCTTGCACATCCCACCAGAAGTATTTCCTGCCTACCATCAGAGACTATGAAAGCTTTCTTCGACCCGCGGCTGGTGACAATGGTGGAAAGGATATTGGTTAGCAACATCCCTTGCCTCTCCCCTCTCCGTAAACGGGTGACATGGCACATCCCTCACAGGCACACTAAAGCCATGCAGAAGAAGTCTGAGGTGTGAACTAAAGTATCTATAGGAACCCGATAACCATTAAAATATAAAGCTCTCTGATCAGTTATCTGACAACATATAGACTGAGCTTAAATATCTTTTTTTAAAACCTTATAATATTTGCATGTCTCTAGGTTGTCAACCTTGGAGTCGTTGAGTCCAACCCAGCCACTACCAGTGGTGTCATTGAAATAATGACCCACTTGAATCCATACGTGCCTGCCCCACCAAACAGGAACCACGTCCAGGCCATCCCTTGCAATGGAGATCAGCTCAGTGTTGAGCGCATGACCAATGCCAAACGAATGCGTCAACCAGCGCAAACAACTATGAAGATGTTGCAGGGACTCGTTGAAACCCCCCAGGAATTCCATAAGGAGGGACTCCTGCTACAGGTATGTCTGTATAACATGTATAATGTATAGTTTTTTTATACCAAATAGCCAGCTGTAATTTCAAAATGCACATGCTTCAGGATATTAAGCAGGGCATGTATTGAAAAGTTTGACAAGGAAGATTATTTTGTTTACAGGATACCATGGATACGTTCTTCAGCGGGAATAACACTAACCGAGGAACCCTGGGCATGCTGAAGTCATATTTCAATCACCAAAGCCTCAAGTCAAAAGTGATGGAAAATTTCCAACATGCATGGGACTTTCTAGAGGTGATTTCAAGAAAACAAGTTTTATCTGTTGACTTTAGTACAAATTATTATGAAATCACTGTATTAAAAGAAGGCTTCGAATGATATTTTGTTGATATGTTTAAGTTTGTCACAGAGGGCCTGACTCTGTTAAGTGCCATGAAGTTGGCAGGGATGGAGTCCTTAGATGATGTTCCTGTTGACATGCCTCGGGGTAATGAGCAGGGCATCCTCTGGCTTCGTCATCTGGCAAACAGGGTTGTTGAGCGCTGCTGGATGCCATACAACCAAGAGGATCTTAAAGTGGCAAGTCACGCATCTCAGCATGCTGTGGCCCCAAATATTGATCATGGTGAAGACATATACCCCTTCTGTTCCTGCAAAGTGGGTAAGGGACGTTTGGATGATTTCTAATGCTTTATTGCAAGCTGCAATTAATTTAGGTATTGACTTGGGTTGTGAATCACTTACATTTTCTTTTTATGCTACTAATAGATGCAGGTGGACAAATGGTGCAGTGTTGCAACAACCTGTGCCTCACACAGTGGTTCCACCTGGCATGCCAGAACCCACCTATGAGACGTGCGCCTCGTGGTAATTGGTACTGCAGTGATGCATGTGCGGCAGCTCCTGGTTTCATCTACTGCTCATGCCAATTGAAGAGAGGCGGGGAGGAGGATAGAGTCATGCTCAGGTGCAAACTTAAGACCGAATGCAGGAGGTGGGAGCAGTACCACAGTGCATGTGTTACTCCTGGACCAATCAATCCAGGTATGAATAGCTAGCTCGAGTGTATTGTATAAGTTAGATATTCTGTTGATATTAGACTGTCCAATAAAGACAGTCTCCAACAAAAGGCAGTCTCCAACAAAAACATATTGATTTGTGTATAGAGGGCTGGTATTGTAGTGAAGAATGTGCGCTGGAGGAAGAGTCAGATGATGGTAAACTGCAATACACCAAAGGTCTCTTGTGGCAAGGCCTCCAGCGCCTAGCCAATCGTGATGCAGTGAGGGAAGGGGATGGGCCTGCCATCTTGCAGTTCTGGCGCCTGAACATGCCAGACTTCTGGACACGAGGGCACACTAAATACTTCATACTTGGTCATCGGTTACTTGCAAGTAAGGAACTGTTTCTTTTTTGTGAGCTGTACAAAGCCATTTGAACCCTGTCTTATTTTATTTGACAATAGGATACCATTTTTTGTTGTGGCAGACACCAATGGATTTCAGTCAGCACGCCTAGCTGAAGAGCTAACTTGGGACAGAGTTGCTAATCCTAGTGGTGCAAGGGCCAAAAATATCCCCCTTGATCTACTGAATGAATTTCTCAATAACGACTTCAAAGGTATGATGTAACTTTATACATCAACATGGTATTCATCATGAAACATAACTATTAACAACAAATTATCAATGATCCATATGACATGACATTTGTTATCCAAACCTCGCCACACAAATCATCAACATGAACAAATATGCATGATCAATAGTATCTCAATGCTATATACTGTTGAAAGTTATCATTCAAACTCTGATCAGGGCTAGAATATATATATAAATATGCTCACAGAGTGCTAATTAAATAGCCTAAGACTTACATAAATTATTATTGGTGTATGTGGAATAACTCTAGTATAACGAATACATCACCACCAAAAAAAATTGACAGCATGAACCAAGACATTCTGAAATGGTTTGTGCAGAAATGATGAAAAGATCCAGGGGAAATTACACACCCAAGCAGATTGCTCGCTGCAGCCACCTAGGAGGAGCGTTCGGAAAACACATGGATCGTATCTTCCATGAAGCATTGGGCACGGGCAGTGAAGTTATGACCCGGCGAAAGAAGCCAATGAGTTATACAGAAGACTTGAAAAAGTTTGTGCGAGTGTTCCAGCCTGATGCACTTGTGGACTACCTGCCGCCACGGTCACATGCCGCGTTCCCCAACTTTGTGTACCCAACTCGAGTACCAAGTCCGAAAAAGCTGGTTCATCACATCCACCATCTGAGTTATGAGCTTGATTTCTGGAGGGAGAGCGAAAATCTCAGACCACGTCAGTGGCAGGCTGACAGCCCGTCAGGAGATGAAACACACGGTTTCAGAAGAAATGTTGAAACTATTCCAGAGGACAACTAGTCTCAGGGAGTCGCAGTGCACATGGTACAGCACCTGGGGCCACCACAGCATGCCTTGATGTCATCATCACTTAAGCCCTCCACTTTGAGAGCCGTAAGAACACCTTTCCTGAGACAGCTGTCCCCTTTCAATAGATTCAGCATGTCATCTGAAACCGTGCGTTTATCAGCGGAGTGGGGGGGTGGTATATACAAATGCGCGGTTCCTTCCTGGCCATCTCTGGCGCACCGGCCAACCTCCTGCCAGTATGCTAAGACACTTGATGCCGGGCCCCAATGCACTATGTTCTGGATGTCTTTAACTTCTACACCCATGCCAAATGCAACCGTCGAAATAAGAAGTCGAATCTTGGAATTTTGCCTGGAAAACTCCCTCATAATGCCCTGTTCACTCTCTTGATCAAATTGGCCGTGGAACATTTCCACATTGAGCTCTCGTTCTCTAAAGCCAGCAACCCTCAGCGCGCCCACCACCATCCTATAAGCTTGACCGACACTGTCAAGAGTCCTGTAAAATGTCAACATATATGTGAAATTGTTTTGGACATAGGGTTGCTTTTACTAACGCATGCATATATTTTGCTTCACTTCACTTCAATTCAAATGTTGTACCTGCAATACATGACAGTTTTGGGTGTATTTTCTCCCTTTTCCGCCAAATCATTGATGAGCCAGCTGAGTTGTTCGCTGCTTGCTACTCCAGTATGTAGGTGCAGGTATATGTTGCTCCTGTAACCATGCAAGTAATGTGCTAGTCACATGGTGTTATCAATGTTTATGAGTTTTTAAGTTCATGCCCTCAAGCAAAGTGGATACGAGCAGATTATTAGATTTTCTATGTAACTAAACATGTGGGTAACAGTTTTATTATTTGTTATGTTCTGGCTGTAATTATCAAATACATCATCATGATGACAAATGGGGATTATTGTGATGCTTCGATACACATACTGCGGTATGTCTACAACAAACCTGTTTGGGACAGAGACAACCATTTCAACCTCTTCCAGGCAGAGGACTTCCTTCACTGATTTGACTAGGTTTTCGGTGGCTGTGGCAGTCAAACAGAGTACTGGTACTTGCTCGCCTAGAATCGGTCTCACATCTCTTACTCTGTGGTAAGACTCGCGGAAAGTGCTACCCCTGAACACATACTGCCCGGTTGAGGTCACTTTATATATTTAAGTCTGTGATTCACTATCAATGGACGTTCCTGTGAGCTGTGATAATCTTACACAACTTTGTACGTTATAAAATAAGTGATGTCTTATAGATATAGATTTTGGCATTTTGATTTCTTACCATGTTTCTATACAATGTGCTTCATCCATGACAAGTAAGCAAATACGTGTGGAGAGATCCGAAACCACACGTAGCCATCCTCTCTCCATGATAGCTTCTGGTGAAGTAAATACCAGCTGGTATTTACCTTGCTTTATTCCTGAATGTAGCCACACACATAAAGAGATTAATTGAGAATATATATTTTATTTTCTCAACACACAGCAATAATAAGTTTATTTCCTGGTATAAATGCAAGACTTATGCCATTTGGTTTTTTTTACCTTCAGCAGTACTTGGGTCCATGTCTCTCTTTTGTTGGATGACCGCAGCACTTACACCCACTTTGTTCCACCTTAGAGCCTGGTCACGGCTAATGGTGCGAAGTGGGCTCACAATGAGGCAAATTGATACTTCCTTATTCTTGATCTAATATGGGTGAGTTATAAAATCAACATTTCAATGTGTGATAACATAAACATAGGAATTTTCATTGGGTACAAATAAAAAGAAAAATATGTTGTTATGGCAAGTACATATATATAAAAATGATTTAAACATTGAAAATATAAATGTATATATATAATTCTTGCAATTTCTAAATTTTATGATTTGATCCATACCCCTAGAATAAATTAACATCTAATAACATTTGAGTAAAAAAAAAATGAAAATATTTTGATATGGAAAGGATATCTTAAAATGATTTATTTTTTTTAAATCAGGAACATGGTACGCTCAAATGATTTTCTGCATTGAAAAATACAAAGGAAAATATTCTTGGAATATGTAAATGTTATTATTTGATGCATACCCCAAGAATATTATTAACTTTCTGCAAGAATTGTCTTTGGGTAAAAAAAAATATATTTACCTCTAGAATATATTAACATTTGTGTAGAAGTCTACAAGGAATTGAAATATACCATGGCGGGAACAAATTTGTCATGAATTAATATAAAAATATTCACCTCGTCCACCAAAGTGGGGTACCATCCATAAATGTCCGATTTACCAAAACCAGTAGGCAAAATACAAAAAACGTTCTTTCCAGCCAGAAGGAGACTAATTGCTGCCAACTGCTTTAGCTTCAAAGTGTACTTAACTCCATGCCTGGACAAAATACTTCGAAGATGGTGCTCCATGTCAGAAAAACTAGGATGCGAGAAAAAAAACAGTAGATTGTTTTCTAAGTGCTTCGCGAACCATATGCGCAAACCTAGCAAGGAAGCAATGCGAATGAAGCGGCGGGAAATCGCGGGAATCACGTTACGCAACATTTTCCAAAATGGCAGACATCATATCGCGACTTGTTCGGAAACGAATTATCGATGGCATTTATTGAAGAATAGCGTCGAGTGGTGGTAAGTTTTTTGGAGCGAAAGGTCTATTTTTTGTAAAGGCTCTTGATATATGTTATTTTCTAGGTGCGAAATGTAGCCCTTCGCGAGATATAGTCCAAACTAAATATCGCCGACTGTGTTTGACTAACTGTTCGTAACGGTGTAAATTCATGTTACCGTTACACCGGAGCTACCATTCCTATTGCCACAGTGTTGGGTGCTACTGGGGCCGCTTGTGGGCTAGTTGTAGTTGCTGGATAATTCATCAGTTGGCGGCTGGCCATTAAGTTGAAAAAGCATGACCAGATCCGCATTCTCGCTCAAGCAAATTGAATACCATTGCTGACATTGTATCTGCGGCGCTTGAAGATGGGTATATCTCAGATGATGAGTTTAAGCTCATTTCGGTCGAGATCATGAAATATAGTCAAATGAAGAGTGACATTAAAGCAAAATGTTTTAAAGCGGCAGAATCGCCCCCTAGACCTGCTAAGGTATGACCCCCGACAGTTCATTTAAAGAGTAGGGTTGTTGGGTATAATGGAGGCGGCGATAAAATCTTTCTACAACGATCATACCGGAGATAAACAAAATACGAACCAGTGGGAGACCACGAGGAAGGGCTGCGATGAAGGAAGGGACTACATGACCACACGATTTTTGCATTGCAAAGCCTTACATTTCTGAACAACTTCGAGGCGAATTATGTTATTTTGCTAATATAGATCACATCATAATTGCTAAGTTACGTGTTCGTGATTACATATGAGAATCCGGAGATTCATAAATCTGTTATAAATGTACCACTTGCTCAAGTGCACCATGGCTTGGGATCGCTACAAGCATACTGATCTTCCAAATTGGCTTTACTGCACCGAGCAAGCAATCGAATTGTTATTTACGTTAAAGTAGTAGTAAGTGCTATTAGGTCATCGGATAATGTATCAACCGATGCATCCCACTAAGTTTACCATCATTATAGCCATGAACTGTGCGTTTGGAATAATTTTTGTTTGTATGATGTTTTCATTGTCTGCAACAAAGGTAAGAGTAAGTAAATCACAGAGGGTTGGTAAAGTCATCAGCTTTACCATTTGATTGAAATACATTTTCTATTCGTTTATCAAACTGATATAGTGTGAGTTTGTCAGACTCAAAGTGAACTGCCTTAGCAAAATCATCACCATTATTGTGATGACTAAATGGGAAGATTGAAGTTACGTATATCATACAGTACCATTTACTAGTTAGTCTAACACGAGACAGACAACTGATGTGACGATGGTGAAGACATATTCAGCACTCAAGACTTTGTGAATTATTATGCACACGTCGATTACGTACATTACATTACACAGGCATTAGACTGACATGTTTTAAGGTAAGTAACCACAGTGGTATAAGTAGTGTGCAAGATATGTGGAACACATAAAATATAATAGACAAACTGTATTCTTAGATATTAAATGATTTTAAAAGGGTGGGAAATCACGCAAAGTTGTTAAATCTTGTTAAAGATATTTCTTAAACAACATGACTAAACACAGTTGAATCGAGTTTAAGTTGATGGGATCGCCTTTAACTGATCGTCAGATTTTATTGTTATTACTTTGCTTTCTGGTCCCTGATAAGGCTATTGTAAGTCAAGCTTCGAGACCATCTGATCATTCACAATCGTATGTCGAGAACTAAGGGAGAGTATTCGCGTCCCGCCTGCCGGTGTTGATTGCTGGCTTGTAACTGGCTTCATTCTGCGCCTTTCAGACAATACTGGTGGTGTTGATCACCGGCGTGTAACTGGCTTCATTCTGCGCCTTTCAGACAATACTGGTGGTGTTGATCAACGGCCTGTCACTGGCTTCTTTCAGCGACTTTCAGACAAGGCAGCCTTTTATCAGCAATACGTTTACCTCAGTACATTTCACGGAAACCTATCGTCTTTCAAACTACACAGCTTTTCTATAAAATGTATCTCACGCTCTCGTTGATGCAGCAAACTACAAGATACATTTTTCATTTTCTCGTTCCTTTCCTAAATCAAAGGTACAACCTACATGCGAGAGGATAATCCTTGTTTACTAAAATGTCAAAAATACGTGGAGCACCCACAAATGTGGTTCGTCTTGAATCGGTAGTCTTTATGAAAGTTTGCAGGATTTTATAGCCTTACACATTTTAGGTAGATTGATATGGCAATCCAACTCGTTACGCCACCTATATATCAGCTATGGTCGGTTGGGTAAACATCACCATGGGAGTATTGACACAGGTATTATTGGCGGGTTGTCTGACAAGGTTATATCAGTAGATGCGTGGTACAGGCTTAAACATACCAAATATAGTAAATCCACTGTGGAGTTATTCGCATATGTGCCATATGGATGAAGGATTGGCTGCCGTTTGATATCAGCAAGCAGTGCATATTTATTAAATAGATGGTGATATTTTTGCTAGTGTATATGATACTGATTAATGTCGACATGATCAATTGCTATTAGTATCCATGATAGTTTGATAATATGCAGTAATTAAGCAATGTTGAGTCCTCTGTTGATAACGACCGTGGCAATGCTTCTTCAATAATTTGCTTAACTACGTTTTATCGGGATACAGAATAGCTGTTATCGCAAGCAGCCAAGCGGATTTCTTGTCAGACACGAAGACTCGTGTATGGACATTAAGAAGATATCCTAGTCATAGGGGTAAGCGATGTAGAGTCCGCTGATAATGAAGACACTGGCTTTCCCCATTAAACTGCTTAACAAGGTTTTATCGAGATACAGAATAGTTGACATCGTAAGCAACCACGAGGACTGCTTTTCAAGGGCAAGTCTCATAAATGGACTATAACATGATATCACAGTCATCGCCCGCCCCAGGAGCTTCGTATCGCCTGCGCAGATTTAAGTAGTTACAACTGATGACGGTGCTCAGTAGTCTACAGTTGACGGCGCGGCTGCGTCACAGTAGGAATCAGCAGTAATTAAGGTGATCTGTCATTTAATGTAGTGTAAATAGTCGTCACTTTATGACCAGGCTGTAACAGCAAAGGTCCAATTGATGAAGGATCAAGGCACAACCTTAGAGTTGCTAGCTATTGAGGGAGATGCCTTAGGAATGCTCAATATAACGAAATCTAGTACGCAATAAGGTAGTGTTAACGCATTAATTAACCCATTTCTAACTTCATAACTCATATTTTACGGCCACAATGGACATGAATGTACAGGCTAGTCCCGCCAGTATTCAACGTGGCTTCGCCCGCCTCATACTATTCCGTGATGACGACTGCTTCAATGTTAACTTACGATTAATTGATTTAGATAAACACTTAGATCACGGATGTTATCAGCTTTTTCATAAAAATGCAACACTAACGGTCGTTATGTTGTTGTTAGAAAGCTCATATTACAGCATCGCAAAGGC
The DNA here is from genome assembly GCA_034190875.2 of Urechis unicinctus. NCBI lineage: Eukaryota > Metazoa > Annelida > Polychaeta > Xenopneusta > Urechidae > Urechis > Urechis unicinctus. The sequence continues at coordinate 64,852,733 of CM067351.1, forward strand.
CAGCATCTTGCACCATTTTGTAACGTCTGCATTCTACTAAATGCACGGCCAGTTGTTGGAAAACGTCCCAAATTGTACTCAATGACACCAGTCTCAAGCACAGCGAATGCGTCTTTTTGTATGATTACTTTCATCATAGTGGAAATAACCTGGGTTGTCGGTGATCCAAGATAATTGCATTTTCGCATTAGATATAATAATGATATTATATTATTATGGTACTTTATTTGCGTGGCTAGAAACATAAATTGTCACTATGAAAACTACGTAGGACAACACCTGGATTGCATTACCTTATGTTATTATAGCACAAAGATAACCTGCGTAACGGAGGGCAATAGATACTTCCAGAACATCCATCTTTTACGTATAACACGAATTGAACTTTAAAAGTGTTTGAGGTTTATTTTACAGTAATATACTAATTGGGCTCATGATTTGTCTTTAGTTATAAAGCAGATTTGTTTTCATTGATTTATGAGCGTCATTATTGATGTAAGGTCATATAAATATCGTAAATGTGCACTGATAATGACAAAGGCTATCATGAGCTTCAACAAAGTTAAAGGAGAAGCTGGCTATAAGTACCGTTATTCTATGGACCATGTGTGAAACCTCTCAGCACTTATTCGAACGTATGCACATGTATGAGGCGCTTAAGAGAAGGTTTTCACTGTCGATGGCAAATATTTGTTATTCAAGTTCTGGAATGAGCCAGGCTGTTTCGTGTTGGCCTTGCCATTATTTCCATATGAGCTATTACGCTGTAAAGATGTGCAAATTATTATCTAAAGATCGTTCCCCGTTAATCAAAACATGCCTTCTAGCCTGATGTTAAATTATAACATCGAGTTATCGAGGCTCGTTTTGAAGGCTGTAGCCCACTATAACAGGCCTGATCTACCCCGCCAGCACCAAACGTTAAGGAAGGACTTATTGTAATCACAGTGGCAGCTGTATGGAGCCGTAATTCTTTTGGGATGTTTAAGGATGATGCATGCTCTACAAACCGATCCTCATATGCCTGGTATTTCATTTTATAGAGGTAACGTGTTGATGATTTATACAAAACGAGCAATTTTATCATTAACGAATATCGCCTTTAGCAACTTTATGCCTAGGGTTATATCTGCACCAACTTCATGAAATGTGTATTGTATCATCCACTGTATCAATGCTGAGATGGTAAAGCAATCAGAGAGAGGTTTCATGAGGGAATAAGCAGACACTGAATTACATATGAATGTAGGGCCCTGGACCAACTAATGAGTAGTTAAAGGGTCTGGTACAGCTTATTTAACCATCTAAACTGCTGACTACAAGAAAACCGAGTAACCTTGGTAGCATGAAGCATGTCTTAACCTGTGGAACAGGCTCTCAAGATCCATCGCAGTCAAATTACGCATGTCGGCTCACTTGATGGAGCTTACAATGTATTGTGAAGTATGTATGTCATAACCAAACGCCATTTTTGTCTTATAGTGAGACACATATAAAATTGGGCCATACATCTTTTAGAACCCAATTACAGCCATAATTCGAAACTACTTCTGACCACCATATGGTAAGGTTTATGCTCTAACCATTTTTGAAAGAATCTTAAAGTAAGTAAGCCTTTGAATTAGGTGCGACGAAAGATTGGTTAGCATACTGGGATGATTAACAAAAAATAACATTCGTTTGTCGCTTGGAGACGAAAAGCAAGAGCGTGTCACTCACAACTATACGAAAACGCGGTGTTTCCATTGACCAGCTGCATTGTTAGTCGGAGTTTGAGATAATTGTATTATAACCTCCAAGGCTCAAATTTGATGTGCAAAAAAAGAATGCCAATAACGAAAAGCGAACGTATAGAAAAATATCACCTCAAACAAAAGCTTATATGCTGTATTCAAATAATTCTTCCGATATACCTTCTATATGCTAAATGAAAGCCGGATGTACCAATGGCTTGAATTTCAACTTTTCCACATGTACATGTATGTGAACATGTATTTTGTGGATGTATTAATATTTTTTATATATTTATGCATCTGACCTATTGCTGTCTTCTATATTACGGGAAAGGCTACGTATGACGGAACGCTAGGTAATTTATTTTGCAATAACATATAACGCATTTGTCTTATTTTCACTTTAAAGCACCAATCGATCTCAATTTAGGTTTCGTGTGTTCTTGCGTAACGCTAACTATCACGTCGCTCAATGAACCCCATAATCGTCAAGTTCTCTTTAGGCAAATATGAGTTAGCAAATTTTCGACAACATCGTATATAAAAACACCCTTCTGTGACTATCCCGTCGCTGTTAGCCAATATTTTATCCACGACGGAGGCTCGTCAAGTCGACACAAACTGTCCAGGATTAGCATAACGACGATGGTTAATGTAGGGAGATGTACAATCGACTGTTCTACATACACATTAAATTGGTATTTTCTTCCACTGAGTCGTTCTAAATTATTCCTATCTTAGTAAGTCTAATGCACCAAGCATCATAATTGATGAGGGGTGAAAGAGATGTTAATGCACCAAATGGCCTGCCGAACAACTCAACATGTCATTTCATTGTAAAGACGATGTCGATAGATAATACATTTAAACTTATTGAACAGGTCCTGAATCTTCTTTAAATGCGTGAGTTTGACGTGCATGACGCGTGTACGTCATAAAAGAGAAATCCGTGCTTTTGACTAGGAAGAGTGTGTTCTATAATCTACACGTCAAGAGTGTTTTTTTCAACTATTAGACATCAAACAATGTTAAGCTGTGATCGAGAAATCTGCTTTGTTAGGAATTGTTTGCCTGATAAGCCGCACTATTTGGCAGTTGTATGCAGTTTCATTTCGTGGATTCCTTTACGTATCGCCGATTAAAGGCAACGGCATTCGGATATAACGACTTGTTTACTATTGATGACACGCTTATCATATTCCGAATCATAACGTGCTTCGTATGAATGATTGACACAGTGCATAAGAGTTACTGACAAGACATCTGTTTGTATTCTAGTTTGTCAGCATAATCAACGCTGCATAATTGAGTCACGATCAAAGATCTTTTGAATAAGACTCAGTGTACAAACTGACATAAAGATGGGATACAATTTTCACGAGAATATATTTCATACAATCTAGTCAAATTGTACTTCGCAAAAACGATTCTAACCACATCAAAGAACAGAAAAGACGCGTAATTGCCGACGCCTAAAAGATTGACAGTACGTACGAACACGTGCCAATGCATTACATATATGTTGGGAATGTGGTCTAAGCAGTTTGAGATGATCCGTATATCCGCTTAATCCAAAGTTCAATGCGACAAATCACTCTCCAAAATGTTACCCAGTGCTCTCTCAAATATGTGGGGGTGTGCTAGAATTATTTATTTCATCATACCTTGACAAGCAGCCAGTATAATAATGCACAGTGATGCAAGTGATAACTCCTATTGATAGCCACGGAACAAACGGAGCTGCGGTTGATTATCATGAACCATGTGTACGATGAGTGGCTGAAACACACATGATTACGCGTATTCCAAATTCACGCCTTTCAAATAGGAGCCGTTAATCCGAGGTAACGGCAATCATGTCGATGTCGATGAAAACGCCCTTGGGAAAAATGTACTGATGCTCACTGTGAATACACGCCATGCACGCCATACTTTCGGATGTCGTCGTCGTCATCATCATCATCATCATCAACATCATCATCACCATCATCACCATCAAAAGTCCTATCATTACTTTTAGGCAGTTTCGTCTAAAGAACGAACAAGTGCGTTATTTGGACTGACAAGCTGGCAATTGTAATGGTAAGAAACGCGATTGTCTTTATCAATCCTGTCTCAACCCTGACACTTTCGATGGCTAGAACAAATTGGATCACGGTTATTTCAGAACATGTTCAGATTGTAACTCTATGCAATATTTTGGCACTAGCAAGGGTGAATATACAGTGAATAACGGCTCTGATGACGTTACAATATGGTTCTATGGTTGAGATCTAGAAACGGTTCAGCACCTGCAATCAGCTGCAATATGTGTTAATATATTTACCTCACACGGATGCCAACGTGAATAACCATCAGGGAAATCAGTATGCTATGTCACTTAGGAAGTACATAACCATACACAAGCCTGGTAAAGTGCATCCAATGCCTACAGGAAGCATAGTCAATGAAGGGATCTTTAGTAAAACAAAGCCTTCTGGTAAGAGTAATATCTGGTCGTGCCGGGCGTACGGTTGTCCCCGTCTTTTACAAAGCACGACATCATCTATTGGTGTCAAACACAGAACGGGCCGATCGGCGGGTACGGAAGTAAACACTATTTACGGCACAGGAAATAGACACGAGTTCGGTTTGAGATAATGAATTTAGTTATCAGGTTAACCATGTGTCATAAATTTTTCTAGGCTGCTAAGTTAACGTGCCTCGTGTTTGTCATGCTTTTTATATGATCCAACTGCTTGACTTAACTTCCTTACTAGCACACTTTTTGTATCGGTTAATCAATATGTTCCCATCTATGTTGTGCGTCGCATCATACATCGCACCGTCATCAGAAAATCATAAAAATAAAGTTCCTTTGAACGTCGTTGTAAGTGATAACTTAACAGCCAACGGATAGCACTTTAATGAGCAAATACAAGCAAGACCCAACGTTCCCCGTGGGTGTGATATCATTCTCGTTTTCACATCATTCACATTAATTAATCGTTGTACTGTGATTAGTGGTTAGTTCTCTGCATCATTCGATGTCTATATGTTGCTGTCCGCATCCCATATTATATCGAATACGTTGGATTTTAAAAACGCGCTTAGCATTATTATTTGACATCATCCGCTAAAGATATGCGGGCTGTCGAATATTATCGCATCTGCCAAAAAAGCTAAGTCATATACTAAGATTTTGCCACTACACGTGTATGTTTCTTGTTCAAACAAAACGAATATCTTCTCACATTTTGCACACACTTTTCAAATACGGGCTTTCCCCTCGCAAAATGGATACGGGTCCACAATGTTAAGTTGACGCTGAACAGTACAATCACACTACTGGGTAAAAAATACCGCGTTGTATTGTCCTCTATGTAAAGTCTGATACAGGTGATGTAGCTGGTAGCACTGATGATACACTGCGATGCGTTTGGCGATCAGTACGACGAGCGATACGCGCGCACCCAATCGCTGGCAATTCAATGATGTGGGCTTTTGAATGGGGTTGAATAAATATCATCGACGAGTGTGTGAACTGAATAGATAATCGTCCACGAAAGAAAATTATTTCCTTGGTGCATTAGAATTGCTATTTTGCATGCAATCTTCTAAAAATAGGTGTAAAAACTGAATTTAATTTTCCATTATTTCTTAGTAGGACTGGCGTACGTATCGCAGCTTAATACTGTATTATCTCAGATCGACCCAAACAGAAAATAATAATCGCTGATTTTACGACTGGCTACCTGATTTTCAAATCGTGCGCCGCTGAGATTGACTTGTAGAGGTCATTGAATGTCAAAACCTTGTTTTATGGGGCTTAATTATCACTTCATTTGCTGTCTGTCGATCGGAAGCGCAAAAGATCTAATATTTGTAATTTCTCATGAATGGGGTGTTGCTGCATGCTTGATACAATGACCAAGAGCCGCTCTTGGCGTAATTTACCATCCATGATATATCCGGCAGTAAATTGGTATGTTCATTTGCTTTAGTGTTTGGCTTGCCTTTAATAGCATGGACCTGAACTAGATTAATCTAGTAGCCATGTTACTAAAGATGATGTCACGCTATTTATGGGAGGAGGCTATAATGGGTCTATTTTGATAAAGCAAAACTGCCGGAATACAAATCTTTGCCTGTCGCATACTCCTTATTAAACAATCTGCAGAACCGCAATAGGACACCGTTATGTTGTATTTTAGGAACCATAAAAGCTGACGAAGGAACGTATAGACTTCATACCTCTACTTTATGCTTATCCATAACGTGACGTCTGTATTGGCCATAGACACGTACTACTCCGTTTTGAGTTTGTATTACTAACCCCAATAACTCAATGATATAAGGCAATCCACATATCTGTATAATCGGGTCTCTGAAATTTCAAAATGCAGAGGTTACGTTTTATGCATCATTACTCACACGATCAGCGGTTTTAAAAAAAGGTTACACAAATATATGCATTGTTGAACTGTCATTGCGAAACTGTTGCGATGATCAGTAACTTTGCTGATATTGGTAAATTATGCTGTATGTTTAATGTGACTGACACTTGGAACAGTGCTTATCCCTCAGCACTGATGGGTTTATATAGATACTACTTTCATAGTGAGTCTTCATATATGTCGCGAGTCTTCATATATATAACTTTGTGAGGCTGGTCCCAATGAATGACAAGTGCGTTAGCTAAGACAAACAATTATTTGTTTTTGCATTTGAACCTATAAGCAATGTGGTCATTAAATGCCACACAGAAACATGACTGTATGACTACCAAGCTACCCTGTTTATCCGCGTGTTCCTAGATATATCGTTATCATTAATGCCTCCTAAATGGGACCATTTTGAATGCTCATAGTCTGCATGCAATATGTATGTTTAAACGGCGCTATCTAAGGTGGCACATACTTCACTGTTTGACAGGTTTTATCTTGTGTCCCAGTCATCCATGACGTAGAGACAGGATGTGGCGAGGGACGGTTACATCGCATTTAGTTATTGCATTGTTCTACAGGTAACACTTTAGCGAATGTCCATCTGCAGCAGATAAAACAACTAGGCTGTTAGATTGAAAGACCACCGATCGACCTCCTTTAATACATATAAGGAAGTTGAATATTTATGTTCGGCTTAAATGGGGGTGGGGAGTGAAGCGCTTATGACATTTATGACCGGTTGGGTCATATGTTTTCGTCGGGAAGTGATGAGGTACGAGAGACGATTATTCGTAGGTCGCCGACGTGATTGCAGGTAGCTGAGGGTTGAAGTCCTGCTAGATAATACCCGAGACTTTGTACGAATTTCTATTTTCTTTATTTGGTCGCAGCTGACTGGCACGTTCGGGTTCTACTTCTGGTTCTTGTTGTGGGATGAATATGTCGAGTTGAGGAAATATCTTGTGGAATAATAATAATGTTATGTGTGTCTGATGCTGTCGTATTTATAGTGAAGGTGCGGGTGGCTTGATGTGGTGAGCTGTGATTGGTTAATCCGGGGCTTGGGGTCATTCGGAGCTTTAAGTGTAGATCAAACGGGTCTAAATTAATTGTTAAGGGAATTGACGGGACTTGGATGTTTTCATCAAAGGATTGGGTTTGGTTAAGGACTATATAATTTGGAAAACTGACCCGTACGGAACTTAAAAGGGATTCTAAAGGTTTATGTAAATTGGGACAAAAAACAATTAATCAATTAATCTGGTGAATTTCATTTGAAAATTGGTTTGAATGTTCATTCGAAGTGGCCATAAATGTTATTAATTGGGAAACAATTTAGTACGTTGAAAAATGAATTTCATTTGCCTAAATTGGTTTAGTGTTCATGTCTCGAGTGGCCGAAAGGTTGTTAATCTAACTTTAACTTACGGGTGTTGCGGGGTGGGGGTGGGGGGTGTATGTGTTTGCAAGTGCATGCGTGCATGTATGCGTTTGTTGGGGGGTGAAACATTTCCTACTTGCATATGAAAATGCATGGAACTTCCCATAGATAACTAATGCATTTAAGTATATTATAATACGCGATACATATTCCCAAACCACATTACTGCGAATAAACATGCTGCAGATGCAATGATTATTGCTGTATGTAACAACTTGCAATACACTTTTTGTAAAATGCAATTCAAAATTATTGAGAATTGTTTTGGGGGAATATTTTTAACCTGCCAAATTTAGGATAACATTTTGCTGATAGACATCTACACTAAAACATCCATTACCAAATAATCTAATAATTACATTCAATACATGGCCAACAAAGTTCTTGTTTTCATAACAATATCAGTCCAAAGTTTAACAAACAAATTATCATGAGTATCACTTTGTACATAGCTGAGCCCTGGTACCACTTTAAGGTAGATATTCATGCCAAGGTACTTAACTAAAGGGGTGAAATGATAGTGCAATAATATAATCTATAACCTATTGTTGTTATCGATTTCCTTATATCATATGGTTGTTTTACAAATTATTTATCATGCTTAAGACATGGAATTATGTTTTGTAATAAAAGAAACTTTGAGGGTTTTTTTATGCATTTAGTCAGGGTAAGAGATAAGTTATTCTACTAAATCATGTCACCCCAACTTAGCTAGGCTAGAACTTAGCTAACTTAATCTTAATTACTCTTCAATGCCACCTAAATAAAAATTTTACAAGTTAATAATAGTATTAACTTAACTTGCTGTATAAGGAAATAATGGAGTATGCCAGATATTTGGCATTATGACCGGGTGAATTACATGGCCCATCCCCTAAAAGCCACTCAGTCTGAACAAAAAACATAAGCAGGGCATCTTGCTCCATGTTGTACTGTGCCTCCACAACTGGAAACAAATAGTTTTCTTGCAAATTGCAGTTAATAGATGCTGATAAACTGAAGCTATCAGTTACATCTCTCTCCTGGCACATGCAGATCATCTGTCAGTGGAACTCCACTATCACTTTGATCATGATAGGCTGAGATAAGTGTCGGCGAAAACCAAAGAAATAGACAATTGCATTTGGCTCGGTGACAGCATAGTAATAGTTTGATGCAACGTGAGCGGCAGTCGAGTTAGATGGTTGGCATTGTATTTGTTAATCAGACTACCTAACTTTGACCTGACAACCCCCTAGATCGAATTTTGACATTGGTTTTGCTACGTTTTGATCAGAAATATAATCATGGGATCAATAAATATATATCCTGCAATCGTATATATGTAATCTCAATAACAAATATCAGGGCACAATGTACAATTAGTACTCAGCAAATATTTAATGCGGTCAACCAGGCCCACATCGCAAAACTATTCAAAGACCCACGATTAAATTGAGTAATTGAGTGTTGACTTAGGTTTTGTGATAGCAATGAAATATCTCTAAGAAACCTTGTTTAATAAAATAGGTACTGTTGGATTGCAATAGCGTCTTATCAGAACGGCACACGGTCAAATATATGCGGTTTATATGAGCAGAAAACATACTTAGTGATATATTTGACCGTGACACATGTGTTGCATCATGTATTCATCATATATGAGCAGAAAACATACTTAGGGATATATTTGACCCTGACACATGTATTGCATCATGTATTCATCACATTTGATATTAGTTTTGTGGCCAGTAGTTATTTGTGTACATTATCACCTTGAATGTCACCAACAGCACAAAGTTGATCATAGAACCTCGATAGCAATATCCTCCGATAGTAATTATAATGGCGGATACGGCCTTCGGGAATGCGGGCAGATATAGTCAGCCAACCCGAATACAACCGCTGAATAAACAAATTATGCGGCGTTTATGCTTCCAATATTCATACTATTGACAGACAGAGCAAACTATAATATTGAAATGACGCAGGTTCACAGTAAAGGGAATTCAGCGACGATAGCATTAGAATAATGGCATAAATGACCGCCAAAAAGCTCATAATGCTGGATATAGTTTGCCTCAGAATGAATGCAACATGTTATGAGTGTACAGAATATCATTTAAGGACAATCTAGTCATACAATATATGGTTGTCATATCGCATTTTCAGTGCAATGTTATCTTGTATATGCACTCTTTGTGCCACTCTTATGTTGTTATATTCATTGTCAATATAGAGTTTCATTGCTGACGCTTTACGATGACACAGTACTTATTTTCGTTATGCTATACACTATAACAGAAATTATTCACCTCTCGCAGTTGTAATTGATTTACATTAAAATGTTAACAACTGAATATAATGCGCGCCATTGCCTGTATTCGTCATTTCCTATCCTGCCAAGTAGGAAACATTTAACTTTTCCCGAAGTGCAATATGAGCCCTTAGCAACGTCCTCGGGAGAGATCTATTGATGCTCATTGTGATAACGAGCTACACATGCCTAGCATGCGGATATCATCATCATCATCATTGTCATCATCGTCAACGCCATCGTCATCACAATCATCATATACTTCATCATCATCATCATCATCATCATTGTCATCCCCAAAATCATTGCTTCTCTCATTATCCATATAAAGTAGGATCAAATTCGCTACTGCGTCAACTGCAAAGGGAAACGGAGACTGTGCCTTGCTGGTAGACGGAATCAGAAATATCTGTTCGTTTGTGAGTCAAATGTAAAAGTAAGAAATGAAATTGCCTTCATTCATTTGTCTAGCAGATGGGACGTGTGTCATATTGGTTGATCGCCTTTAACCACAATTGTAAACAATCATTTTGACGGTATAACTCCCTATTGTATGTTACAAACGCACTCAAGCATGACATTCCAGAGAGAAATAGGCTAGATATATAACTATAATGAATCGCCTTTGCTGCTGTGCCATCGCCATGCGATAAGGCAATGTCGCAATGACGTTTGTGGCCGGTATGTGAGCAAAGTGGCTGGTACGCAGGGTGGCATTGATACGTTAATGACACGGTTCGACTGCATTAGCGCCAATCAACATTGCTAGACTGCTGTTGTCTGATGTAACTATTGATCGTTTGCTGTACATCTTTGATTTGTTCGATCAATAATCTGCCTTATAGCAAGGGGAAACATGTCAAGCTGAATGGTTGGGCTTGAAGTGCCTATCGCACGAAAAATCATGTCATTTTTTTCGCCAGATTACGGAAATATAACCCATAAGTACCTATTCTGTCTAAGTGTCAATTGTCTAAGTGCGCGCTTTCTGGTCGAAATTCGACTTTAAAGATGAATTCGGCGTATACAGAGCTTTGCAGCAAATAATTCTTCCATTTCAGACAGCAGACATGAGATACCACAAAGTTTATATCTAATCAAGTGGTTGCAAGGGTTAATGTTTACAAAGTTGTACCATGTTAATGTAAATGCTCCTCCACATGCATTGCAAACAAACTACAACTAATTTCGGACTAGCTGCTGTTAATAAATAGAGATCCTCTTTAATTTAAAGTAGGCCTTATCGAAGGCTGATTACAATATTTTTTAAAGTTGATGTGGATTGATTCTGAGCTAGAATATATATAGGAGAGCAAGTACCACAGCTGTTTTTTATAGGATTGTCAGTTAGCCCATAAATGAATGAATAACTTGACTTTATGTGACGATTATGGTATTATATTATCATCGTGGTCAGTGTTTCATCAGAGTTTCTATGAATGCCAGGCTAAAACATATTTTCCATACAATATGTCATCTTTTATTACATACATTAATATTCCCATCATTACATTATGTTACAGGTGTTTGTGTGGCTACTGTCAACCAATGGCAGAGGTGGAAGAATCTGTGAGCTGTGTGGAGATTCCTCGAGTCATGACCTCCATAGAGAACAGCCCCATTCCCATTGGTTGCATAACCCAGCATCCTGGTTTCAGACCAACCTTGCAAGTGGGATATTTCTCCTACAGACAACAACACGGGCACATGTCAGATAATGATGTACAAAGGTGACGGTTTTTTCTTTTATTTACACATAAATCTGTACGAAGTCATTATTTACAATATCATTATACTTATTGAAACTGGTATGACAAAAAATATTTGAGCATGGATAAATCAACAATGTCACATGGTAATTTTACAGGCGTTACAGGTATACTGCATACAGAAGTTTGTTCGCTGGTGCTGGGGACATCTTGGACAAAAGATAAGAGTTACGTTACCAGCCTGTGCTGTTACAACAATACGAGATAACTTCCCAGCACCAGATTATCAAGGATTCCTCTACCCTCCACTCACCTAGGACTTGTCTTGATACATGCAGAACCTACTCTGGTGTGCCTCAATAGCTTGTCGTGGATCTGGTCTCATCGCATTTGCACACATTGGAGATGGTGCTTCTGTCTTGGGCAGGGATGGCTCATGGCAAACTAGCAAGAACTCAGCCATCAGGCACTCGACATACTTTGAAACATAACAGGAATCAAGTCACAGCTTACACACCAGAATGTTGCTTATAACCTTATACCTCCATGGTAATTAAATTTGTTGTTGTTTACATTTTATATATCAGTAAAATTATTCACAAAATGTTGTCTTTGTTGCTACTTTAGTGACAACATGTCCCTGCTTAAACTTGGGGTATCTTAGCTTGAAGACTGGATCCCCAGCTTCTGTTGTCGCCCGTTCTCTGAAATCTGTGATACAATGAACCAATTATACGTGACCTACATATATTTGGCATATCAACACATTTAATGACTCGCAAATTTAAAAACAAACACCACCATGAAGGAGCACTGTAAATAGCAACATATTATATCATAAGAATGATACTTGCCTGGCTAACCATACCGTCAACTTAACAAGATAATGGACAATTTATTCAATACTAATGCAACAAGAAATTCATCGAGTATCGCCCTCTGCTTCTCTCTCTTGATAAAGGCAGGTCTGCTTTTCTTGGGCTGGGATGGGAGGGGTTCGCTTGTCTCACCACCCTTTCTTGCTTCGAGGTCTTCGCAAAATGATTAGGCACAGCATCTTGCTTCAAAACCCGCTTACACCGTTGTATCCAACCAGATGCGGATCATCAGTAGCAGCTCAATGATAAAAAAAGCTAAAGGTATAACGTTTTCATCGTTTTGTTAACCTTGTGTACATCTTGTGATATCGTTTGTAAATAATCTAGATCATTATATCGTGCAGACATGGGCGTTGGTCGCACATACAAATTTGAATTGTTGAACGAACTTTCTGCAGCATTTTAGTGACAATTAAGACGGGTTTGAACAAGCCTCGCTCGAAAAGCTTCGAAAATCTAAGTGTCAAGGCAAATAGCGATATCTTCTACATTACTGACCTCTCAAACCAATATTTGTAGCTCCATTGATTATCATATGTTGTTTTATGAAGATTATGTCCCTCATGCAGAAGCGTTCCGAGCTGATACGTGATTCTTTTATTATGACGTTACATTAATATTGAAATTTTACTAGCCCGGGAAGTCATGTGCATGAATAATAAATGCCCTGATGGTCGATTGTGGTAAATTTTGGCCTTGAGCGGCCAGTTAAAGGGGGTGTGTATTTGTACAATGTCAATCATACGGGCATCTCACACGAGCAAGAACGCATAATCGTTTCTATCGAGACAGATCTAAACTGCTATTCGCGCATGGATAATTTGTATCTACGCTACGATGTAACGCCCAGAAACGTTGCATTACTAACCAACGGGAGTAACGAATGACTCACCGAAGCCTCTTTAATAGAGCACTGTAGTAATATGCAATCAACGATGTTTTGCCAATGCGACCGGGACCCAAGCACGACGGACAGAAACCGGTATAGTAGAACAGATTCTATAAGAATTACCAGCGTAATATAAACTAGGCTGTAAAATTGTACAGAAGTTAATTCAAGCAAACTGATGTTGAATTTGATTGGTTATGTAATTTGGCTTTTCACCAGCAGCTTACCGGTGCATTCGTCTTCTTTTGATATTTCATCATTGGCACTGTCAATAAGGATAAGAACAGTGTCGTTGGTTGTTTTTAGTTGTGGGTTATTTTTTATATAATTGGTTACATTGTAACGACTTGTCGGCTCTTCCGATTTCTGTTTTACTGATAATGTGCTTCGAATTATATAATATCATTACGTTGCCCTGTCCACCTTAACTTCTGCCAAAACAATTTTTTCCTGTTGGTAGCATTCCTGAAATAAATATTGTGCCACCTTGATCTGTTAGTACTATGGCATCTCCCCAATGTATATATATCCTTGTGTAAATGCATATTTATTTATTCATTTATATACATGATATATACATACATATTAATATTCCATATATATGTACATACATTTTCTGGTCTGCACATTTAAGCGGTGGTTCGAATATGCACAATCAATATACAATCAGTTATGATAGGAAAACTATAAGATCAAGATCCATCCACTTCAGGTTGTTTTGCACGCGTGTGTATATATATATATATACATATATATATATATATATCTATTTGTATATATATGTAATATTATATAATATGCATATGTATATAATATATATATATATATATATATATATATATATATATATATATATATGTACATTTAAAGTTGTACATATGTTTATAAAGTTATATATATATATATATATACATATAGATATATATATATATATATCTATATATATATATATATATATATATATATATATATATATATATATATATATATATATATATATATATATATATATATATATAAATATATATATATATATATATATATATATATATATATATATCGTGACACCATTACCATATCCTTAGATTTAGCATCGCATTGATCCTTGAAATACGACCTCGTTGTTGGGAGTAACGTAAAACCATAATGTTACAATTGCCTTTGTCCGATGTTACACAATTTTAATCCTCACCGGAATACGAACCAATCATATGCATGGCTTAACCATATACATTGTCTTTTTCTCCATCTAACGCCGAGGTCGTTTGAGAAGTTAATAATAATTGCTAGTGTTTGACTGATGGGTAGGGTGGGTTGTAAAGCGTACCACATCCCATGTTGTGGAGCACAACCGCAGGCCCCATGAAGCGTTGCATACTTTGACTTGTAGCTTGCAATTTGAGGTATTGGAGGCTAAGCATCAACGCTCATAAAAGGTAACGTATTTCACACGAGCATAGGTGTACATCTGTCTGACGAATAGAAACACGTGATTCCTTAAGTGTCCGTTAATAACATTACACGGCAGGTAAAATCTGCGTTTCATTTCATATAGCTCCAACTCATTATATCTTTGTCGTTTTTTTTATGTCAAAGCATGTTTGCGTTATGAATGGAATAATCTCATAGATTGCAAGAGCGTCCCATGGCGTTAAAAAATTGGAGGAGTGAAGCTGAGTAAATGCTGTACAAACGTGTAGGGTTTAAGTTGAATAATATTGATTAGCGCAAATTAAATGATTCATGGCCTTGTCGATAAATGTCAGATAATCACCATTACTAATACTCAAAATTGCTTTATTATAATGAATAATATTGCCTTCGTCAATTATAAATGACGGTATTACTCTCTCCAGGATGTGTCACACGCGCAAGAGCAGGTCTTATTGAGCGTACAATCAGATCTAACTTCTTATCCAAGCAATGCGCCTTGATGAGACCTATACATATATGTTTATACTAGCAGTCGAATCATAGGGGCTCTCTCGTGAGCACGGAATATGGATTTCGGAATTTTATTTGCCGTTTTGCAGACCCTAAGTCGGTGCATCTGGTTGACTATCGTAACGGTGGTCAATTAAAGCCCTCATTGTGGTCGTCCGCCCGTCGCCAGCCACCTTACCAACATAGGGCATGGTTTGTTGGCTTCAACAACATAAAATCAATAATAATGAAATGGTTATGTATGAAGTAGCTTTGTTAATATGACACGAACGACGGATTTTCTTGCTACAGCGGATGTAGAGCATGCAATTATTATATTATTTCACGCATAAACCAACAAACAGACACATGTCCGCGACTTCAAGTATACTATCAAGGTAAGTCGTGTCAACAGCCGTGTGCTAACGACCACGTCAAAACGACCCTTCCACCATTACGTAATGATGGTGATGTTTTGACGATCACAGCCATCTGTTAGCGCCATCACGTGTTAGCGATTCAGCGCATACAACCCTCTGTCAATGTCCATTCGTCAATCCTCGTGTATATTACCAAGTGTTAACAAACATTGGTTAACGAGAATGTCTTAACACATGCAGACAATACAAAGAGTTTATTGCTAGGCTACGAGAGTTCACTCCAGACTTCAACCGAAAACATATGTTAAGACGCCACCTGTGACCCGCGTGCTGCGTTGTTTATTGCGTCTCTTCAAGCCCCGAGATGTTATACGATTAATTTGGAGGCGAAGTCGCATCCACTAATCATATCACTTATCTTTAACAGACGCCGAGCCCCTAGACGTTGGATCAACAAACATTCCCAAGTATTTGTGTTGATTTTTGCGTCGCCTGTTGACAGGCGTGTATTATATGTACATTATTTATAACCATACCGCTTGTATGAGTGACTCTTTAAATGAAGCTATGAACTTTTTGGTTAATTCGGCAACTTCACATTTATGATTGGTTGTCCGTCGAAACTCTTAGAGTGATTTTGCGACGTGTCTAAATTATTGTTAAGGTGCGTAGTAGATTATGCTGGACATTATGCTCTAATATCTATAGGACGAAACATTGCACGTCTAGAACAGCTCAACAGCACTAATCTAAAACACTGGCAGAGTGTTCTTTTGGAAGATATTTGACTCTAGTCGACAGCATGACATATATCCACTAACAAATTTATAACTCAATTTAAAGGAAGTGTCCAGTACCCTCATTAGCATTCCTTTAATTAACATTTTGCCATCTCGATCTGTTGATACTATGACCGTTCCCCAATGGTATATATCCTTGTTTAAAAGCAAGCCACTATTTGTTAATTCGGAGTCCGTCCAAAATATTTGTCCAATAAACTTGACTGATAAACTCTCTTAGATAAACTCTTTTGCCTTTTGTCCACGTGATAATTTTTGGGATTCGCTTGAAAAGATGTAATATTCTATGCTCTCTGATGCCTAATTGGGCTCAATACTTGACGTTAATTACGATGCCATCTTTAAGATTATTAATAAGGTCACGAATTTTCTACTTCTAGCTGGTTTAAATACATGCTTGTTTAGAAAATTAACTTGGACTTTGTACTATGTCGGCCCTCAACATGGTGTTAATACAACGAACGTTAAATCAATCGACAATCACTTTTGGTGGCGGGCAATTACTTTATGTTTGAAACCAGACTGCCATCAACACATGTCAGTTGTTTACTTTGAGAGCAGCTTTGATGGCAGTAGTCGACCACGGCTGTGGTAAATGATTACTTATTTGACGCTGATATACCCTGACTGTTTTCCCACATAGGCTCTCAGATCTGCGCGGTGCAGAGTGCATATGAAATATTAATTATATTATAGAACTAACAGCCTAACCAGATTAGCCATCATTTGCTGGCCTCACACTCCGATAATATCAACACTAATTTCCCTCGGCTTCACTGATTAAACGAAGTTGTCTCTAATTGCCACGCCTGTGTTCAATTGACAACAAGGTGTAATAAATCAAGGTAATTGACATCAAGGTCGAATAAATCAAGGTAATTGACAACATCAGCTTGGAACTTGTCATCGCCTGTCTCTGTTAGTGAATAAGGTGGTCTCTGACCTAGACTGATATAAATGAATGGCGAGTAGTAATGGCTCACGTTGACGTGCTTCCAGCAAGTTCCAGTAACAAATTATTGCCGTCGACATCGTGATTTGCCTCTGTTGACTTGCGAGGTTTGTTCTTCATGTTATACCCAATTCGTGAATGTTGACCACTTGACAGAGCAGGGATCTTTTGAATGTCGATTTTTTATTACCTTTCATATTAACCACCAAATATGTCAAATATAGCGGTTGTGTGCCTTTTAGGGCAATACCTTACAAGTCACTTAAGGCACACGCCTGGTTCTATTCACGGTTTTATACTCATGAAATTTGCTAAGGCAAGGGACTGTGGTTTATATATGTGATATGAAAGCCAAATCTCACTAAAGCGTTTACCTTAGCAAATAAAAGTAAATTTACGTGCAGTCTGCCCCAGTAATTGCGTCTTGGTAACGCCGTATAATGGTGTGATAAATGGCCCCATATAGGTCGATAGAAATAACTAAGATTGTTCTCTTTATCCAGGCAATTGATGCATTGCACCAACTGGCCGCATATATTTGGATTATCAACACTCGCCGAGGGTTCAAAATAATCGGTGTATACATTGTGTGACTTCAACGTGCTATTTGCTGAAAATATAATGCTAATTCAATTGTTGAAGTCGACGAGCATATGCATTGATTTCAAAAGGAAAAACATGATGTTTCAAGGAGCTTTATTTCTATGCACTGAGCAATCCACTGTTGGGTGCCGCGTCCTTTAGGTGAAACAAGTTGCAAAAATAAGTATGCGAATCTACGAATAGCAACATACACAAGAAACAGGCGCTTGTGTGACGAAAGAAGGGAATAGTTAGCGGATAATTGGTCCGTGTTAAGTTCTATGTGAAAGTAATATGCGTCTGAGGAAAGTAATGAGGTATAAGAAATGTTGGAGTTAGACAAATCTCTGCCTGAAGAACAGCCAACAGCCTGATAATCGGGAACTTAATACCACACAAAGAACTAGATATTCATTTAGAAAGTCTCTCCGGACTTCATCATTCATCCATTAGGAACAGTAAAAAATGCAGCTGAAAAATATACAACCGGATGAAACACAGATGAGTAAGTATTCACTCAAAGAAAAATCACATAAATTTATGAAGTCCTTAGCAACATAATAAATTCAGAATGCACAAACAAACATGATTTATTTTGTTATAAAGACTGTATTGTCGTTAACCCCACATAGCCTAGGACAAAGCCAGAAAAGCTGCGTCCACGGACGAGCATGGGAAGGATGCATTGCAATATGTAGGTGACTATACATACATATCTTTCTATACATATTTATTCATTTATTTATATGTGTACATGATATATACATATATATATACATTCATGTTCAATATATAAACATAAATTTTCTGGTTTGCACATTTAAGCGGTGGTTGGAAGCATATCACATTCCATGCTATGGAACAACCGCAGGCACCATGAACTGTTGCATAATTCGACCAGTAGCTTGCTAGGTGCACCGCTAGGGAGTATAAGAGGGATAGGAGACTACGCATAAACGCACACCAGCTGCAACCTATTTCACACGGGCATAGGTGTACATCTGTCTAAAAAAAAGAACTGCTTGATTCCTTAAGTGTCCGTTAATAACATTAACATGGCAGGTAAAATGTGTGTATATATATATATATACGGATTCGCTTACTGCAGCGGATTTACAGTATGCAATCATTATATTATTGCAAGCATATATGGACAGACAGACATTTGTCCGCGACTCCATGTATGCTATCAAGGTAAGTGTTAACAGCCGTGTGCTTACGACCCCGTGAAAACGACCTTTCAGCCATTACGTATTGATGGTGATATTTTGACGATCACATGTTTAAGACCATGAGGCAACTGCCGTGTGTTAGCGGCCCTGATTTAACGATCACGTGTTAACAACCCTCTGTCATGTCCATTCGTCAATCCTTGTATATATAACCAAGGGTTAACGAACATGGGTTAATGAAAAAATCTTTACACGTGTAGACAATTCAAAGGGTTTATTGCTACGCTAAGAGAGTTAACCCAAAACTCCACCCGTGAAATTATATTAAGACGCCACCTGTGACCCGCTTGTTGCTTTGTTTATAGCGTCTTTTAAAACCACGTGACGTTATCTGATTAATTCGGAGGCGTAGTTTCCTCGACTAATCAGATAAATTGTCTTTAACCGACGCCGAACCTCTATACGTTCGATCAACATTCCCATGTATTTTTGTTAATTGTTTGTCTGTCGCAAGGCGTGTTTTTATGCACATTCTTAATCACCATACAGCTTGCATGAGTGAACCCCTTTAGGGTAGCTATGAACTACGGTGCGTAGTAAAATATGCTTGCCCTAATGCTCTAATATCTCTAGGACAAAATATTGCATATCTAGAAAACCTCAACAACACTGACCTAAAGTACTGGTACAGTGTTCTTTTGGAGATATTTGACTCTAGTCGAGAGTGTCACATATAACCACTAACAAATATATGACTCTATTTAAAGGAAGTGTCATGTACTCCCATTATCACAATCGGCCACATAGTCTAGATATTTTTTTGTCTGATTGAACTCATTTCTAGACATTTGCATACCGTCAAACTTGAAAATTGGATCGGCAGTCAACCGTATGAAAGCTTCATGTAATGCGCAATTTCCGGTACTCGATGATTTTGACTTCAATACGTGGGAATGACTAAATATCACATCATCAATTAGCCTAACAGAGATGGGTCATGACAAGTTCCGTGAAGACACCGCTGATGCTGTTCGAATACTGAATTATAGTCAATCGTTAAAGCTGTCTGCCTCTGCGTAAAATGACTTGAGATTACACATTATAATAAATTGAGCCAACATAGCAATATATCCATACTCAACGAAAACTTGGCTGACTGTTATTTGGCTTACAAAGGTTATATTGGAGATTGAACTCTTTCAGGAAAATCACCTGAAAAGTTGTTGAATCGCGAAGAACTTTCCGTTAGGAAGGCAGCCATTATGAGTTGATAATATAAATTCCTTCAATAACATGAAATTTAAACAGCTTTATTGGCCTTCAGCCGTTATGACATTCTTATCTAGATGGAATCCATATAATAGAAAACTGTCTAGATCCGATTGGGTCTGTTTTACTGCCCCGAAATCACAAAGACAGCAACCCAAAATATCTTCCGTCCAGTAAACCTTGCGAAAGCGTTAAAATTTAGTTTTTTCAATGCCGAACAAAGCATTTGGCACCTTGATTGCTACAAACTGTAAAATGCAGCTCTTACTGTTGCATTATTATCGCTTAGATTCGTGATTTCGCCATCCCCTGTTGTATTATTTAATTAAGTGTCCGTGTCGAATCTGATGTCGTGATCAGAACATGGTTACGCAACAAGCACTACTAGATATCAATGACAACATCATTGACTTAATTTCTGAAGATACCAAATAGCTTGACTACGTATAGACTACTTTGGCAGTCTATGCGGTTAGGTGGATATGTGAGCCTTTGTTGGTGCTATACATTTTGACATCATGCATGCGTCTGCATTCTATTTAGTGACCATCATTAGCTACAATAATTGAACATCGAATTCGACATCATTTCCAAAATCAGACACACGTTTAGAATGGCTAAAACATTAAATTGGTATATTTATGAACCGTACCTATTCCACAGCAATAATTGATGACCTATTAGGTGTGGGCGTGCTTTGTGGATTTATTTTTAATTCCCTGTATTACTACGCAGTCAGTAAAGTAACACTCAGTAAGTATTAGTTTCAGGCCGTAAATCAAAACATCGAATATCAGGACATTAACGGACACGACATAAAAAAGATTGATACGATGGCACACAGTGCTCAGTCTGTTAGACAGCGTTAATGCCACGAGTCCGCTGCAGTTAGTCTTGATGGCTAATCGGTTAACCGCATCGGCTTTGGATCCTCGTTTTATATGTGTTACAACATGGTGTGAAAACCTGACAATTATGTTAAAATGCCATACCATCTCTGAAAGATAATTCATCACAAACCTCTGGCTTAATGGTAGGTGATGAGCATTTGTCGCAGTAGTGTATGTTCTGTGACAGAGGGTTTCAGCCAAGTTGGCGGTGACATTTAATTAGAGCTCCCGGTGCATCGCGCGTGTCATCATCTATCAACGTAGCGATATCATTGGTCATAGAGTGTGGTTTTAAATCGAGGACCGTTTTCCCATATTGACTAAGCCAAGTAACTATTTATTTGTAGGAAACAGATTCAGTGTGCAGTGTACTGTCTGATAGTCCCGCTAATGTGGTGACGGTCGTATGCATCAATCAGAGTATCGGAAATGGTAAATCATAGGCGTGAACAGCAATAATCTTGAAGCCATCGGCGAAAGCATTAAACAATTCACTCTGCAGTATGCATTACTCTAATAAATAAAATAAATAAGCGAACAGCTATGCACTTCATTTTGATATTAATGCGCATTGCCTTCCAAAACTTTTTGAACTCTGACGCTCTCCGAAATATTGCGTTTGAAAAGATAGTATGATAACAAATCTTTCGGATCCAAGTCTAACCAACTGTATCAGTAAATTTCAGCTTCCACTTTGAATGGTTTGCAATTTGATATTTTTGCAATAAACTAGCACTGACGGTTTTCGATTAAAATGTTCGTGGTGGCATTAATGATCCAACACGCAAGGTAAAATACTTTTTGTTGAATTATTCTGAATAATGAGACAAAATCAATTTAACGCTGCGAATTGCTTTGTCGTTGCAAATGTTATGCGTAACCAAATCAGCTTGCCAATCACGTGCACAGGAAATGCTTTCTACGCAAATCTTCGGGTCAACATGTTTTGCTCCGCAAACTGCCAAGCTCAAGCAGATCGTCAGTACTTTCCTCCAGGGCTTCTCATAAAGAGCCATGCTATAAAACCAGCCACCAGCTCTTATTAATTGTCATCATGCTCAGTCGTGTCATCGTGTAGACGTGATTCTGATGACAAAGATTGTTTGGGGAATTTCTTGTTTGATGGACGATAAACAGCAGTCCTGTTTCGCCCGGGATCTTAAGATGGTTGCGGATCAGTTCGCCCCCGGACGGTTCGCCCTCGTTGGGCCGTTACCAGGGGTTACGCCCCCGGGTCAGTTCGCCCTCGCTGGGCCGATAAGCCCCCGGGTCAGCTCGCCCCCGGGATGATACGCCCTCGTTTTACAGAGAGGAATATACTGAATGCTACAAATTATGCACATGTTCATGATTCAGGAATGTGACATTTGAGCAGAGACAATCTGATAAATGAATGATCACATGCTAGACATCAGTATCTTATATAGGGAAGCATACCAGGTGACAGCATTCATGACACTTCCCGCTCACAACTCAACAAGTGTCATGTTATAACATCATATGCTACTGCCATAAATAAAATATACCACACATTTTTCTGGCGCTCGATTTCTGTATCTGTACGATCATTTGTTCAAGGGGCATATCGTCTCAAGACGACGGCCCGGCCAAATGCCCTGGCCGCCGAGTCCAAACGCCCTTACAGCACTCTATCCGGGGGACGATGGTGCGATGTTTGGTTTCTCTGGACGGTAGACATTATGCTTTAAATTTATTTCATGTCAAGGTAATAATTTCATTAATTCTGTTCCTTTATTAAATAAAATATGTACCATTCAATATATTCCTTTCTGCAAAACAAGGGCGTATCATTGCGGGGACGAACTGACCCGAGAGCGAACTGACCAGGGGGTGTATCGTCCCAGCGAGGGTGAACTGACCCGGGGGCGAACCGTCCCAGGGGCAAACTGACCCGATACCCTTAAGATTGGAGCAGCATCGAATGAGAGGTATGAAGAAAAAGACAAACATATTTTTTGTCTTTAAATAGTTATACAAAGCAAGATGAAAGTGCACATAGTAAGAACAATAGGCATCAGCTCGTAATTATGTAATGGCTGTTGTATTGTCCAAGATTTATTTATATAGAATCGTTTGGGTAATTTAAAATTGATAAATCATCTTCTTACCTGCAAATGAATGCATGAATGCTCATTCGATTTACACCGTTTTCAGTAGTAGTAAACTGCCAGGTTCGTGTCAACATGTCATGGCGAAATTGGGCTTGAGCACATACCCTTTTCCCCAATAATCCTCTGTAGAAAGTGAATGAAATCAATCTGACGATAGGAATGATACTCACCGTCAACCATTATTACAGGGTGCATATTCGCAATCCTTCAGAAGCGTATTGATAATCTATGTTTTCATTATCAGCTCTATTAGAAGCCATCATATATGCAGCGGCAATTCGTTGCTTGTAATTGGTAAAATTTGCATTACTGGTTTATGGATGCGTGCTGAAACAAGTTGAAGAGTGTTTTATTTTGGAAACTCCATAGTACATCGAGCGCCGGAAGGCCAGTCTGAACTTTGTTGATACTAGATTATAGAGAATTGGATTGCCAGCGCTGTTTAAGTAGAACATGATACGAGCAAATGCCGTTAGATAAAGAAAGCCTTCTAATCCCAGTCGTTCCTTGTCTTCAAGAGGCGAGAATATAAACAACATTGTTACTACGCGCATTGGCATCAGACAGACAAAGAAGAGGATCATTATGGCCATTACCATGTAGACAATCTGCCGCCTTGTGCTCAACTGTCGCCGACGTTGAACAGAAGAGTCCAGACGTTCTCGGCCGCTCTCAATTTTGTTCATCTTGATGATGTTTGAAATTAAATTGTGAAACTATAAGTGACATAATTTGCTAGCAAAGATGAATTCTTGCCATCATGACCACTTAGGCCAAATGATTGGTTTAACAAGACCTCGCTAATGTAACATAAAGCCCTATAAGTATCGCTTGAGATATTGTGGAAAACACCTGCTGAATGGCAATTACATAAGTGATCCTGAACGCATTCGTGATGGGTAATCGGCATATCTCCACCTCGCCTGCTGTTGCGTGCTGTGTAGAGGCTGTAAAACCAAGGAAGAGTTACGGGACTGCAGACAGGAGTCCACACGTCCACACCGCCACGTTGATCTTGATGGCTCGCTTTGTCGTACAGTTGTAGAGGACCTTGAAGGGGCAGCAGATGGCATAGTAGCGCTCGAAGCTGATTGCCAGAATCGTCAGCGTGTTCCAAAAAGAAGGTCAGTTCACCTGTAAACCACTAAACGTGGTATTTCACAGTATATGGTGTCGCAAGCAAAACACACTAGGCATACAAGTCGTCTCCAAACAGCGCCAGCTGGTCAACTGTAGCGCAATCTAAGGCAAATAAGGAGCCGTTGCCAGGAACAAAATAATTTCATACAAATTCTTTAATCAGCATTGCTTTAAGCGAGAAACAGTGATCATCGGATAACTTTATTAAGGCAAAGCCATCAAAACTGAAATCCGACATTGATTTCTACAAAAGCTGATTTTATGTGTCACGCCATACACATTATGAGATAAGTTAATCAGTTGCTTTCACACTTATTCATAATTAATTATCAAAGTTATGGTACTTAAATTGTGCCCTATTCTATGCTATACATGCACTTTTCGTGACGTCAGTTGCATAATTTATTTTGAAATATATAACCACACTGTGACTTCTGATTGACATGTTAATTGTAGCAGATGCGTTAATACGTGCAATCGTAGCTCGAGCTCCATTGAACCATTTATTTCTTTCATTAGTGTGTGTTATTGGGCACCTAGTTGTGTTCGTTCTTAAGGTGCCCAGCAACACAGGGTACCTTCTTCGTAACTAGTTCACGGTAAAAGTAATAGATTGCTAACAATCCACAACTGATATATTGTAATTCGTCCCTTCTGTTTGATGTATTTCCCTTTGAGTCGAAAAGAGTTGAAACGCGGAAAGGATAATATGCCATTGTTATGTTTATATTTTGCGGTTTAGTTATCAGGCGATGACCACTACATAATACTATAGCCGTTTCTTTTTCGTTCGTAATCAATATATTGTTTATAGTTTTTGTGGCGTTACATCGCCCTACAAAGGTTGCTTTTGGTGAGATGATTAGCTGGATGCTGCAACTTTTCAATGATTTGCCATGCCTGGTCGATAGCTTGATCTGCGTCCAACTTGCACGAGTGTCAGCTTCTATACAAGTCTTGTTACTTAACGCTCGCTCTCAGGTGTGTGTGATTGCTACCAAAATCTCAATGATTACCCATCATATATCAATAAGGGGTTAATGACGTAGCTACAGTGCTGTGGTTGATCGTCATATCGGCGTTATCTCGATAAATCATAGCCACTTAAATTAGGTAAGCGCCACTGTTGTGAAGCCGGCGGGATCGCGTGCTTGTGTCTCCTTGTGGTACCGCTATATAAACGATAAAAGTATTTGCCGCTCGCTCTGCTTGCTTTGGTCTTTGACTGCTGCTCAGCTACTGGCGGTGCTGAGGACTCGCCAGCCGCTTATGGCCCTGACCCGGCCTGCCTGTTGTGCATCCTCCTTGACTTCATAGCTTGACATCGGCAGACTCGCATTACAGCAGTGCTCAACAGTTAGATTGGTGTCGCGGTCGTACTTCGTAGAGTAGCTTCACCACGCTATTTGTAAATTGCTGTCACACCAAGCGCAGACAGGGCTGTGACGGCTAAGGCTCCAATGACGGCCAATTAAGATGACATATGAATGGAATCATTGATGTGCACGGGCGATCGCATGACACAAACAATGCGATGGTATATAAGACGCATGGAGTCATCTTGAATGAGTTAAATAGTCTGACGCAATTGCATAGTCTCTGGGTCTGAATTGTTACTGCCGAATAGTTTCTATTTCTATAAGTAACATTTCATTGACATGACTCTGTAAATGGCTCTAGATCGGGTCTACTCCTGCATGTTATACTCCGCTAGGCTATGGTCGCATCCTAGTTTTTCTCTCAGCTATCGCCCCATTCAATAAGTACTTCTTGAAATACATAGTTGCAATGATTGTTCTGATTCATTTATGCACCTTTCTATCAGTTTGAAATAGGATAAGTTTGTGCTTTATCTGTTTGATCCGTCAGATGTTTTGTGACAAGTTCGATTCAGCAGTAAATTAACTTCAATCATGAATAGAACAAATGGCGTGAGGAAAGATACTTCATAAAATTAAACAGCTGGTTAATTCCACTTAGATTTTGTTCATGAATCCCCTACCAGGTAAAACTTGTCCCATGAAAAAATCCTACATTTGAAATAAGAATATAATCAAATTAGATACCAACTTTGAATAAGCAGACTGGGTTGGTTGGAAAATGTACCGGCAAAAAGGGACCAGTGTAACTGAAAGCATAGGTTTTTGGAGCGAATTAAGTCAGAGGACTGATGAAAGCCTCTAGGTAGGAGGTCGGGGTATTGCTTGATAGTCTCTTGATGTCCCTACACAATGTCTTGTTGGTGATAATTTTTGTCAATTTCAATGGTACACCTCTTATCTAAAGACATTTATTTTGTGTTTCAAGGTAATTAGAGGAACACTTGGTCTTTTTAGTCTGTATTCTAAAATGTTGCATCACCTCGCTTGATCCTCCTTTGGCGTCTCTCTTGACCAGCCTAAGGCCCATGAACACAGGACTGGAACGAACCACCGAACCCAGAATAAATACTTTGGATGTGGTCGAGGATTGAGACCTACTTGTCCAAAACCAGCTGTCCATTTCCAGGGGGGCTTGACACTACACTCCAGTACAGGTGGTTCACAATGCTTGGTATCAACGCTTGAATATATGCCAGATCTTTACCTCTGGCCACTGCCTTCAATTTCTTTTTGATGCCTGAAATATGCAGAAGCTCGGGTGAAGTAATAGCATTGCAAAGTTCATTACCATTTAAAAAAATATAGAATGTGAAATATTTACCCTCAGCAACATGTCAAATTGGTGAGTGATGCCTGGGTGATATCCTGGATAAACTTGGCAATTTGTGGATGGCGGTCCGTTATGATGGTGTCAGCATCTAGGTTGTCCCCGTTCAAGCGTTTACCTTTTGAGAAAAATGATAGCATATAAGAAATGTCGGAATAAAAGACGGTGACTCAGACCCACTTAACCAATTTATCGTGGTAAATATGCCATTCCTAGTTTAGGACCCCCAGCCCTGTTCGCGGGACACATGCCTGTTACTGATATTTAATATTTTGCCAGACCCAAACATGCCCTAATCTGATGTAGCATCCACGGATTTGGAAGCCCCAATCAGCCTTGTTTTTTCGGGGTTCCTTCAGGCGTCATCTCTGACTGGACAATGTAACATTTACGAGGACAAGTTTTGGGTTTTATCCGATTAGAAGTGGATAAAGTTAAGTTGAGATTACGTCGTGATTGTTCACACTGTGGCAAGGTAAAACACGCAAATTGTAATTAAAGTCCCATGACTATGATCAATTCAATATCCACCATACTTGTGGTTTTGTCCATCAAAATAGAATTAACACACACAAATTTACAGTTCATTACTATTTACCCGCTTGCATATTTTGTCAACTATCATAACCTGATTCTACCCTTGCTGTTATCCGTTAGATTGTTTGGTGTATCGTTTCTTACTAGAATACCCTTAGATATAGGACATATAGTCTTTACTTGCAGTTGTCAAGTATGTATGCTGAGGTAGATGGATCGGAGCAGCATAAACCGAGAAACTTTGAGACCAGCACGCGCCGTTAAACTTTACCTGCTAATTAATTGATATTCTCAAAAGAGCATTTTAATATTATTATTTTATTCCCGCTCCATATAATCATTAGAATGCATCATTTTAAAGCAACTTAGTAAATTTCAGTCTATTATTAGTTATTCTGGAATTGTCTGGCCAAATATGTACAATCAGCTGTTTACTAATTTCAAGTTAGGGCACTTAGAACGGAAGGGGTGCATAATCAATGACAATAATTAATACATTCAGAAGCAATATAAATGTTATCATTGCAATCAACTTAATGGCAGGAAAAACAGAGTGCAATAGAAATATTCACAAGAAGAGAGCCTTACGATGGGGCAATTAATACATACATACATCGATTCCCAAACGAGTTACGATAAGCTTAGCATAAATGTCCATGGCCAGTGTAACATAAATCACTATCGTCAGGGGCGCATTAGCCCTTTGTGGTTAAGACGTGTTGTAATCTATCGTCATTTTTATATAGTTATCAACCATGACCTATCATATATTTACAAAACAAGATGCATGCTTCCAAACTTAAGGCTTTGTTTTTTTGCGTCCCGCTCTTTTTTTCATCAATTTAACATGAGTCGATGCGTCCTCTAACAGCTCGTCAACTGTTCCGTCTTCGAGCGGCTGTTTCTTCAACCATTCCTTGGCTTTATCCACCATCATCCACCAACTCTTTTTTATGTCGCCAAAATAGATGCGCAGAATAGCAATAGCGACCGCAGTAGCCCAGACATCGTCCTGTATGTATATGCAATCATATTTAACGCGCTTGTGAGCTGCTAAATTTTCACCATAAGAACTTACTTCTTCAGTAAAATAAACACAACTATCAAATTTTAATTACCGCTTCAATTTGTTCTTCATTTACCAACTTTTTCTGTTGTTCAGCTGTTTCAATTAACGGCAGGTCTGATTTCTCCCAAAAGCCCTCTGTTTTATATGTCTCCAGCAATCGATTCAGCCGAATGTCATCCTTCTTTGTGTTGGTTTTTTTTTTCGGAGGTTCTTACAAATGCATAAATATATTAAGTAAACAAACTAAATACAAACCGATAACAACAATCAAAGCAAATAATCAGCTGTATGCTCTACAATCATTTACGTGTGCAATCGAATTTTGGATTAAACAAATTGAATTTTACCTGTCAGATGCTTGGGCACTGGCTCAAAAAACTTAACAAAAATTGCACTCAAGTATTATATTCATAAATAATTTGTGCGAATATGCAACATTGTAGACAATTTATTGTTTACTATTTTAGCCATTGCTATGAACGTTAAGAAATTCATAGAAAAAAATACTTTTATTTTATCAATGCACCACATGCAATTAAACTCACCACAAGACACTGAACAGGTTCATCTGCGGGACGGGTAACATTTGGGACAGTTTCTTGGGGTGCTGTGACAGTTTGCGTAACATTCGATGGAATATTTGCCGCTACGCTCAGCCTCTTTTTTTCGTCTTCGATATCTGCCTTCTCCTTCTCATTCGCTACAGACACACATCATTGACCAATTTAACTTCGCTGTCAGATAATGGTTTGAATATCTTATGGTGCAGACTTTGAGAGTTTAGCATTGAAATGATAATTTCCAAATAATTGCAGAGCCTTTTGTACCCGGAACTTTGTTATCTAGTTCCTTGATCCGTTTGCTTGCAGCGATGGTATGTAATGGAGATGCTCCCGATTCGTCTTTGATAACGACGGGCTGAACGCTGTTACTGTAT
Organism: Urechis unicinctus; assembly: GCA_034190875.2. Lineage (NCBI taxonomy): Eukaryota > Metazoa > Annelida > Polychaeta > Xenopneusta > Urechidae > Urechis > Urechis unicinctus. Next base: position 64,882,598 of record CM067351.1, read on the forward strand.
TCCATCGTCCCTGTGATGCCAGTTATAGTCAGCATAAGTCCGCTTGAATCCTCCAGCTTAAGCAATACACAAGCAGTGAATTATTTCCACTTTCTGAGTAATTCAAACTTAAAATGCTGTAACATAAATCATTTAAACGTAAGCATAATATAAAAATGGATGAACCATTTATGCTTAAAGCCTTGCCTGGTTCATCAAAACAAGCACTGTATAGCCGACACCATGGAATGCCTCTGGAAGTTGACTAGGCAGTATCGTAACTTCCTTCAGGGGTTGTTTGTGCTGGCTTACAGATATTGCAATGTTCCGTATTGGCTGATGCTTAGCGTTACTCAGGAAGTCTACAACCTGAGTAGCCACCAACAGAAGAGCAAAAAAATATCAAGCAAACGTTTCGAGCATCATATTACTTTTATGATATACCAACAAATGACTGACGTCCACCAGTCGTTGTAGATAAGTATAATGCGGCGTTCGCATTCCAATTATTGTCGAATGAATATCAAAAAACTGTACCGTGGCCCCAATCTCGATATCGTTGATATCTCTTATCATCGATGAGCGCCCGTTGCCTGCTTTGGCTAAACCATCAACCAGTGTTTGACATGCGCAGTGCCCAATTCCAACAGCAAAGACTCTGAAATGTGTAAGCCATTCATCTTATCCAGAGATAACTGAATGTGACCACAAACGTGACATTCCTCACAGACATAGTATAAAGATCTAACATTTTAGACGACGATAACCCTTCGTTTAATTACGCTGTTATATACATCGCTTTCAAATAGTTTAATCAGAAAGACCTAGCCTGTTCCGTTGGTTGGCGTTCGACTAACTTTATCACTTCCTCTGGCTTCTCCACCGCACCATCCGTCAGTACAAAAATCTGCAGTTCAAATCAAGAACAAAATGAAGTTCGGGTGCTTCTGTTTAATCGTATATGTTCACTGAATCATCTGTTCGAATAAATTTGTTTGTTGCTTTATTGTAAGTGTAACCATGTTTATTTATTCGTAATTGTTACCTAAGGTCGTGTGTTGCAATCGTTTCTATGCCAATATATGGCAATACCTTGGTAGAAATTATTAAAGTTTGCAGTTGTGGATTCGTGGGTGTTTGTTTGTGTCCAGGCAGTTACATGTAGGTATGTACTATGTCGCTTAAAACTGCAATTTGTGCGAACTGTCATTGAAGATGATGAATTTTATGCCATGACAGTATCTTTAAAGAGTCATCATCAGCAACTTCATTTCCCTCAGATAGGGAGTGTGTATTGAGAGGGATGCTAGTGTGGCAGTGTACAGACACGGTTACCTGTCGCGAAGTATGTTCTGCCCTCGTTTGCGCAAATACGTGTTCAAGTGGCTTGTAGAGATAAGTACCTCCCATTCTGCCATCCAATGTGTCTATGTACGCATCTGCCTGTTCGGTAGCTTTGTGATCATTATAGGGCTGGCTGCCGCTGCACATGTTATTCGTACAGTACCGATCGATAATTGCGCGTTGGCGAGCTTGCACTGTTATAAAATACACTCTACAATGCGATAATATAAGTTCGCAGACCTGCTGAACATGGGTCGGAAATCGCTGCCAAATCCAATGAAATTGAACTGACTTCCTAGTGGAAGACTTTTGAAGAAACAGCGAAGAGCTTTTGCAGCAGTTCGTATCCCTTCGCCGTGCATGCTTCCTTCATTACGACCGCAAGAACTAACATATTTATCGCTGACCATAAATTGTAATTAAAACTGTTATAGCCTCAACATGCATTTACCCACCTGATCGGTCAATAACAAAAATGTATTCTGTATTGGCCTGATCCAACTCCTGCAGATTTGGAGTGAAGTTTACGTACATGGCTCCTTTACTCATGATACCTGCAACGATCATACACATATTATCAGTTTAATATTCAACATGTGGATTATCCACCAGTAGTGTATCAATAAGCACAAGTGACATGCCTTCCAGCGATCCCAGATCCACCATGGCGCTAGGCGCGTTCTTCTTTTGGCATTTAATGCTGAACTCCACATCATCTTGCTTTGTTGCCTTTATTAGATTTATCTACGCACACAAACGCTGTTATTTGCTTTGTTTCAAAAAAAGGTACAGTTGGTTTAAATCCGTTTATCTTTTGATCTTTCAGCATGAAATTGACTTGCCTTTCCAGCCGTTTTCGATTCCTGTGAATGTTCGAAATGTATATTTGTATTTGTGGTGTCGATGTCGATGATGTCTTGCTGTAGAAGAATGCTCGCCTCGAATTCAAATTGGTTTTTCTCGATGTCAACTATCAGCGACAATAAGCACGAAGAACAATCAATTGGTTCAGTAGTACAATACAAGACAACATGCATGATACAGCAGTGGTATACGCGTGATACTCGATGGCATGGACATAATTGACGAAGACACTTTGCGTACTTTGGTCTGCATTAAAAACTGTACATCTGGGCTGGAGAGCGTCAGGCAAATTAAAGACAATGTTTTCTCCATATTCTTGTTCCAGAGTTGTAACAAACTGTACCTCAACTTCTGCTTTACTTTGTTTTGAAATAACACCAACTGGACATTGAAATACGCCCTCTATATTATCTTTAACAGCATATCCACTGTGGCCAGTACCAACCGCAACACTTACGGCATCCGGTATCTGTAAAAGAGTATATATATATGTATATATCTGTAAAAGAGTATATATATATATATATATATATATATATATAGAGATATATATATATATATATATATATATATATATATATATATATATATATATATATATATATACTATATATATATATATATATATATATAGACATAGAGATATATAGATATATATATATATATATATATATATCTATATATATATATATATATATATCTCTATCTCTCTCTATATATATATCTATATATATATATATATATATATATATATATAAATACACGTATATTGGTTAACCAGCACATTATTTGGATGTATTTCGAACCATTGGCTCAGTATAATCATGGCTTGATCTTACCGCCGCTTGTTGCCGCACTTTCAACACCTTATCATTGACGTGCACTTCCACATGAAAGGGGATAAAGTTGTCCCTTAATGGGAAGAAAAATACTGCCTCCATGTCAGTATTTGCCGTGTTCATGTATGTCAACGTGCATTTAACAATGGCAGTGTTACACATAATGTCGGCCCCGATACATACATTGCTCGCAGATACTGAAACATAACATGAATACGCTGCACTAGCATCATTCGTAAAAACGAAGCTGTGTTAAATTAATCAAATGTGAAATAGATACATATGATACACCGTGACATATGACGTATAGATCCTACCCATATTCCGAGTTTTGGGTAGGTACAGAGTCATGCTGTTTTCCTTGGTGTGTTTAGCAACTAATGTCAATGTCAATACCTGTCACACTAACAACATGATAGCATTGTAGGTCCAATGGAGGACTGAGCTTAGGAGATGAATAAATAATAAAGTAATAAGTTCTTCAATTACAATGGTGTGCATTGATGAAATATAAGTTTAATAATTCCCTGATAGTTAACGAAAACGGATGATTCAATATCTCAAACATGTCATTCAATAGTTTCAACAATTTTGTTCAGTGTAACCAATTGAATCAAAATGCACCGTGTGGCGACGAAAATCAGTTCATGCCAATTACGTGGCAAGTTATTTTCATCAAGCCGATATTTGATAACGACTGATTGTCAGATATTTTAGAGATAAAGTATGTGACTATTTCAATTAAAGCACCATCCGCGATAGCAAGTAAACTAAGAAAATAACAAGAGTCCTATGGGTACACGAGACAACTTGGCGAACTGTATCAAAAGAATTTCAAAATCGGCCCATAATTGCCAAAGTTACTACGGATGTTAAATTTTTGGGATGAATGGGGACAATTTTTAATTTTTAACAATTACATATATTTCTTAAAGTTTACAATTAAATTAGGTTTCTATAATATGCGATCGAACAATTACGATCGAACAATTTTCCATGGATATATAGATGCTTTAATATTTCTTTTAATGATCTTCACCTTGATTTTAGGTCAAGGGGAACACAAAGGCTCTGGATTCTGCGCATACTCAACACAGTCAAAATAGAAAATATCTTGCAAATTGCGATCTGTGTCACAGGACAAAAATTCTTTACAAACAAACGAGGTCAAAATGAAACCTCTGGGCATTGCCCATGATAACATATCGTTTTTGAACAAATTCTAAAATTTGTTGGAAATTGCGACCTATATCACGAGACAATATACGAGTTTACAAAAGTTCTTAAACTAATACACTTGTTATGATGGTTCAATAAAACGCTTTCAAATGGAGATACATGGTTAATAGCATCTCAAATTGTCGACAGTAACTTGTTTTCTAATGCACATATAAAGAAATTTGACTGGCACTACTTAAGAATTCAGCAACTCTTCTAACTCAATCAGTGTATGCGAAAAATAAACGAAATGTCGGATAACCAGTGCACTGAATATTTGTACTCTCAAGTGGTCCTTTATTCAAGGAGCTTTATCAAACAGTTTATAGCTTTGCTAAGAGGATTCACTCCAAGTGTTTCTGCGATAAACGCTTTCCTAATAATAACACGCAGCCATAGTTAGGTGATGCTACCTTGTTATAAACAAAATTGCATATATATACTGGGTTGACGTCATTTTGATTAATGAGAGCAGGAAAAATGTCGTTTGGCAGATCCTTTCCACTGCTAATACACCTCACTCAATAGGCATAGAAATAGCGAAAATAACAAGTATAATATGACTAGTACAGACTTTGCGCTCGGACATCTGCTATACTCGGCACAATTATTTTATTATATACAGTTATTACCTTTGGTATTACATTGGATTTTGTTGTTCTGCAGTTGTTGCTCTTGGCACAATCGTTACATTTAATAAATTTGGTACATTTGGTACAGTTACTACTCTAAACAGTTGCTACCCTCCGTACAGTTTTTACACTTGGTACGGCTGTGACTCTTTATTGTTACTACACTGGATGAAGTTTTGCTTGGTCGAGTGATTATTCTGGATTTAGTTATTACCTTGATTAAAGTTGTTACCCTTGGTGTAGTTGTTACCATTGATACGATTGTAACCCTGGGTAGAGTTGTTGCCTTGGTTGTTACCCTGGGTACAGCTCTTATCCTGAGTAATACCCCACGCTAATACTCCCACCTCCTGCCCTGTGTAGCATTAGTGATGATTCAATATTTAAGTACTTTTCGCTAATTGGTTTGATATTTTTTATCTGAGCATCTAATGATAGGTTGTATGACAAATTCTGGGTGCAGAGGTTATCTGGGCTTCAGTGAATATAGATGATAGGTGATGTGTGTGTTGCAGTGAGTATAGATTACACGCTGCATTACAGCACTGCATATTGCATTTTACGTGCAATAAAGTCAAAGTAATGTTTATTCCAACTATTTACTGAACCGTCGATGAACACAAATCGGGGGGAACGAATGTTAAAGCTGCCACTAGCAACAATTATATCACCGGAGTGAGACTGCACAAACAATATATATATATATATATATATATATATATATATATATATATATATATATATATATATATATATATATATATATAGATATATATATATATATATATATATAGATATATATATATGTATATTATATAGGTATATATATAGTGTATATAGATATAACATTTATATAGTATACTAGAATATAGAGATATATGTATTTATATGTACATATATAAATATAGAGAGATAGATAGAATATATCTCTATCCTAAATAAGATATATCTCTATGTCTATCTATATATATATCTCTCTCATATCTATATATCTCATCTCTCTCTATCTAGATCTCTCTCTCTCTCTCTCTCTATATCTATATATATATATATATATATATATATATATCCTTAAATTGTGTAATTGGAATAGGCAACATAATTATGTAAAGTTTATAATGATCGGACCATATTCTGGAATTAAGATTTTCTCATTATCGATGACTGTGACCTTGGTTTAAGGTAAAGGTAAAAACAAAGTCACTCGGTTCTGCGCATGAATATCAACTTCCAATCATAAAAAAATATTAGAACATATGTTCCAAATTGCGACCTGTGTCGCGAGACGAAAACAAATTAACGAACATTTATTTAGAAGATGACCACTGATATAAGTCAGAATAAAACCTCTGGGTTCTGCACATTTTTGACAATTTCAATTTCAAAAAATGATTACAAATATGAATTGAAAATTGCGTTCTGTATTGCGAGACAAAAAAGTTAACAAACTAATTGAGAAGCTAATCAACGTTAAACGTGATTTTATGAGCAGGTTATTCGTGCTTTTGATAACAACAGCTGAGCTAATTTTCACGACTATTGCACTGATATTTACTATTTTATTATCAATCGAATATTTGACGAAACTTGACTAAATGAAATTTGTTTTTCCAGCTCAACACACTTTGAAAACGACGAATATTTCGATAGTATATGTCAATTATCAAAGTTTGGTAATTGAATCAGTTTTCAGAAAATGTTATTTTGTTAACGATTGGACTATAATTAATTAATAAATTGCGAAATTAAAAAGTTAAGAAATTGTTGACCTATCGATTACGATTGGACTATAATTAGTTAATAAATTGCGAAATTAAAAAATTAACAAATTTTTGACCTATCGAATACGATTGGACTATAATTAGTTATTAAATTGCGAAATTAAAAAGTTAAGAAATTGTCGACCCATCGATTTTTTTAACGATAAATTATTTACAGTTACATATATTTAGAAAAAAGTTTACAATTACATTACACTTTCGGAATATGTAAACTGCTTTAAAATTAAATACTCAAGCATGGAGGTATCAAGTATTGAACTTGTGTCATATTTTGACAAGTTTGATGCTTTTGCAACAACCATAAAATATTACGATGCAACTAACCATATATGCATAAGCATAGACTCATAACGCAAGTTGTTCATAACGGCACACACAATGGTACAAAAAAACCGCGGACGCCTATATTGATCGCCTGCCTATCACATGTAAAATTATTCAACTATGCAAAATAATTCAAAGGACAAAATGAACATTCTATGGCGTTACTTATGGCGTGATCTATTTATCTAACTCAAAAACTATCTGCTTAAAATTCAATCCATGTTAGGGAAGGATTACACGGATATTCAAAAGAGACAATTCCACTCAACACTCAATGGGTCATAACAAGGGGCTCGACCCCACCACTTACGAGAGCTGACATTAGCCACTCATTGTTGTGGGTTGTGGTCGAGTATAATTGGATGGGAACGATTTGCCGAGGCCCTAGCTAGTACACTACCTGACAGTCACTCAGCACAAACGTGACAGGAAGGATGTATGGCGATGTGACGTTCTAGCCCCGTTGATCTCACGTTAGCAGTTAAACATTGCTTCTAACGACGAATGATTGATTACAAAATGTGTCTGAAAATAATTACGGCCACTAAAGCGGAATGCTATCACAAAGGGGACATTTTTCAATCCTTCACGACATTAAAACACTGAAAACAAAGATATTTACATAGGATGAATTCATTTTTGGTTATATATATATATGGGCTACTAGATATTCGGATTGTTGTTTTGCTCTGTTTCATTTGATGACTACAGCACATCTCGCTGATACAACGCCATGACTTTAATACATCATGTTGATATGACACCATGACTTTGCCATATCATGCTGATACGACGCCATGACTTTAACACATCACGCAGATACGACTCCATGACTTTAACATATCCTGCTGATACAACCCCATGACTTTAATACATCGCGCTAATGCGATGCCATAACTTTAACATATTATGCTGATATGACGCCATGACATTAACACATCACGCTAATACGACGCCATGACCTTAGGACATTACGCTGATACGACGCCATAACTTTAACATATTATGCTGATATGACGCCATGACATTAACACATCACGCAGATACGACGCCATGACTTTAACACAGTCACAAGTTGGAAACATGTTCATATACTTAATCAAAATGAAGGCGGTATTAATCTTCAGATTTCAAGTATTTATAGTTCTGAATTGAAGTTTACTTGGTTATTCATTCGTGTATAGACTTAACACACAGAAATGGTTGAAAATGAACCGGTGTTGCTGTAAAGCAGGTGTCCGCATTTTATCCCATCCCAATAAACCTCTCACCTATAATTCAATAACCTTAATTAGCCTCTTACCTTATCCAGTTAATGTTCGTTGATAATTTGGTTGTTGTGTTAGTTGGTTTAATAGCAACCATCAACTATTCGACATTGATGATAGCGTCTGAAAGCGAGGGGACAGCACACGCTGCATTCATCAGGGTAGGTCGAGGACTGCGCATATAAAATGGGCGGCAGAAGCTCCTGCCGATAAAATGGTCGTCCTTTGACCCATCTCACGTGTGACGTCACCAGATCACCGCGGTGATCAGTGTGGGGTCCCATCTAAACGCTTGGCTGCCATAATTTCTGTCTAACAGTTCTGTTGTCAATCTAAATAATGTGTATTTGTACGTGTGCGTATGTGTGTATAAATGCGTGTGATTTTGTATGTGTGTATTTGTGTGTGTGTGTATGTTTGTGTATGCGTGTGTGTGTATGTATAAAGTCATACAGTCAATAATCATGACACATGGTTGGGTCAAAATAATTGATAATACATATACGAAGGGAGGGTGGTCGATTGTGTATTACAAACAGTGGCTCTTCGCTGATTACTTTTCCCATACTCGTAAATTGTCATGTCCGCTAAACTGTTAGCTGCTATTTTAGGTGTTGCGGAGAAGGATATGGGGTAGGCGACAAACTAAAGCAAATATGTGCCTTCAACAAACCAGACAGGGCATGAATAGCTTACGGAGGAAGTCCTTTATCCGTCGTGGCTTCTTTTTATCAAGTGAAGTAGGTATGCTTGACAGGAAAATCTGTTGGTATAACAAAACAAACATTTGCTCTTTATAATAGATAGGTTTATCACGTAGCTTTTCATATGCAGCAAAGTGAGTGTGGGAAAGACGTTCCCAATTGAATCAAGATTTTATATGCACAGAGCAATTTATCGCAAGGTACTAGAAGAGCATAAGTAAGTTTGCTCGGTCATCCATAAACATAGAAATGTTGACGTAATGAAGATATGGTTTCTGTGATTGGCAGGCGATCAATATTAGCGTCCGCTGTTTCTTTGTGCCATTGTCTGTCGTTTATCGACATTACGTTTCTGCTCTGAACAAGAAACGGTTTACTCATGCTTATTGAAACTCTAATCCGCCACCGTTTCGAATGTCATTCACTTACAAGCACATATACATTCCCTAACCTACCCGTTCACTCACTCGTCCACCCAGTCACCCATTCACTTACTCGAATACGAATTCGCCAAGTTAACTAGCCGATCTATTATTCATGATCCTAGCAGAAACTCGCTGTTTCCAGAACTAGGAAGCGTAAACAGCATGTAGCGTGGTTTTCGCCGAGGGTATTGTTCGTCATGCAAATAAACCTGATGCATTGAGTCTCGACCAATCACAACCTTCCTATCGTAATTTATGTGCCAAAACACAATGACCAACAACCACGACGAGAGGTTATTCAGTGGAAATTTCCTATCAGCTGGGCAAGCTAACGCGCCATCTGGAAATCATCGTGTTTCCTCCGAGGATACGGACAACATAGCTGGCTATGTGGCAAGATGGCGAACAGTCGATTCCACCAGGAGTGTGATTACACATTCCACCTCACAATGAATACGTATTTCGATCAATATGTGCTGAAATAATTGGGCATGAAAGAGAGAAACAATATAACATTTTGATCTAAGTTTCAAAAAAGATTTCAAAATCATGAAGGGATAGCATTGAACTTGTGTTATTTTTAGAAAACTCTGATGCTTTCGTGACCGGAAATGACTTCATTGACATCCATGATTTCTTAGGATTCGTCTAAATATGTCGCGGAAAACATGTGAACCAATTTGTTTTTACCATCGGACATGTATTGACGGTTTTACAGGTGCTCAATATATTCATGAAACTTTTGTTGACATTTGGACTGATACCACGATTTTTCAAACATATGCTCTTGGGAAAACTGGGTTCGATGGCCACATAGGTATTAGAAAAAAATTGCAATTAGAATGAGCCACACAATTGTGTAAATTATGTAACAATCCGACCATTATTAACGGAGTTATTCGAGATACTAAATTTTCACTTATTCGATGACTTGACTTTAGTTTTAGATCAAGGTCAAAACAAAACCTCCAGGTTCCGCGCCTTAATCACGCCTAACGATTGAAGAAAAAAAATTCTAAATTTCCAAAATTGCGACCTGTATTGCGGATCAAAAAAAATGTTTCCAAACATCCAAACATACAGTCCGGACTGATCGCCATAACTCGGCGAATACGAATTCGCCAAGTTAACAAGCCGATCTATTATTCATGATTGTAGCAGAAACTCGCTCTTTCCAGAACTAGGAAGTGTAAACAGCACGTAGCGTGGTTTTCGCCGAGGTTATCGTTCGTCATGCGAATACCCCTGACGCATTGAGTCTCGACCAATCACAACCTTCCTATCGTAATTTATGAGCTAAAGCACAATGACCAACAACCACGACGAGAGGTTATTCAGTGGAAATTTCCTATCAGCCAGGCAAGCTAACGGGCCATCTGGAAATTCACTGTTTCCTCCGAGGATACGGACAACATGGCTGGCTATGTGGCAAGATGGCGAACAGTCGATTCCACCAGGAGTCCAGTATGATTACACATTCCACCTCACAATGAACACGTATTTCGATCAATATGTGCTGAAATAATTGGGCATGAAAGAGAAAAACAATATAACATTTTGATCTAAGTTTCAAAAAAAATTTCAAAAGCATGAAGGTATTTAGCATTAAACTTGTCTTTTTTGGAAACCTTTGATGCTTTCGTGACCGGAAGTTACGTCATCGACATCCATGATTTCTTAGGATTCGTCTTAATATGTCGCTGGAGAACATATGAACCAATTTTTGTTACCATCGGATATGTATTGCCGGTTTTATAAGCGTTCGAAATATTCATGAAACTTTTGGTGACATTTGGACTGATACCACGATTTTTCGACCTTTGGCGCTTGGGGAAACTGTGGGTTCGATGTACACATATATTTTTAGAAAAAGTTTGCAATTAGAATGAGCTACACAATGATGTAAAAAAATGTAACAATTTGACCATAATTAACTGAGTTATTTGAGATATTAGTTTTTCACTTATTCGATTATCCTGAGCTTAGTTTAAGGTCAAGGTCAAAGCAAAACCTCTCGGTTGTGGCCATTTTTGACGCTTATGGTAGATTGACAATTATTTGGCTGACACAAGGAAATGCATATTTTATCAAATAGTACTGCGGCCTGCCAGACTTGTCGCGCCCCAGCAGCGGCAACATTTGTGCAGAGCGAGAGGCCGGCTGTTGTTAACAAACCAGTGAAGAGCCAGCAGAAATGACATCCACTGTACTTCAAATTTACTTTGTGAGAAAACTGTCGGCTATTAACATCAGACATGATTTGGTCATATGTTCAGAATTGAATGGGCTTCCTTCAATAGTGAAACCAATTCTCAATACGAACATTTAGGATGGCAGCCCTTCAGGCGAGCAAAGAGCAGAGGCGGCCTTTGTTCAGTGTGATAACTCGGCTGTTGTTAACAAACCAATGAAGAGCCAGCAGAAGTGACACCAGCTGTACTTCAAGCTCACTTTGTGAGAAAACTGTCAGGTATTTAGAGCAGAAAACTTAGAAGTCCTATGTCCAGAATTGAACGGGCTTCCTTCAAGCGAAATCAAATTCACGATACGACCATTAACGACGGGCACAAAACGCGATAACTTTATATTTCAGTACCATTTTAACTTTGATTCGTTCAAAACCGGAAGTGACGCAACCAATATCAATAAAATTTGCGGATTAGATTCACGCTGTTTATTTTAACATCTGAGCTAATTTTTATACCTGTTGAACTGATATTTACTATTTTATTATCAATCAAAAATGTGTCGAAAATCGAATTCTATAGCATGGACCTATTCGAGATACTAGTTTTTCACTTATTCGATTACCTTGACCTTAGTTTAAGGTCAAGGTCAAAACAAAACCTCTCGGTTCTGTGCATTTTTGACGCCTAACAATTGAAAATAAAAATAATTAATTTCTTTTTAAAATTGCAACAAACATCCGCAAAAACATACAAACCGGACTGATCACCATAACTTACAAACGCGACTACCCAACATAACTTAATAACAGACAACCTACCTTTCGTGCGGTAGAAAGCGCCTCGAAAATGTCTTTTTGAGGGTCCTCATGGATGCGAGCTTATATTCGGTTGTTCGCGTAGTCGCGCACGCCGCCCTGGTGAGCTTTGTGTAACTAACTTCTGTTGACTTTCGGTTTGACGCGCTCGTTCTCACAACCCAGCTGTCTGTTTTCTGACAGATCTGCTCGCTGTGAAATGCGAGTAAATATGAAAGGTGAAACGTAGAGTACAAATTGTGCATGTAAACACTCGCCAATATGGAAGCGAATCAAAATTCATATTTGCGTGTAACGTGCAAGTTGAATAAAGTGCATTATCAAATATCGTTTTGTCTTTCGTATTCAAGTCAACTTTCTAGGACTGCTTTTAAAATATTTGGGATTGTGGAAAGTACTTTCCCCATTTTGTTAAACACTTTGTGTATCTTGATGTTCCAGGAACTGCAGATCATATGTTCTATGCAACAAAGACAATGCGAGAGAAATCAGCTCCTTGCTTCAATGACAATACCAACACCCGAATTGTTCTAGATTATACAAAACTGTTTAGTCAGAAACCGGGGATGTGTCCCACTGGTGCTATTATTAACGTGTATGACATGGTGTGTGTGTGTGTGTGTGGGGGGGGGGGGGGGGGTCAGACAACAGAATTGGATGAATTGATGCAGGTCATGTGGTGCGGTAGTAATGGTGGACAGAGGTTTAATTATTGCAGGAGATTGCCTCCAGGGGTCATTTCTCCATTTGAAAATGTTATTCTGAAAAAAAAAGTCTCGGTGGTTGGTTTCCATGTTGAGAGTGCTATGAGGGGAATAAAATAATTCAAGACTTAGGAAACTAAAGTGAAAGTTGCAATGCATAACAATTATAAAAACATTTTCAAAGCATATTCATTCCTTGTCAACTTCAAACAAACTTTCATAATCACCGTTGTACAAACTGTTACATGTATATACATTCATATCATTTTAACAATCCCAACCTGTATATTGTTGTTGTGATACTACTTGATGACTAAATGATTTTTTTGTCAATTCATTCTTAAAAGTGAAATAAATTAATGCATGCTGTTGTTATCATTATTTTATGCCTGACTTTATATTGCTCCTAGTATTGATGAAAGTAAATATTTTTTGTACATGCCCAGCTGTAGTTTTTGTATTTCACAAACACACAATATAAATTAGATTTATACCATAAAATCTTTAACATATACCAAGTAATCACTGGTTAATTATTCTTATCACAGTTAATAACTTTAGAGGCTATTTAAAGTACTTTGTAACCAACCACAGATGAGCCAAAAAACACTTATAGGTAACGATTCACAGACTATAAGCCTAAATAAAAAAATTATAATCTAATTCTGAGAAACCACACTTTAATACATGGTTACATGACAATCTTATGACGCACTCATAATTCACGGCTACTGCATTAACTTGTGCCATACTCATGTACATTTAAATAACCAGTGTCACAACAAATAACATGCAAATAATATACACTACACTAGCCCCGGTCGGACGGTAGTATACATATAAAAGACGTCGTGCATGGCTAACACTATACATAATTTGTGTCACAACAAAGCACTCTGTCTTCCTGATTATCCTGCATGATACTTGCATCTTGAATGAGTTCCTTAGACCGGTTATTTCCACAAACGTATTATTCGAGCCACCTGGGTAACACTGACTGCAGAAACATGACGAAGCAGAAACCGGAAGTCAGCAGAAGTTAGTTTCACAAAGCTCATCAGGGCGGCGCGCGCGATCACGCGAACTCCCGAATTGAGCCCAAAACCATCCGACCGATGACTGACGGTAAAGCAGATATTTCCGGCTACCAGTAGTATAGGGACTGGGGGTTCCAGAACACTTCGCGCAAATAGAGACCCACCCACCGACGATAAGGAATCCCCCCACTTCAGAGTATCATTTACCCACTTTCGGGTCCTTAAGTCTCAAGAGCTGCCAAGAGCTGGAGTCTCCGGACGGCGGACTAAGTGGCGGGGAGCCTCTTGGAGGGCCTAGAGTCGCAGGGGTTAGGGCGCAGGGGTCAGTTGCAGAGAGCCACGAGTCGCAGGGGTAGGGCTAGGAGTCACAGGGCCACGAGTCGCAGGGGAAGGGGAGAGGGCCGGAAGCCGTTTGGGTCACAGGTGGGTTTTCGTCGCGATTTGATTTTTTGATTTTGTTTCCCCTTTTGAAATAACAAAACAGTAGAGTAATGACGTCCCACATCACGCGCACCCGAAAGGCCCAGGCCGACTATACTGAGATCCACGGCCAAGCCCCACCGCCCTACCCACGCACGAAGGTCGCCCTTGCAGCACTCCAAAAGAAAAACGCATTCGATAGGAAGTACAAGGATATCTACGTAAGAATGAGGACCAAGATAGATGGTGAACCAGTCCAACCACCTAACCCGACCTGGCAAACAAAGTGGCCATCATAAACGTGCAGAACCGAGACGACCTATGCTTACTATGGTCCATCATCTCAGCCCTCCACCCAGCTACCCAGAATCCACATCAGCCCTCCAAATACAACATCCAGTGTCTCATAATAAGCTAAAAAGCTCATGTGTGGCGTACCCAACCCCCATCCGCCCATGCCGAAAAAATTGAGAGGGTTCTCGACAAAGGCCTGAACATATTGGGTTGGGAATGGAAAGCCGTCATGGTCCACCAGATCAGCAAGTACCCTGGCTACTGCATAAACCTCATGCTAACCGAGAAGGAAGGAGTATGCCATTACAGCTGGATTAAAACCCTGAACTGCCTACTCTACGACCAGACCAAGCATAAAGAGCGCAAATTCTTCTGCGAACTCTGCCTCCATGGCTACACCACCTCCTTCCTACTCCAGGCCCACAAGCCAGAGTGTGCAGGGATCAGACAAACAGCCGTGCGGGTAGACATGCCAGAGGAGGGGAAAAACATCTCTACCCTTCCAGAACTGGCAAAAGCAACTTCCGGCCCCCTACGTCATCTACGCAGACTTTGAGGCGCTCACAGTAAAGCTCCCAGGGCCAGTCCTCAATCCAGAAAAGAGTAATACTCAGAACACCCAGGAACACCAGGGCTGCGGGTACGGCTACATAGTGGTCAGGTGCGATGGAAAGACCTCGCCCCCAGTAGTCTACAGCGGGAGAAGAAAAAGATCCAAGCAGTTCTCTCCAAGCCAGTCTTCATGCCGATGACAGGGAGGACCAAAGAATCCACAAGACCGCAGCCCAATGCCACATTTGCAGCAAACCACTCGGAACTGACCGGGTCCGCGATCACTGCCACATAACTGGCAAGCACAGAGGGTTAGCCCACAGCGCCTGTAACCTGAAGCTTAGGTTGAGTCCCAAGACAACCCCCATCCCAGTGGTCTTCCACAACCTGCGGGGCTATGACTCCCTCCTCCTAATGCAGGGTAAAGGCAAGGTAGAGGGAGACATCAACTGTATACCCAATAATATGGAGAAGTACATATCCCTATCCCTCGGACAGCTCTGCTTCATAGACAGTGCACAGTTCCTAATGGCCTCCCTCGACAAGCTGGTCTCAGCCAACAGCCCAGACGTATTCACCGTGACAGCAGAGTATGAAGCAGACCAGACAAAGCAAAAGGTCTGGAGCATGTTCAGTTGCAAGAACATGGGCGACTATCACAACCTCTACCTCTGGACAGACGTCCTCCTCCTGGCCGACGTGTTTGATACATTCCGGAAGACCAGCCTAAAGCAGTATGGTCTGGACCCGGCCCACTACTACACAGGCCCAGGCCTCTCATGGGACGCTTTACTCAAGAGCACAGGGGTATAGCTCGAACTCCTCACCGACTACGACAAGCACCTCTTCATCGAGAAGGGTCTGCCGGTAGGTCTCGTGGCGCCACGCCAAGGTGAACAATCCCTACCTAGGAGACTTCGATCAGTACAAGCCCACGAGCTATATCCAGTACCTTGACGCTAACAACCTCTATGTATGGGCAATGAGCCATGCCCTACCGACCTCGAACATTGAATGGGTGGACCAGCCACAGTCACTCTGCAGAATAGTCTGCACCCACTCTGATGACGCAGAGACCGGGTACATCCTTGAGGTCGACCTGAAGTATCCAGCAGAGCTTCACGACGACCACAACGACTACCCCCTGGCCCCAGAGCTACTCCTTGTCCAGACCGAGAGGCTCTCAGACGACCAGAGAAACCACCTTGACGAATACGGTGGCCACAGGGTTGAGAAGCTGGTCCCGAACCTGAGGAACAAGGAGAAGTACGTACTCCACTACAGGAACCACAAACTGTATCTGGCCCTGGGGATGAGGCTGACCAAGATCCACCGCGCCCTATCCTTCACCAAAAGCCCCTGGATGGAGCCCTACATCCAGAAGAATTCAGATCATCGCAAGGCCGAATCCAGCGACTTCGAGAAGGACCTCTACAAACTAATGAACAACTCCGTCTTTGGCAAGACCATGGATAACCTCCACAAGCGGGTTGACGTGAAGCTGGTCCAAGCCGCAGACAGCAACTAAAATAAGAAAGCTCATCACCAGCCCCTCCTTCGCCCACCAGAAAATATTCGACGACGATCTGGCCACCATCTACATCCACAAGGCCCACCTGGTCCTCATCCACCCAGTCTACTTGTGGATGTGCATACTCGACCTGTCAAAGCACCTCATGTACGACTTCTACTACAACACCATGAAGCCCCAGTATGGCCACAAGGTCAACCTACTCTACACCGACACCGACATCCGCAACTAGACCCTACCTCAACTGGAGTGCCTTATTTGATACCAGCAACTACGACACCAGACATCTACGCCACACACTGTTCAAGGAAAAAAAGGACAGTGCCGGTGTACCCTTGTATGTAGGCCTGCCGCCAAAGATATACTCCAACTGATGTCGACCCAGGCCAAAGGTGCAAAAAAGGTAGTGGTCAAGAAACCCTGCTCCACAGCAACCTTGAATTGCTGTTCGACCAGAAGTGGCTCCGCCATGGGATGAACATGCTCCGAAGTGACAGCCACAAGATATATGGGCTGAACGTTAATAATGTGTCTCTATCCCCCTTTGATACAAAGCCATTGATAGCTTTGGGTGGTGTACACACCCAGGCCTACGGGCATAGCCACACACAGGACTACCCGCAAAAGGCGTAGACCGCCGGCAGACGGGGTGTATCGTATTCAACCGTGGGTGTATCCACACCTTCCACCTCCAACCGATACTGTACTGATGTCCAAAGAGTCGTTCAGCAAGTGTTCGGTTAAAGCGCATTACTATAGCCTAGTCTCAATGGATATTCACACGGCCACGTCTGACTGATTCTCCATGTTTTGCTAGCAACTGATTCACTGCTTCCATAAACTCCCGTCCGGTGTCTACCTGAAGTAGTTTAGGCCACCCCAGCAGTCCTCGCTTGTATATCCTTTTGAGTGCACCTGCAACCTCTTTAGCCTCCTTTGTAGCCAATGGCTCAGCCGCTTTGTAGTGTGAGGCCACATCCACCACAGTTAGGGCATACTTGTAAGTCTGGCGCTTCACAACATCATGAGGAAGAAATAAGAGATTAGCTTGGTGCACGTCATTAGGGACAGGGACATCAAGCTTTGGTCCGGGAATGTGTTTTGGCATTGGCATGTAGATTTGCCATATAGTTTGCTTTGTTAGCCATCCCCTGGCAACCTCCTCAGAAACCCTCGCTTCCGTTGCAAGCTTCTTGATAGATGCAATGCCTTTCTAGTAGCCCTTAGGACTATAGAAGATCTTTTGCATGCGATGATCCATACAAAGTAAACGCTAGTCTCCAACATGACCTACTTAGCAAGCTTGTATGCAACCAGCCCAGTCGCAGCCATACCAAGTATAATGAACGCCACTTTATGCCTTTTTTGACCATCTGATGGCTCATAAAAGTCTAAAAGCTGTGGCTCAGAGCCCAGCGGGTCCACGGTTTTACCCGTAATCAGGGAGTACTCATGCATAGCCTCATCCACATCCCGAAAAGTATGCTCGCATGTCCCTGGTGGCGCAGTTGCTCATTGGTGAAGTCTAAACGCTCAGTTCGCTTCTTGGCCCATGCTGCTTGAGCAGATTGAAGCTGCTTGATTGCCATATCATGGCGTTTACGTTCCGCGTCCACTTGGCTGCCTCTTAATTTAGGGAATAAAAAGATGCTCCCAGAGAATGCAAGGGCGTTAACAAGAGCACCTCAAACAAGTAACGTGAGTGGGCCATTATTTCAGAATAGCAACTTGTAGGATTTCATGTTTAATTAACATATCCTTTGATGCAAAGGCTAGTGATACATCGGCAACAGCTATAGCCAGAACGCGTAAGGTGAAATCAAGACGCGGCGCACAGCCACCCAGAGCCATCTTAGCAAGCTTAGCATAATCTATAGATATGCCGGAAACAGCTGCACCGTGTTACAGAGCATTGACGAGCATTTTCCCATCAGTAATAGGTGTTGTCATCTTATTCCATATAAAACCTTTAAATGAGCGTCCGGAGGCTTTTGTACCACAACTGTTTAGGGTGTATGGCTAGTTTCTGCCTGTAGCAATACAATGCTAGTCCAAACACCCCAACGACGCCGACAACCAAAGACACAGCCCATGTTGGCCACGACCACCTTTCCAGAGGCTCGCTCGTTGATATTGATTCTACAGCTTCTTCTTTAGCATCTGTAAGCGCGGCCTTAGCCTCTCAGAGCTCTCTCAGAAGCTTATTTTGATTTGCTTTTCGAGCTACAGCACCCTTTTGTCCTGCCGCAACCCTTTTTTGTAGTGGTCACTGACGTTATCTCCACTGGTGTTGTCCCCCTTGATTCGTGTTCGTTTCTTCCATGTTTACTTACTAAATTTATCTGTCCAATTGACAGCTCTTAATAAGGGGTGAGGAATGAGACTAGCTTCATTAATGATGAGGAGACTAACCTGATTGACGAAACTTTAGATACGTCCAGTGCGACTAGTCCACCATGGGCTATTACTGAAATGCCTGCTGGGTTAACAGAAGATCAGGTGGGATCCCCAGAAGAAACCAAAGTCTTAGTTACGAGGTGGGAGAAGGCAGTGTCTAAGCCTGGGCTGCAGGCCACTCTGGAGTTTAGATCGTCTAAAAAAGTGTCCTTTGGATTAAGTGGGGGCAAAACTGGAAGCTTCTGACATGGAAGAACGATCCCAACAAATTCCTCTCTGCTAGGAGTATCTTTGAATACGGTGGTATTCAGCTTGTTCAGGCTCTTGGAGTGACCTCTCAACTATCGACAGGGGCAGCAAAAGCCCTACAAGGCGTTGACAAGGCTGATATTAAGGCGAAAGCTGCACTTCCCGAGAAGTTAGAAATGAGTGGCCTTGAAGCTGTGACTGAGCAAGGTGGTGTGGAAGAAACAAGCTTCGTAGAGGGCGTTCATAACGCCATACAAGACCTAGGTACTCAAACAGACAACAAACTACCACTCAGAGAGCTCATTGGGCTTGGCAAGGCTATGCAGACCCAGAGGGGTGAGCTAGTCAATAACCTAGTTAAGATAACTGAGATAGAAAGGGATATAAAACATCGGGAAGCTAAAATGGCAAGCCTGGAGGATGAAGGGAGGAGTGGTGATCGAGCATGGAAATTCCATGCAAATGAGCTTGCAGAGCTGCAGGACCTGCGGCGTGTCTGTGTTGAGGCTGCCTCTGTAAACCGTGAACGTCTGCAACCCAAATTAACCGCATCAGGGAAACGATCAACAGACTTCTTAGCAAGGACACAACGCTAGCTGAGCGTGAACGCACCCTGTTCCGGGAGCAGGGCATAACAATCGCCTCCATCCTCACTGCGACAAACAGAGGGGCGACTTGTACTGTAGTATCACTCCTAATTGAACTTGACTTATAGACTTATGTGCCTATAACGGCAGTATGAAACAACACCCACCCCTTTCTCCGGAGTCGCCTGATGAGAATCCAGGCCACTCCTATCGGTTGAATGAGGTCACCCTCAAGAAGCATTACCTTGAGAAAGAAATTGAAAAATATGGTGCTATGTTTAAAAACTATAGGTGTGCAGTAAACTCAATGGACGCAATAGACACTGCTTTAGTTGCTGTTGGTATGTGTCTTGGAGCCAGTGGTGCAGGTGTAATGTCTAAAGTAGTTGCCATTCATATTGCCACAGTGTTGGCGGCTACTAGGGCCGCTTGTAGGCTACTTGTAATTGTGGGAAAATACATCATTCGGCGGCTGACCATCAAGGTGAAAAAGCATGACCAGATCCGCATTCTCGCGCAGACTAAATTGAATACATACAAATTGCTGACATTGTATCGGCGGCCCTTGAAAATGGGTATATCTCAGATGATGCGTTTAAGCTCGTTTCGAATGAGGTCATAAAATATACCAAAATGAAGGGTGAAATTAAGGTTAGATCTGTAAAAGCGCACAAGACTGCAACACTTGATGAACAAGGAGACAAAGCATTGGAACTTTTGAGTGAAAGATTGGGTGCATCATCTTCATTGCGAGGACTGTAAATGCCCCCATGGATAGAATAAACCCAGTGTGCGAAGATATCTATTGTCTGTACCTATCTATTTAAACAATGGAGAGTATAAGGTATAGCTTGGTAATGGAACAAGTGATTAAGTCGTTCTGTATCTCGCATGACGGGATCAGACAAAAGACAACTCAGTGGGAGAATAAAAGAAAGCACTGCATTGGTGAGAGTGACTACTCCGTGGTTATCGGTCAGGACTACTTCAACAGCAATAATAAGAAGCTGATGGATAAAACTAGCAACGAGGGCGACCACACGAGCGTCGCCTACCTCTGGGGCCAGGTCTTCGAGGAGGTTGCAATTGCAGTTATTGAGAACAGATACAACACAAATGTTTATGGGAACAACATTTACCTCCACCACGGCGGGGAGGACTAGGCTTATTCCCTGAAGAATTTTGTGTCCTCCCGGTCCAGTCTAGTGGTGACCTCATTTGTCCTCCTGGGGACCCAAGTCAGGAGAAGATTGCACTGCTCGAAATAAAGTGTCCTTACACTCGGATCCCTGGGAGGATTATCCCGCCCCAGTACAAACCTCAGATTCTGCTTGGGCTTCACCACAGTCCGCCGGCAACCATAGGGGTGCTTGTGGACTGTGTTTTCCGGGTGTGTGCCTATGAGGACCTGGGGAGGGCTGGAGCGTACAACTTGGAGTACCACCATAAGGACAGGAAGAAAAACAAGGAGACTTGGGGGTACTCAACCATCCAAGACATAGATGATGAGGGGGACTACGCCGCAAACGGAAAGTTTGACACCATCCTCGACTGCTATCTGAATCACCACAAAGATTCCAGAAAGACCAACTGGAGCTTTCTTCTGCTGGAAACTCTTTACGATGAGAGTGACAACAATTCGCCCACCTGTATTGAGAAGAACAAACCTAGGGTGTCTCAGTTCATGGAGGACCTCGAACAGGTAAAGAAGGGAACTTACAGCGACGGTCACAGATATTTCTCACTTGATGACCTCTATGGTGACTGATTACTGGTGTGGCCCTGGAGAATATCGGCTGGAAGGGCTGGCTGACACTGTAGTATAGGAAGTGGAAGTGCGCTCGTACCGCAGGCTGGCTCATTTTCTGTATGTGCGTCCATTTGGAAACTGCGCTCGTTCCCCCACTCTCTATGCTACTATCCTAATACTCATGCTCTTACTCATTCTCCCATCAAGGCTACATCGATGAAGACGGAGGATGATTAGTAACGGAGGAGGACATTTGATATGTAAAAATAAACTTTTCATATATATTGACTGTATTTGGTCACCTCCAAATGGCCTCAGTACTAAAATAATACTTGACACCGAGTTCAGTCAGCACCATTTTTACGTGGGCTAAAGAATGTTTGCGGAAATTTCTAACATAAGTTTTCTGAGGTGATTGACGGCAGCGGGGGCATGAACACTTTCAAGCGGTAGTGGCAGGTAATATGCTCGAGATTGTGACTGTTTGGGGAAAACTATAACAGTCATGTGAATACAATACGGCAATACAGTGACAACAAGGTGGTATACATATAGGTTCCTCAACAAGTTAAGGATGGTGCGTTCATTCATCTTTTGCTTCTAATAGCCTATAAAACAAGAGGCATTTAAAAAAAATTCAAATCGGCCCAAAATTGACCAAGTTATTATGGTTTTATGGATGATCTAAAGAATTCCTTCGATGACCTTGACTTCAGTTAACAGTCTAGGTCAAAATAAAAACTCTGGGTTCTGCACATCTTTGACACCTTCAATTCAAATTATTAAGGATTTTAAATTGTTGGCACAATTCAGCCAATTATTATGACCATCGCATGTATATGGATAATTTTATAAGCAATCAAATCTATTGAAGAGATCAATGCTGTCCGGGGCCATGATATTGACAATGAATTGGTTCACTCAAGGAAAAAGAATACTTTTATTAAATAGTACAAAGCAACCGTAAGAGAGAGAGAAAGGCAAAATGTCCCCAAAATATTCAAAGCACGCAGGCACATCTATATCGCTTTTCACTCTATTCCTCTTTGCTTCTCCAACTCTCTCACGCTCCCTCTCACTCATTTAGTTAGCTCTCCCTACCCATATATATCTGTATCTCTCGCGCATTATCTTTTCGCCCTCTCTCTCTCATCCACTCTATTATTACCTTTCACTATCTTGATTTCTCTCTCCTCCTATCACACTCTCGCTCGCGATCTCGCTCAAGATGTCTATATCGACTCCATCTCTCAGTCTTCATTCTCTTCTGCGCAATCTACGTATCTCAATCTGTGTCTCTCCCTATTCCTCTCTCGCTTTCTCACCTAATCTCTATTGCTCTCTAACCTCCATTTCGCTTTTAACCACGCTCCTTCTCTCTATTGCTCTCTAACTTCCATCTCGCTTTTACTCACGCTCCTTCTGTCTATTGCTATCCAATCTCCATCTCGCTTTTACTCACGCTCCTTCTCTCTATTGATATCTAACCTCCATCTTGCTTTTACACACGCTCCTTCTCTCTATTGATCTCCAACCTCCATTTCGCTTTTACTCACGCTCCTTCTGTCTATTGCTATCTAACCTCCATCTCGCTTTTACCCACGATCCTTCTCTCTTTTGCTCTCTAACCAGCATCTCGCTTTTAACCACGCTCCTTCTCTCTATTGCTCTCTAACTTCCATCTTGCTTTTACTCACGCTCCTTCTCTCTATTGCTATCCAACCTTCATCTCGCTTTTACTCATGCTCCTTCTCTCTATTGCTATCTAACCTCCATCTTGCTTTTACCCACGCTCCTTCTCTCTATTGATCTCTAACCTCCATCTCGCTTTTACTCACGCTCCTTCTGTCTATTGTTATCTAACCTCCATCTCGCTTTTACCCACGATCCTTCCCTCTTTTGATCTCTAACCAGCATCTCGCTTTTAACCACGGTCCTTCTCTCTATTCTGCTCTCGACCTCCATCACGCCCTCTCTTCCTTTCTCTGTCAAATATCCTCATATGCTCTTTCTCTCTCTCTCTCTCTCTCTCTCTCTCTCTCTCTCTCTCTCTCTCTCTCTCTCTCTCCCTCTCTCTCCCTATCTCTCTCCCTCCCTCTCTCTCTCCCTCTCTCTCTATATATATATGTATACATATATATATATATTAATATATATATATATATATATTATATATATATGTATATATATATATGTATGTATGTATATATATAAATACATATATATATTTATATATATATATATTTACTTATATATATATGCATATATATATAACTATATATATGTTAATTTTTATATATATATATATCTATATAGATATATATATATCTATATATATATGTATATATTTATATATGTATGCATATATATATATATATATATATATATATATATGTGTGTGTGTGTGTGTGTGTGTGTGTGTGTGTGTGTGTGTGTGTGTGTGTGTGTGTGTGTGTGTGTGTGTGTGTGTGTGTGTGTGTGTGTGTGTGTGTGTGTTTTGCTGCGAATTGTAGGACTAATATGGCATGATATCAGACTGACTCAAACAATGAATCCAATTCTAATAACAAATATCTTATGTCAAAAATAAACACGGTTAAACTTAAAATACACTAGTAACTCAAAACACGGACTGCACTTACAATTAAAACTAATAGTACTTTTTTCATATTTGCCTGCTTATAATGTAATTGACATATTATTTACATGCACGAGCAAAATTTTATTACCACCCGTCAACACCTTTTCCAGTAGTTTAAACCTTATTTAAGTTGGTTGTATGACACCGAAAATATTCACATATTGACCGTAACACAGCCTGTATGCCGACTAAAGTGGCCCGCGGGGGTCATTCTCATCTAGATAGGTGTTAAGATGTGATGCAACAATTCATTCAAAGCGAAGTTGCAGTAGCCGGTAAGTTCTCAATGCATCACTGTCTGATGTCGCCTTCAGAATAGGTAGGTACGGAGGCACAGTGAGATTTTTAGCGACAGCAATAAATGGGGTCAGTTGATCTTCTCCCAATCTTAAACATAATATTTTGTGTGAAAATGAGTCAATAGTTATGCGAATCTCATCGTGTGTGTCGCCTACAGATGAGTGGAGCACACTAAAAACAGGAGTTTTATCAAAGGGCAGGGATGGAAGGTATAGGATCCATGATGTCCCTGGTCTTCTCCAGAAAGAAAATGCCAATGACGTTGACAAAATCAGATAAACGCTGGCGATGGCTGTCTTGTCTCAAATAGCAGTGAGTTGACAACATGTTGCCGCGCTTATATGTGATGAGCGCGTTGTAGTGACTGATTTTACTCTGATCAATTAAGAAATTCACCACTCAGCGACTCGCAATATGTATTTATTTCGCGTTGCAGAGTTGACCAGTTTGTATATATATATAAAATATATATATATATATATATATATATATATATATATATATATATATATATATATATATATATATATATATATATATATATATATATATATATATATATATATATAAGCCCTCCAAGTATATTGGCGATATCCGGTCCTCAATACATACAGGATCGTGTGTATGGCCATCACACCTCCCCATACATACACATAGCCGTAAACCTTCTGTTGGGTCTAATCCGGGGCCTGCAACTTTGACTAAGAGTGCCTCAAAGTATCCTATCTTGCGCCAGATTTGGCATCAGCGCACGTTTTCCCCCTTCTCTTGCATTTCAACCCGAGCTCTTAGACCTATTCCTTTACATTTTGGCCGTGTCCGCGTATATACGCTCGCATATATCTATGCATATATATATATATATAGCGGAACTTACCTACCTCTCGATCAACATGATATATATATCACCTATATAGCACCACGGCAGCTCTTCTCCAGCTCACCAGGCTGATAGAGATAGCAAGCGCCAGCAGCAGAGGGAAGCTTTTGCTCTTTGAGCCCTACCAAGCGCCCTAATTGTGATAAACTGGTTTTTTTCCAGTCTCCAAGGTAGCCTGCTGGCCAACTGTCTTGGTTCCTTTGGCGGGGTTATCATCCTCAATAGAGGGGCGACATGTTCTCACTACAGGATCATGTGTATAGACTCATGGCCATCACACCTCCCCATTACATACACATAGCCGTAAATCTTCTGTCGGGTCTAATCCGGGGCCTGCAACTTTGACTAAGAGTGCCTCAAAGTCGTTATCAATGGCTACATTGTAAGAGGCAGCTTGGGAATGGGGGGCGGAGTACTATTATCCACAGTTGTCATGGCGCCCATTGAGATTGGGCTCGAGATAGTGGTGGTGGCCTGCTGTGGCCTCTCAGTAGCTGGTAAATTTATCAGCCGCAAGCAAGTGATTAAAGCCAAGAAACCCAATAGTAGTGATAGAGGTTCCTCTTTGCACCCCGAGTTTTTGATTGTGGATGACATGAGTACCCTTTGATGCGGCAGCGTTGATTTTGGTGGGATTGTGTAATATATTTTTCGCTGACGGATCGTTTCCGGATTCGGCGTGCGATATTTGGTGACATCATTTTCGACGGCTCTATTTTGGGAAGTTGATTTCACAATCTAAGTTAAGTAATACCTCATGTCAATACATTGCGATATATTGATGACATCATTTTCGACGGCTGTATTTTGAGGTGATGAGATAAGTTGTTTAGTGAAAAGGTTTATAAAGTGTTGAAGATAACATAGGTTGAGGCGCCACCTTACAAGTCACGTGACGCAAACCTGTTGGTCACAAGACCTCTCTTCGCTGCTCAGTTTTTAAACTATTCTTCAGCTGCAAGCATCTATTTTCAAAAAAGCTAACCGTTATCCACTCGTCCAAACCAGCTCTGCTCCATCTACTCGTCTGACATTTTGAACTACTTCTCCAACTCTGCTTCACCAGTACAATCTTGCCGTCAACCAGGTTTTACATTTAACATTTTATTTGCTTTTTGTAAAAATTGTCGGTTATCTTTTTGGTAACAACAACTTGTAATTACCACCCCGATCCGCGTTTACGCATTCCTCCACAATTTCCACATATCAGCAAACAAACTATTACAGTTCTTCACAGTTCTTAGTAACTTGCCGCGCCTGCTTTCTGTGCGGCGCCCAGCCCCGAACGTATTTAAATTAGGTCAGCCATCTTTGTTGGTTTGTTTGGTTAGGTCTCATTTTCACGCCAACCCGTTTCGTTCTTACGTTATCGTTTCCTTTCTCTTTACGTTCCTCTTAACTATTTACATATCACCTTTCCCCTAAGCCCCTCAAACAAACAAAACATAAAATTCACTGGTTTGCTTTTAGGCCACAGCTTTGTCTCTGGTTTACAGCACCACCTTAATAATAAGGCCACACACTCTGACCCCCCTTTAAACGCAGCTCTCCCTCTAAAAGTTCACTTGACTCTGCACGGAGTCAGAGGGCTCAAGGCTTCTAGCATCACTTTACCCACACAACTACTCCAAGCATCATGCCCAGACTTTGTTTTTTTTTTGGCACTTATGACCTTGCTTCTGGTACTTCCCCTCTCTCATTAGCCACACTTCTCACAGATATAGCTGACACCCTGTTACTGAACCAGCAGCTTCTTAGTGTCCATCCAAATGCCACATATCACACACACAGGGGTTTCTGGGCTGCCCCAGTGCAACACTGGTCTCGAGACAATATCCACCCAAACACTTCCATCGGCAGAACCAAATACAAAACTTCCATCCGAAGAGCAATTTTCAAAGTTTTGTCTTGCCTTTAGTGTGTCACTTTCCCTGCCCAACCCACACACACCCCATTAATAATAATAAATCAAAAAAAAAATTACATTTGTTACTCAGCCGTTACGTTTTGCACGGCTGTTTTTCCTTAAGATCAGGTTACTACAGCTGTTAATATTATGCACAGTTTGACCTTATCGTCTCGCACGGTTGCACCTTTGCATCGTTTGTGTTACACACAGCCGTTATATGTTTTAGGATCAGCTTATCACAGCTGTATTTTTGCACAACTCTCACACGCACAGTTTGGTTTTCTCAACCGTTATCATCTTGCACGGTTGTATTTTTGCACGTTTGGTTTTCACCCAGCCGTTATTTGTTTTGCACGGCTGCTTGCACTGTTCTGGTTTTATCACAGCAGTTATTGATTGCATGGTTAACGATATCTGCACAGTTTAAATTTCTCTCAGCTGTTATTGTTTCGCACGGCTGTATTTCACTGGCGCACAGTTCAGGTTTTCACACAGCTGTTATTGTTTTGCACGGCTGTCACTGTAAACTACCAGTTTGAATTTCTCACCTGTTATAGTTTTGCACGGCTGTAGTTCACTGACGCACAGTTCAGGTTTTCACACAGCTGTTAGTGTTTCGCACCGCTGTCACTGTAACCTACCAGTCTGAATTTCTCAGCTGTTATTGTTTCGCATGGCTGTAGTTCAATGGCGCACAGTTCAGGTTTTCACACAGTTGTTATTGTTGTGCACGGCTGTCACTGTAACCTACCAGTTTAAATTTTTCAGCTGTTATTGTTTCGCACGGCTGTAGTTCAGTGGCGCACAGTTCAGGTTTTCACACAGCTGTTATTGTTCGCACGGCTGTCACTGTAACCTACCAGTTTGAATTTCGCAGCTGTTATTGTTTCGCACGGCTGTAGTTCACTGGCGCACAGTTCAGGTTTTCACACAGCTGCTATTGTTTTGCACGGCTGTCACTGTAACCTACCAGTTTGAATTTCTCAGCTGTTATTGTTTTGCACGGCTGTAGTTCACTGGCGCTCAGTTCAGGTTTTCACACAGCTGTTATTGTTTCACACGGCTGTCACTTTCAATCACTGTCATTTTCAGCAACCACCATGAAACCTACACCCGAGGACACACCGCTACTGCTGCAACTCCACACGCCAAACGGGCTCGTAGTAGCTCCCCACCCATTCGGGCCAAGCGCACACCGGCAAAACTAAGGTCTCCACAACCATCTGCCACACCTACTTCAGATCCTCCACCAGCCGGAAGTACACCAGATCCCCAAACCAGCAACCTGGCTAACCAGGTCAAGGAACTACAAGCCACAGTCAACTCCTTAGTGACTGTGGTTGGACAGCTTCTAGACAAGCCAACCCCAAACGCCAGTAAACCCGTTAATGAGGCACCCCCATCCATCGTTGGTACCTACTCTTCCGCTGGTGAGTCCATAAACGATCAACCCTCCCCTACACATGCTGCTCAAAGGCCAGTTCTCTTGTCCGGAGGCGTTCCAGCAGGACACAACCTTCCTGACAATTTGAAATTTAAAATTTGGACTGACAAATTTGTTGATTTTCGCTTAATTTTGGCCCCTGACAGCGACCTCGGCTACACTATGTCACTCACTGGTAACGGAATGAGCCCCGCTATCAATTTCCTCCCTAAAAGGAACAAACCACTAAGTCAAACTGAATGGTGCACTGCCTGGGATCATTTCCTGGCAGTGTACACACAGAAATACCCACAGCAACTGAACGACTTGCTCACTTATGGCAAAACAATCAAATCTATGATGAACAAGGGCCACAACTGGCTCCACTATGACACAAAGTTCAGAACAGACAGAGAGTTTTCACTTTGCTCCTGGGCGGCATTAAGTATAGACCTGCAGCTAGCGGCATCCCTCACCCAACAAACACCCCCATCCAAACCATTCCCCACCCTTACACCTCATTCTTTTCGTACCCAAGCCGCAAACGCTGCAACAAAAGTCCCCCCAGGCTTCTGCTTTGCATACCATGCAGTCAACAAACGGTGCACAAAAACACATTGTGTTTTCAAGCACTCGTGTCCCTGCTGCAGCAGGAGCCACCCCACCTTCCTCCAGTGCTTTAGCCCCCACCAGTCCCCAACTAGTGCAATCCTTGGAGCCCGCCCAGGTACAACAAAGCGCCACTTCAATAACAACCACAGACCCAACACATTCAACCCTTCCTTCCCCAGTAAAAATAAAGCCACTCGCTGAGCTCCTAACGGGATATCCGCATCAACAATACATAATTTCCGGCTTCACCAACGGTTTTCAATTACATTTCCAGGGTCCCCAAAAGTCACTAAATTCCAAAAAACTCCATGTCAGCCACTAGTTACCCTATCAAAGTTTCACAGGAAATTAGTTCAGAACTGGCACTTGGCAGGATTCAAGGACCTTTTCGTACACCCCCTCTTCAATCCTTCAAGTGCTCGCCTTTCGCATTGCGAGAAAAAGGGGATTCTGGTAAATAGAGACTCTTACACAACTTATCATATCCATACGACATCAACTCAGTCAATTTTTATATTCCCAAATCAGCTTTCCAGGTCACTTAAGCAAGCATCACTGATGCCATACAGCATTGTTCACCAAACGCATACCTCGCCAAAAGCGACATCTCACAAGCTTTTCGACTTATACCTATCCACCCATCCCAATATCACCTCACAGGTTTCTTCTAGCAAGGATACTTCTATGACAAATGCTTACCACAAGGGTGTTCCTCTTCTTGTAAAATATTTGAATCTTTCTCTTCAAGCCTTGTTTGGATACTGAAAAACAAATTCCAAATCCACAATGTAATCAAAGTCTTGGAGGATGTTCTCTTTGTAGCCCCAACCAAAGATATCTGTCAAAAACAGCTTCTTATCTTCACCAAACTTTGCAACTTAATTGGGGTTCCACTAGCCTCTCACAAAACACCAAGTCCCACAACCACACTTACATTTTTGGGAATACAGCTCAACACCACCAAAATGACAGCCAGTCTTCCTCATAATAAACTACTCAAATATACGCAAGCTGTGAAACATTTAATAACAACAATTAGCAAAACAACTCTGCGTGATTTACAATCAGTCACTGGCATGCTTCAATTCGCAACCTCAGTTGTCAGTCCCGGCAAAGCCTTCCTGCATAGACTCTATGACATTTCCATAGGAGTCTCCAATCCAAACTTCTTCATTAACATTACCAATAAAGTTAAACAATATCTATCGATATGGCTACATTTCCTTCAGCACTATAATGGAACCACCATCATAAATCCCTCCACCATTGCACACTCAAAAAGCATACATCTGTACAGCGACGCTTCCAAATTGGCTTTTTCCACAAATCCAAGTGTACTTGGCCCAGTGGCAAACTTTGACATAACCATCCTCTGGTTGGTTAGCATGTTCGCTCCTTCTATAGTCAATTCCACCATCACATTCCATTGTGACAATGAAGCAGTAGTGGCCATTATCAACAAACAGTCATCCAAACAACCCACGATAATGAACATAATACGACCCCTTGTTCTGGTATAACATCAATTTTAGTGCGCTTCACATTCTTGGTGTACACAACATATTTAATGACGCACTTTCGCGGCTTCAGGTGGACTCCAATTTCTTGAAACGATATGGGATGCAGCCCCATCCAACAATTATCCCAGCACATCTACTACCCAAAAACTTACAGTCAACACACTATTAAAAAATCCCTCAAACCCACCACAAACAAATTTACTTATTTACATCACTGGAATACTTTTGCTCAATTCTGTTTGTCCATAAGTCATAACGCCTTACCTTCAGACGCAGTTTCCGTTTCATTGTTTATCGCCCACCTACATAATCAAGGTCTAAAATACTCCACAATCAAAACATACACATCATCTTTATCATTCATTCATCGACTTAAAGCAGAGTCTGACCCCACTGCCAACCTCTAAGTCACAAAAGTTTTAAATGGTATCCTCAACTCACAACTTCATCCAGCTTCAAAACTATTACCAATAACCAAACACATCCTTCACAAACTGATAGATTCGATTCTTTTTTGTACTTCCTGTCACTATACTCGCTGCATGATCAAAGCCCTTTACCTCCTATCTTTCTATGCTTGCCTCAGGGTAGGAGAGGCAGTCCACTCCAATGATCCCTCGCACACACTCACTTTATCACATCTCACAGTCTTGCGCAACCGCAACCAAACAAGCTACCAAATCCAGTTCACCTCTTTTAAACATAGCCAATGATCCACCCCAAAATTAGTACTGCAAAGTTTGATCAGACCTGAATACTGTCCAGTAGTTGCTCTTAAAAATTAACTTTCACTGAGGGGAATTTCCCCTGGACCCATCTTCCTGGACAAGCACGCCAAACCATGCACCAGACATTATTTCACATCACTCCTCAAACAAAGCCTAGCCCTAACTTCCCTTCCGCAATCCAGTTACAACACACATTACTTCCGTATTGGCAGAGCCACCCAACTAGCCGCAGACAACAATCCTGATACAATAATAAAATCCACAGGCAGATGGAAAAGCTCGCCTTACACACAATACATACGGCCAACATCCTTCACACTATTAGCATGGCATAACAATTATCAAATACAAACCAAACCATTGAGCTCAGCACCATCAATTTCCTTAAGGTGTCAGGCTCACTGCCCCTTAACATCTTTCCTTCAATCCTTAATGTCCTTTTTCTTCTTTTCTTTTTCAAGGCATCAGTACACACTGGCTTTAACATATTTTCTTCAGTTCTACATCTCCTTTCAAGGTGCCAGTACACACTGACCTTACTTCTTTAACCTCTTACTATCACCCCCCCCACACACACACACACACACACACACACACACACACACTGCCAATTATTTGTCTTAACAGTTTATCATTATCTAGGTCATAATTTTACTCATGCATTTGGTACTATGGTTAAAACTTTCATAGCTGTCATAGCATTTATCCAATCTAAATTACCTACCCTATAGTATCTTTCTCATTTGGACACTCTGTATTTGGTATTAACTATTTTCACTATTATATACTCATTATATGTACTTAGTGTAATAATTCTTATCACACATAATTTTATCAAAGCATAAATTATATATATTTTGTCACCCATGTAATTACTACCAATCTGAGTTATGTATTTGTATTTGCAATATCAATCTGTATACTTAATTTACATACTTAGTTAATAGACTGTTTGTATTTTATATATATACCCAACCTCCATGACTTGTTCTCTTTGACTCCCTCACAAAATACTAATGATGACTTTGTGAGGGGCCTTTGAAAGAAGTTTGTAAGTGATCATTAATTTCCACTAGCTTGATAATGAGGTATTCAACAAGCGGTGGTGTTCTTGGTAGATTGGGATGACAAGGTAGTGTTATTGTTGGCGTGAGTTTTCACCTCTTTCTCTTAATATGAAGATGGTCTTTATTGAATGGGGTAAGTAGCTATTAACGAGGTGATATATCAAAACGTCATTAACTATTGAATACATTTTACTTTGAAAGAAGTGTGTTCTAATTCCATTGAGAATATAACTTACAGGTGGATTTGCACTTGATGATTGGATATTTCTCAAAATTGGGGTGGAGTTATGGGATACTAATAGCGGATGGTAACTTTACTTCAAAATAGTTTTCATCTATTTTGAAGTAAATCCAACATGGAACATATTTATAAAAACCATTACATTTCATCAGATCCATCCAAGTCATAATTTTATAATTCAGACTATTTCGAATCAGTCGCACAAACATTAAAAGCCCCGGATTTGGAGGAGGAGTAGGGTTGGAATAAAAAAGGGAGGGTGCCTCATAACAGCATATCCTAAACTGTGAGTATGCGCTTAAAACACGCTATATGTTGTATAGATTTGTTGACTTTTGTATCTGTTGTAAGTATATATTTCTTTGTATGCAGGGAACCCAAACATCTATTACAAGAGAACCGTAAGTACCAAAAAAAAGTTTACGATTCTCTTGAATTTTGTTTTTGTTTTTGTCTTTCTATCTTTCTTAGAGATTAAAATATATTTTGTTTTGTTTGCATGATGAAGATAGAAGACTCGATAATTAGTTAGAAATATATATATATATATATAAATTTTATACTGGTGTTAGTGTTATTAATTGCACTTGACGAATCTGTGGTATAATTACACAATTGAGTATTGTGATTTACTTATTGTCGAATTCAGGATGCGCTTCTATGGTCATTAGGTAACGACTGGTGTCAAACCATTCGAGTCATTGTGAGCTGTGTCTCGAAAGTGCTGAAACTTACTCAAGCGTATATCATTGTCAAATCTGGATGACTGACAGTTTTTTTTATTACGCGTGTGTTTCTGTGTTGACGGGAGACGAAAATATTTTACACGCCGCCATGGACGCTTATGCAATCGAACAGGCCAATACAAGCGTTGGATTTGTTAAACCAAGTTCAACACATACCCCCGACACAAACTGGAGCTGGGGCTGCGGTCGACAATGCTAAGGGTAAGTCTATTCCAGTGTAAAATTGAGGAATGACGTAACGGAAAGCTTTATGACATTGGGTGATATTTATATTGACAGATTATTGATGATAATGTCGACAGAAGCTGTGTTGGCTGCTAATGAAGAGCTATTCGGACTCATTGAACCTGCACGAAAATCACTTTAGTTACATAAAAAACTTTGACCTTTATAGCAAATCATATATTTGTGGTACCTGTGAGAAGTTGTGGAAAAGTTAGAAAAAACTACATCGCCACAAAAACAAATGTACTGTGGAAAAGAAATACAAGTACCCAGGTTTTTCATTTACCCCCCACTATCTTTGAAGTGTTGCAGGACGAAGGAATCAAAATAGAAGACGATGTTTACCCTTACCAAGCTACCTATGATTTTGAAAGTTATTTTGGAGAAGACAACCTACCCATCAATTAACCCAAAGTCACCTGGAACCAAAAACATGTGCCGTTATCAGTGAGTGTATGCAGCAATGTACCTGATTATACAGAACCAAAATGCTTTGCAACGGAAGGAAACGTGCAAACATTGATTGACAGGATGGTGATGTACATAGAGTAGATATCAAACACCGCCTATCTACTGATTCTTGCTCAATACAAAGCTACCCTAACCCAGTTACAAGAGAAAATTGATGAAGCCCGTCAACGGGACCCGGTCGCCAAGGGATAACACCCATTGCAGAAATTACAGAGCAAATTTGACAACTAGTATTACGTAAGTCAGATTCAACTCGTCAAATTATGACCTCAACGTTGTGAAAATACCGTTGACAACTTACCTGCAAAAACACTCATCAATCAAGTATACCATCAAACGAAATAACTCATTCATGTGCATTGAAACGGACCATGTATGGTTTTTGGATATCACCAACTTTATTGCACCTGGATATACATACGACAAATACCTACGAGCCTTTCAATGTGAACAGAAAGAGGGATATTTTCAGTATGAACTCGATCGTTTGACCAATACAGAATTACCACCCCTTGCAGCTTTTTACAGTGCGTTAAAACAAGAAAATATTACAGCTGACCAATACGCTGAATGTCAAGAAGCGTGGGCAACAGGTCATATGCAGACTTTTAAAGACTTTTTGATATATTACAACAATTTAGATGTCATTTTTACAGTGAGAGAGGTATAGATATGTTGAAGGATGGAATATCAGTACCCGGATTAACCATGCGATATTTGTTTCAAGACGAAAAAAACAACGACATATATTGGTTGATAAAAATTTAAATAGTGGGCGGACCCTCAATCATCTTTCATCGTTACCACAAAAAGGGAAAAAACTTACATCAGGAAAGAACAGAACGGAAATGAAGCGAAATTGTGTGAAGGAATCGCGGGCTACGATGCAAACGCGTTGTATCTGTGGGTGTTGTCTCAACTCATGCCAGCCAACTTTCCGACCCGACAACACGCGCCTGAGTTTAAACCAATACAGACCCGAAAAGATGGTGTAGCGGATGAATGGTTGGTTTGGATAGCACATAGCTCATAAAACCAAATACAACACCATCTTAACAGAGGGGAAAAAAGAATATGAGCCCAGCGACTACCCGTAGATGGTTGGTGCGAAGAAACTCAAACAGTGTATCAGTTTCACGAGTGTGTATGGCATGGTTGTCCGTGTCTGAAATTGACCTACAGCCCCATCAGTGGAAAACTAATGTGTGACTTATGCGCCGAAACAGAAAGAAATAATCAGTATTTGAGATGATTAGGTTATAATGTCGTAGTTGAGTGGGGATGTGAATGGGCGAAAAATCGGAAAACAGACCCTCACATCAAAGCGTTCACGTACAGTCGACCACAACCACCACGAGCCACTTTAACGGAACAAAGGTGACAAGGGTGACAAGGGGCGTGGGATCATAAGGAATTTTGTTGCGATCATTATAATGTCATAACGATTTTTATTATTTATTTTCATATAGACGGAATGGCGGACGTTGATAGGGAGCTGCAAAGGTGTGAAAATATTGCTTGCTAGCCCACTACTGAAATGGTACTTGAAACATGGTCTGGTGATCACAAAGATATACCGAACACTGAAGTATGAACCCACAGCCTGTTTCAAACGATTTGCCGAAATTGATCAGACGCCAGGTATGTACGAATATAAGAATGTAGTTATATGTTATACTCTTTTAAGCGTTGTAGTTTATTTATTTTTGATAATGTTCTTGCTTGTGTGTAGACGTGGGGGTGATGTCGACCCAAGTCAGACCGTTCTAGCCGAATCTTTTAAGCTACTTGGAAATTCTGCATATGGCAAATATACTAAAATCTATTATTTTCAAATGTATTTATTTAATTGTTATTTTTAAATCTATTTCAAATTTGTGATTTGAATAAGAAAAAAAATACCCGTCAAGTGCTTATGTGTATGTCTATGTTTGCAGGTAAATGCGTCACAAATAAAACTAAACAATGTGATGTCAGATAAGCAGACCACAGAGAGGGTCAGAAATTGGTCAACGACAAAAGATTCAGAGCCTTGAACGAATTAACCCCCAACTTGTTTGAAATCGACATGGCCAAAACCACCATTGATCTCAACTTACCCCAACAAATAGGCTATCTTGTTTATCAATACGCCAAATTGAGAATGCTTGAACTTTACTATGATTTTATTGACAAGTATGTCGCAGGATCTGATTTTGCCTGTGAACAGATGGACACTGATAGTAGTTATATTGCCCTTAGTAGTAGTCATCTAACGGATGTCATCAAACCCAACATGAAAGAACAATTTTACCGAGATTACCTTCAGTGGTTGCCAGCTGTAGCGTGTGATGATCACACCAACAACTTTATACAGTGTAAAACGAACGGAACCCGTGGGTACCTCAACCATGCTGTGTGACCCGCCAAAAATATGATAAACGTACCCCGGGGTTATTTAAAGAGGAGTGGAGTGGAGATGGTTTTATCAGACTGTGCAGTAAGACCTATTACTGGTATGGAAATACGGATAAAGCCTCGTGTAAAGGACTCAATAAACGTCATAACGAACTGAACAAGGAGAAATATATGAATGTGCTGAGAGAACAAAAATCGGGTAGCGGTGTGAACCGTGGCTTTCACGTTAACAACAAAACAATGTATTCGTATACGCATATTAGAGATGGATTAAGTTATTTTTACCTCAAGAGAATTGTGAGAGCAGATGATGTAAGCACTAAACCGTTAGTTGTGTGATACGCTAATATGCTATTTAAGAAATTGATATGTGTTATTATGTAATACATTGAAGCTAAGGTATTATGTAATCAATAGATGTGCGCTCTGTAAGAAATTTATGTTTAAATGCTGTGTAAGAATCTAAGAATAACAACACCCATCGTATATTTTTATTTGCCTTGAATTAAACATGTCACCAGCTTATCGTTGGTTGAATAATCGTCGGTAAATACATCCAACAATTGGTTCAAACTTATTCCATGACATCGTCTCTTTAAGTAATACAAACAATAAAGTCCACAAGTACTGGAATTTGTCTTGTAATGTCTTATAATTCCAGCTCACACAATGCTTGTTCAAGTACTTTGCAAAAACGTTATGTATAGGAGTCCATAAGAATCAAAATATTCGCCTCTTTCATTATGATCAATGAAAATAGCGACCCAGTGCTAGCCTTTTTTGGAAGCGGGATTGGTGTTACAAAACCGCTGGGGTAGTTGACATGGCGGGGTAATTTATTCTGCGCAAACCCTCAGCGCACAGTAGCTCGAGTGAAAGCGTCTTTTTGTAAGAGCTGGTGTAATTGGCTGGTATCCATTGTTAGGCAGCGTAATCAAACAGAACGTTGCGGTTGGTCAATTTGAATCATATTTTCAAATTCGGCATACACAATGACATTAATGGTACGTTCTAGGGCCGTACCAAAACGCATTTCCAAGCGCACAACAAATTAAAATGAGTGCCGCTATCAGCCAGTTTGGGGGTCAGATCAAAAGCAAATAGTGTATAGCCATTGGGATAATCTCTCCAACTTATGCCGTTGCCTTCATCTTGATAGAGTTGTCCAGTGCTAATGAATAAATTAGCATAACTGTGGGTGTATATATGGTGATTGAAATCAGGTTGCAAGGGTTTAGCAGGAACTTGTTGCCCGTCAATGTACAGAGCTAAAAATGTGAGGTTTTTATGCTTAAAGTTGAAGGGGGCTCTGAGTGTAATCACCGTTGAACGCCCTATTATCAACACTTCCGACTACAATTCGTTTGGGTAACTGTCCCAAAAATAAATTTTATTGATTGATCGTAATAGCTCCTTGAGATGCAGAAAAACTATAGTTACTATGCGTCTTATGGGGTTTTTAGCTGGGCTTCGTTCTAAAGCTAGGGCTAGTTGCACGGTGGGGTTCAACTTTATTTTGCGTATGAATAAGGTCACGAATTGCAGGACTATTTTACGGGGCAGTATCGGCCATAAGGGCAAAGGTGTCACTGCGGCGTACTAAGCACAACTTCAAATCTACACCGTTTAATAAATAGCGTTCTTGACAAAATAAATCTAAGAGCAATTTGCCCATCATATCCACAATGCAACTCTCTTGAGCTCGTTCCTTTCTAGCTAACATCCCTTGTTGTGAGTACCACCCATGGCGTCCATGTGTTGTGGGGTGTCTTTGTACCATAAACTAGCTGTTAACTGAGAGATTTTGGCTTCCGAACCATAGCTCAATAGCGTTTCCATATAAGCGCAATACGGATAGGTGTTGGTGGACGAGGAAACGAGTTTCTCGTTGAGAGAGACATTGATTTGGGAAAAGAGTAAGTGTAACCATAGGTTTACGGTTGCTACAGCACTATCAGCCTCCAAGACCTCCCATCCACTTTGGCATTCACTTTTAAATGCGTACCGTTCAGATCTATATAATCATCACCTGAACGACTGATGTGTAATTGGACTGGACCCGAACCTAAAGCAGCTACAGGATCGAATTCGATCCACGATCCATGATCGACACTGCTTTGAGTTGGGGGAATCGAAAATAGGCCTAATTCACTTTTGACGCAGGGAGAAGATAGGGGGTGTACCATTACCATGATCCAACTGAAAACATCCTTCTGACAACCTCCGAGTTGTTCCACGTCGACGGCGTGAAGTACTGCTACTACCTCGTGCGTGTCGTTATATAGAGACTGGTGGTTGGCGACGCGGTTGTTTGGATTTAACTATTTGATTGAACACTTCCTCTCCGGTTTGTAACATTTGTTTCTTAGCCAACTGTTTCAGAGATTTTCCTCCCAACAAATCTCCGACCACCCTCACTCCTGTTTTCAAGGCATGTTTTTTAACGCGGGTAAAACTTTTCGAACCAGCGGTAACGCCATTTTAGCTAGACCCCCAGAACACTTCCAAGTCTTGGTTTTACGGAAATGTAACTTTACTCTCACTTTACCAGATTCGAATGTGGTTGGGGTGATAATTCACTGAACTGTTGGAAGGCAGGGTCAGAAAGAAACTCATGATGGTGATGACTTGAGACTCAAATTAAGCTCTTCTTGATTTCACGGAAATGTAAAGTCACCAGTACATGTCCATCTTCGAATGCTAAGGACTGACCCGTGTCATCTCTTATATCAATTTCTATGGTAGAAAAAGTTTTGGTGCCTACAGGGTAATAAAATATCT
The DNA here is from genome assembly GCA_034190875.2 of Urechis unicinctus. Lineage (NCBI taxonomy): Eukaryota > Metazoa > Annelida > Polychaeta > Xenopneusta > Urechidae > Urechis > Urechis unicinctus. Next base: position 64,922,442 of record CM067351.1, read on the forward strand.
GTTCGTATGTCTGGGTCACCATTTTGTGTATCCGATCGTAGTTTACGGGAACCATGCATAACAAGGGGGCCATCGTGTCACCGACCACTTGTGATTCAATTATACTACAATGTTTCAAAGCGATAAATAAATAACCATGGGGTTGCAAAGTAGCATCCGAAAAGGCTTCCTGTACATTCTTGATGTTTCGGGGGTACATTTGTTTGGCTAAATGCATGATTTGTGAAGCGTCCCGAGGGTTCTTAAATACAACTAAATAATGAGCGTTCAAACTGGTTGTTCGATGTTCTTTATTCTTTCCGAATAAATTTTGTACTAAATATAACACGCTAAGATTGCCGTGGTGACTCCCTTTGGTGAATAGGCGAGTAACGCGTTTGTCAGTTTCTTGCATCAAATCATCTATGATCAAAAAGGTTCTTTGTTGAGGGTCTGTCTCAAAATTCAACCCCTCTACAAATTCCACATTGGGTAGTTGAGTGTACATTGTTTGCCACTCACTGAAACACCACATGATTCGATCGGGTGGTGGCTCAATGTGACTAACTTTAATTAACTCACTCACAAAGTTTTTCCACATCCAGACGGACCAGCCATCACGCAGCTAAAGGGGTGGTTTAAGGCTCGATCCATTCTCATACTAAGTTATCGTTCACAGTTCCCTGCTCTTTTTATAGATAGATGCTGTGTGTTATGCATTGGGTATCGTGATAAGTAGAACTTCAACTAAAGTATATTGTAAATTTTTATTCAATCACCAATCATGTATATTCATGCGTCTAATAATTTGGTTATATTCACAATCATATGGTTCCCCCATTAAGACTTTAGACCTGTGTTGCTGTCACACAAAAACCTAACATGTTACGCCGATATTCTCTAGAGAGCCAAAGGCATAGTTCAGTCAAATTATGTTGTTCACACAACACGCGCCATAATAAAGTTACGTGATTTTGGTCCACCTTATCCAAGGCTCTTCTTACACAGTGTGAATACATATTTTGTTGGTTCTCGGCTTGACATACCCCCGTTCCACATTCTTCAAATGGTTCTTGAGCTATGTCAGATAACAATGGTTTCATCAAACCACTGTAAAGGCTAATCATCATATTCCACCCATCAGGCGACGCTCCTTGATCACCCGTCTTTTGTGCGCGTGCTGTTAGTTCTTTGTAAGCTTTTATGAGCTGCCACCAATTGAAACTATTAGAGCATATGGTCACACTTCCATGGGTAATTTCAATATAGGGGAGTGGGGCTTATACTCGGCCAATCACATCGTCACAGTTTATTCTGTATCAATGTCTGATTGGCCAGCTTCTCGTCAATCAACGATACGGTGAGTGATGTAAGAGCTGTCCCACTTCTGAGAAAGGCGTTTGCGGGTAAGATTATTTTATGTCTATTCCATCGATCGCGAATTGGTCAATCATTGGTCAAATGTTCTGGGTTGCTAAACCACTGTGTGATTTGAAAGTGACCCCGACGTCGACTGGTATACACCGGTCCATCAATGTAATCATACTCTTTGCTGTTCTCCTCCGCCATCCTGAATGAAGCAAAAATCTGTCCGTGTTCGCTTATTTATCCCCCTGATCGAGCTGATGTAAGAAGTTTTTCATGATCACGTGACGAATTAATTTAGCTGATGTCAGCGGTTTTTCACGATCACGTGACGAATTTATTTAGCTGATGCCAGCGGTTTTTCGTGATCACGTGACAAATTAATTTCAGATCCGGTATCGCACACACACTGGGGTTGTGGGGTTCTTCGAGCGTGGAAGTTAAGCTTTCCGATTACGTCACAACCTTCCTCTGCTTTGTTGTGCCCTGTTTGTCTTATTTTTTTATTGTGAATGTGGAGCTTATAATTACAGTGATATTTCAAGTGTTGGGTCTGAAGCGCCTTTGTAACAAACCCACATTGACACAGAGGACATCGCCTTAGCCTTATGGCTCTGTGTTTACCCTGATCAGGTGATTTGGGTCTATATGGTTGTTGAGTCTCAGTGACTCTCTGACATTCGTCACATTCTACACAAGTTTCCATGTCGTCACTTTAAAGATTGAACCTTTACTGACATTAAACTTGTTGTTAACCAATATTTATAATTACTCTAATCCACCTCATCTTCAGACATGAACGCAGTTAACTGATGATCCATTAAATACTCACTATCTTCGATTGCTTTAGTAAGAGCTGTATCAGAATCGTAACCTCACTCCATCAAGCTCTGTTGATTTATACTAATTTGTCTATAGATCTTATTGTCTCTCAGTTCTCGAGTTAGTTGTGCATGCATCTGTAACTTGTCTTTTAAAACAGACCACCTGCTATACTCATTCATCATGTTGATGTCACGCTCAGACTATCTTAGTCATAAATGACCGACCAGCAAATTTTAACTCTTTATAACATACATTCCAAATAAAAACACCATCCTGTATTTTCACTCATTTATTATACAATCTGTTAATTACACGTATTTCAATTTCTGATTTCACCGACTCTAACCAATATATCCTATAGTCCACACCCAACCATTTGCTATGTTCCAACCACGATGGGCAGGGGTCAGTTAAAGCTATACTTAATTCCCATAATCTTGACACATACAGTTCATCAACACGTTCGAAGGCGTCCGCCAAACACAACCAAACTTGTTCTTCAGGTTTTGCCATCAAACAAAGATTATGCTGTCGCTAGCTTGGGTGGTCGATCTGACATCCGTGGCACTTTTCTGTTATTAGGGTTTCTATTAAATCGACAAGCATGTGTGAGTACACCACTGTGAGATATTCCTCCATTAATTTTGCTCTCTCCACGTGGGTTCCATAGAGCTGTGTTAACTCGTCCCACGCTTCTACAAACATATGACACGAGTAACCATCCATTCTCATTGTCACGTGACCCTTCTTTATCAGCACCATAGGGACCAGGTATCATACATTCATCGTCACGTCTGTACCAATAGAGACCTCGACACGACTCTCCTCTCCCGCTTCTGTTTCAAATTTTCTGTGACAGCAGCTTTTTCGTTTTTTCAAATACACAGTTCATCCCCAACTCTAGTCATTTCTTACACAATCCCCAACTCTATGTGGGCATTTTCTTTTTTTGTTTTTCAAAAACACTACATCTTTATTCCAAACCACTATCGAATACTGCACAAAGAATCAAGTGTATCACTTGATCTCGATTTGTTCCACTGCTTTTAACAAGTCGGTATTGCTCATCCGTTTCCCAGCCATGGTAAATACTGAACTCAGACCACCAGCTCGACCTTATATACACCCCCATGACATGAGGTATTACATAACTCAGCCAAGGTCAGCAAATGATGATGAAATATCTGAGGAGATTGTGAACCTTATCTTCCAAAAATAGCCCACAAAATAGAAAATGATGTCACCAAAATATTGAACAACCCCATGAGAAGAGAAGAGTGCGGGGGTATCTTTTGCTTCCTCAAATGACGAACCCCATGAGAGAGGTACTAACTCAGCCAAGGTCGCCTCCGAGGAGATTGTGAAATCACCCAGAGCTGATATATGCTTGAGTAATTTTTAGCACTTTTGGAGACGCAGCTCACATTGACTGGAGTGGTTTGATACGAGCCGTTACCTAATGATCATAGAGGCGCAATAAGTAAATCGCAATTAACCAATTGCGTAATTACACCACAGATTCATCAAGTGCAATTAATGACACATACACCAGTATAAAATTTATATATATATATTCATTTCTAACTAATTAACGAGTCTTCTATCTTCATCCTACAAACAAAACAAATTATTTTTGTTTTAATCTCTAAAGAATAATTAAAAAATCTCAAGACCATTAATTTTTTGTTTTAATTCAAGACAAAAAACAAAATTTTTTTTGGGTGCTCAAACATTTTTTTGGGCTCACGGTATCTTGTAATAGAGACGCTTGGGAACCCTGCATAGAAAAAAATATATACTTACAACAGATACAAAAGTCAAACGAATCTACACTACGATATAGTGTGTTTTTAAGAATACGCAAATACGCACAGTATAGGATAAGCTGTTACGAGGCACCCTCCCCTCGTACGAGGCACCCTCCCCACTTGGTGGGGGCTGCGTGATATCCCGGGTACTCCCCTGTAACTCCTACGAAGGAAGGGAAAAGTTTGTGATACACTTTTTTGTTAATCCCCCACTGCTCCTCCAAATCGGGGGTTTTTAATGTGAGTTCAACTAATTACTAATAAGTGGAATCGTAAAACTTTGATTTGGTACAATGAAATGAAATGTTCCATCGTTGCTATTTGGAAATATTTCAGATGAAAACTATTTTGAAGTTAAGTCACCATCCGCTATTTGTAACTCATTACTCCACCCCCTTTTGAGAAATATCCAATCATCAAGTACTAATCCACCTGCAGTGAGTGTTAGAACACACTTCTTTCAAAGTAAAATGTATTCAATAGTTAATGACGTTTTAATATATCACCTCGTTATTAGCTACTTACCCCACTCAATAGCGACCATCTTCATATTAAGAGTAACAGATGAAAACTCATGTCAACAATAACACTACCTTGTCTATCATACAACACCAACGCTTGGAGATAATTAATGATCACTTACAAACCCTTTTCAAAGACCCCTCACAAAGTCATCATTAGCATATCTTTAACACTTTATTAACCTTTTCAATAAACAACTTATCTCATCACCTCAAAATAGATCCGTCCAAAATGATGTCACCAAAATATTGCACACCCCCATGACATGAGGTATTGCCAAGGTCGCAAATGATGACGAAATATCTGAGGAGATTGTGAAATCAACTTCCCAAAATAGAGCCGTCGAAAATGATGTCACCAAAATATTGCACACCCCCATGACATGAGGTATTGCCAAGGTCGCAAATGATGACGAAATATCTGAGGAGATTGTGAAATCAACTTCCCAAAATAGAGCCGTCGAAAATGATGTCACCAAAATATTGCACACCGAATCCGGAAACGATCTGTCAGGAGAAAAATATATTGCCCAATGGTTCCTCACGTCATCCTTACGTCATACACGATGTAGTTACGGGTACATACATATACTACTACTGACCGTGTATTGACAACTTAGCGCCCCTGTCTCACATTGCCGGGGTATTCGCCGGAAGACCCCAGTGTAGCAATCCGGGGTGCTCAGCGCTTTAACGTGTAGACTCCGGCATGTGTCTTCTTCTCTTATGTGACGAAAAATTAAAGACTCCATGTTACTTCCCTGTCGTGCTGCCTCTGGGGCATTATGTAGCCTCCGGGCACAAAATCGGCGCCGCTTGTACCTAGAACGAACACGAAGGGACGTGGAGACAACACTGAACGAGCACGGAGGAAACACGGACCCTGTGGCCCTGAACTCTGTGAGCCTGGCGAAACGCTCGTTTGAAGACCTCATTTACCATGAAGCTATGGTGATAAATGAAATGACGTAGATGGAGTGCCGGGGCCAAGCCATGGTATTGTAATACAAGCAGCAGAGCATGAGAAGTCCGATGGAAAATCCGACAGTACAGCCGCAGATCCAGCTGCCACATCAGCTACAGCAGCCATACTAGTCGCAGCAGTCTAACAAGTCGCAGCAGCCTTCCACATCTCTACCCGTGCCCTCTCATCCCATCGGCAGCACCATCGGGCACTCATGACAGCAATGTAACTTGCTCTCCTCCTCCGGACCAGCAGCCCTGCCAACGAGTCCTTCCCCACTGCCATTCTCAATACTGCCCTTCTGCCGCCCCTGATTGGGTCAGCTAACACTTCCTTCTCTGTAGGAACATCTCCTCTGGCCAATTACTATTGTACACTTTATATGGACTTTATAGAATTTTGAAATTACAAGACGCTAAGATTACAAAAAAGGCTTAAGTATAAATCATAAACTGTAATTAGACATCATGTCCTGATTCAAGATGAAGATGTACCTTTTGGCTTATGGTTATATCTGTACCAAATGCATTCAATATTCGTTGTATCATTCACTCAATCAGTGCTGAGATGGTAAAGCAATCGGGGAATAGTTTCATGTTGGCATAAGGACACCTAGAACCACGCAGCTAGATGGCTCACGTAGGTAAGATCCCTGGAGGAACTAATGATTGGTTAAAGCATTCGATGCAGCTTATTTAATCATCTCAACGGCTGACAACAAGGAAACCGATTAACTTTGGTAGCATTAAGCACTTTAATCTGAGAGACAAGCTACACAAGATCCATCGCAGTCAAATTATGCATGTCAACGTTGAACCAATAGCATCATCACCAAGCTACTGTAGTGAAAACGCAAAGTACGTTTACCATCGCAAACGTCTTTTTTGTGTTATACTAAGACATGTCTACATAACAAATCGGACGATCAATCAGACTATAAATGATATATTTGCACCATCGAGAAACAGGTCGCTGCTATATTTTATAACGGCTCATGACCACCATATTGAAAGGTGATGTATTGACTATTTGTGAAGGAATCCTCAATCAATTATGTCATGAAATAAAATCAGTTGAAATTCGTTGTGAATATTCGGATGAATAACGATTTTGTAATAAAAAGGCATAGCGCCGTAGAATAGAACAATGCAAAAAAATCGCTTATTTGTGACTGCAGTATCACATTATTACCATAACATTGAACTTCATATGTTACACAACAAAAGCTTCAACAATTTCATGTTTGATGAAGAGAGCTATCACTACAGCAAAATATCTTCTTCTCAGCGTGAGTGCATAAATGTCATTTACGTATTCGAGGTCGAGCATCTGTTGTTAAGGGCAACGATTCATGACTATATGACTAGTGCTTGATTAAATATCATTTGCTGGTTGAGTGGTGATAATCAGTTTACGATACAAAGACTGATTATTATATTGTGAAGCACCGTTCAAACAAAAGGCAGGAGAAGAAAAGTGTCTTTGCGTTATGACAAAAGGCGTGGAGCTGCAGGATAAAAAATTTGAAGACGGTAAGCACGTGTATCTTACCAATCACATAAGTCACTAATATCGCATACATTATAAAAAGATTATACACGATAGTTAGCGGTATCACAAGCACATTGGTATACAGATGATCAGATCTTGGATGCGAAAAACATGAATGTATCAGACTCATCTGTCAACGTTGAAACAATAGCATCATCACCAGGCTACTGTAGTGAAAACGGCTGTGGTTGAATTAACATATACTCTTGTGACGCAGTATACTTTGGCTAATTCAGCCTTCTTGTTTGAATTAAATATCATAGATAACAGCATTCATCTACGCTTTATATATATGTAACACCCCAAGGAGTGGACCGTTATGATTACAAAGTCAGCCAGAAGAACAAACTACAGGTTTGAGGAAGAGTATATAGATATAAAATGAAGCCTTTATTCGGGTTAAGTATATTAAATAGGGCAGAGATTAACTTGATTGAGAGCAGCGCCAATGCTCTCACATTAAACACAAACAAGGTGATATGGATACCAATCAGGGGTGGGTGTTCGCCTCTAACCCGACACAATAATATAAAGTACTGAGGGGTACAAAAATCAATGCTGGGGGTAGCTATTCGCCTCCAACCCAGCGCAACACATGCAAATGATCAAAGTACCCGAATGGCTCCTCACACTTTAATTCCAAAGAATTAATCGTTGGGCGGGAATCCCAACTACATACAACTATGGTAAATATCACATGTAAAAGTTATAAATTCACTGACAAATATTGCCCGTGTTGGGGGTTGTTTTCACCACCTAACCACAACACAGGCTCACCTTTCTTGGGACGAAACAATCAGTCAAACTTTCACGATATATTCAGACACGTCTTCTACGGTCCAAGACTAAAATGGAACTTGCGCAAAAACTACATAAAGGACGCTATCCGCCCTACTTTTTACCACGTCAACATTCAAATACAAACCTAAAGCCATCAGTTAAAAGTAACAAAACTTATGGCGAAATATAATGATATAAAAACAGGCCATCTCACCTGAGACAGTCTAACATGCAATTACAAATAAAATAAAGACACAGGCAAAACAGGCTGCACTATTTGACAGACCGTGGAAGGAGAAACCAAACCGGTGTGACCCGGTCTAGCTTCGGCCTGTTCACAGACATCCAAATGCGCTGCCAACATAACCGGATGTTGACATTCATGAATATAGAAAGCGAAACTACGTTATGACAGGTAGGCTCGGAGTGCCAACGAGTCCCCTCCTCGTCACATATATGATAACGCAGCGGCTGGATTCTGTTCTTATCACAGTCGATTATAACCTGTGTCAGACCGACTATAATCCCCGGGTGCTTTTCGAAAGTCCCTCACTTTGCGATAGCACTCGTAATCGTTAATACGACATTAAAACTACCACCCTATCTCGTGCTACATACGCAGAAGCGTGTATTTCACATAGCGAGATTGTGCACCATTTGTGTCGAATTACTGTTATGCTGACTACGGCAGTACGCAATGAAGTAAATCGATATATTGATGGAATGGTTCAACATTTTATGCTTATTATTGCCTATTAATACTCCAATTATGATGGTTTTGATTGTCAGTCAAACAAAGAATGCAAATGGCGAAGTTCACATCTGTTACATATTTTTTCGTGACCTGTCAAATGATGGTGTATCAATTATCAACGGCGATTACGTATTCATGAGATATTTCTTCATCTGCAGTATGAGATGGCAGCAATATTATCCAGTGTTACAACATTAATACACGCAGACCGCCATCAGCATTAAACACACCCGCTGCTGATGTTACATGTTGTTATGCACTGTCGTTAATCTTCCGATAGGCCATACTGCTCTTAACAAGGTTGTGGTGAAGAAACTTTTGTAAAGCTACATGAGCGCAGAGGAATACCAGCTCTAGTGCTCCCCAGAACGGACAATCATATTTTGCATGACATTGCCGAGCATTTATATGATGCTTTGACTTCTCATTATGGTTACCATGTCAAACTCGCCACATCAGCAGCAAGACGTACATTATTTTGCATCCTCTTAATCTGTCGAGAACTTGACATGAACCTCAAGCTTGTGCAGGATACTTGGGAAATAGGATCGAATATTCTTGCTTATTTCCGAGAATAAATGAACTATTGGTATTGGTAGTCGGCATTAGCGCTCTTGAAATCAGCATCTCGCTACAATAGCGGTGGCCTGACGTGCATCACAGTTTGCATGCCATTACAAGGGACATCGAATTGAACCTTAGGGTCCATGTGAATACATAATTGTCTCTGCGATGCATTGTAGACCCATGAAGACTGAAGTAATGCAGCAGCGGTACCTTATTATCCCTCAGTAAGCAGTAAAAACGTAATAATTGATCAATGTTTGCCACAGTTGAACGATTTGATTGACTTTTAACATCAGTCATTACAGCGGCTCTCCACTGGAGACTGCTCATAACGTGTATCTATGATGCCTTGAGTCATCCACTATTGCAACACATTCAAATCCCAGAACACCTAACTGTCCAACATGGTTAATAGTCTAGTAGCTATCAGTGCATCACTATAGCCATGACATGATACCGAGGTTTTACGTCGTAGGATTTTTTCCTCCCTTCACTCGCATGAGGTCGAATGGGTGTTTTACGTATTATAAAAGTAACGCTGGATGTCAGTGGTTATCACATAGCTTACTCGACGTCTATTGGACATGATGAAGCTGGTACTGAGCTTATAAGACTCTATAACATGAACACGGCCGAATGATGAGCCGTACTGGTTTAATGACTTAGCGACCCGGATGAGGATTTGTGTTAAAATGGTTTGCATCGCGCAGCTGTGATGCTACCTCATATTAGCAGACGAGGTCAGCAGTCATCAAGGTTAAAATTGGATGTCGTGACGTTCAATGTAACACATATACGTCTAAATAAATATAGGCCTCTTGGGCTACATAAAACCGTAGGTAATTTATTCAACATTAGAACCATCAAAATACAATGGGTTATTGGGAATGCGCTACAAATAAGCCGATAACTGTTAATAATATACGACGCGATCTCTAATATTATACCACGCAGAGGCAGCAATGCGAGATAAAGCTACAATGTATGCAACGTCTGAGATAATAAACCACGCCTGGTCATGCTCGCTGATGGCGGTGAGTTTATATTAACACAACCGTCTCATTAATCATAGCTAAATACCCCAGGAACACAGGTCCATTCAATATGGGGCCGCGGCAGTCCAAGCTCTTAGCCGACACAATCATTTGGCAGATTGACATCCACTGCTATTCTGATGGGCGGTTGATCGAGCTTCTGTCTTGTCTTTTTGCATGAACATTGCGTCGACATACATACAACGTACTCAATAACATAATCGCATCTCTCTTTATCAAATAGTATCATCTTTTTCAGTGAGTAATAAAGAACCTTAAAATGACAATAGCCACACTCATTATGCGTGACATAGCAACCTCACCCCTCATGGCTTATGGAGGTCAGATGTGGGAACCCATATTTCCTGATATGAAGTGGGCTGTTTTGTCGGATTATCGACTTTGGCTTTAAGGAAAGAAAGCATAATAAATGCTGACCATAGAGGAATATTGGTATTTTGCTAGTTCATTACACATGGATGATTGAGGTATATAATAATTTACTGCATGAAAATCTTTCAGTTCTTCGTGTAACAGTATACAGAGTTTTGTCTCCGCATTTAGCCTGTATGTAGAATAATCCAAATTCGATGTTGAATATTTGTATGCTTTGACAGCGATGTTATCATTTATCCAATGGTGTCTCACCGGATACTTTATCAGGCTTGATAGTAAATGCCCTTGGATCTATGACTTCGGAAGGAGCCCTACATCTTTAAAATGGCGTTGTAATAGTCACGTTATGTGCAGTGCAATGCGGTAGCATTTGTCTTTTTTGTGCGTGTAATGGTTTGAGGCGCAAAACGCATGTTTGGTTTGGCATCTGGCTTTTTCCTTCTGACCATTCACGTAGTAAGGGTGATACAATTACCCACTCATGACGCATAGATGTTTATTGCGTTGCTGCTATGAGATTAGCTTTACAATAATTTTGTGAAATCTGTAGGAGTTTAATTGTTCAAATATTTTCAAATAAAGGTTATACTCGGCAAGTTCGTCATGCGGTTAAAATAAAGAACGATGACCAAATACGGGTTGAATATATAAGGTAAGGCAGCAGCAATATTCGTGGTTAATGCCATGTATTACTTTTCTATTTGTCACCACTTAATATTGCGTGCAAAGCACTTCATGAAGTCAACGTTACCAAAATGCTAATCAATCTTTCCGGTGATTAACTCATAGTGTCTAGTGCCATGTGATTAAACCACAGTCGGTAACACCAGTTCATTATTTAAGCATGCCTGGTGGAGTTATCAGCAATTATAAGTCACTGCACAATTGGTAATGCGTGTGGTAAACAGGAGGAACATGCTGATGTATGCAACTTTGTTCAAGCGCTTGTGGCATCTTTACGTACCGTACCGACATTCGTTAAGATAGATAAAACTTATTGAAATTGACACACAAAATGTGCACTATCAATAATGATGTACTAGCACATTTTATCACATCGACAAGGAACCATATATGACCATTGTTATTGGCTGCCTGATATCTATCATATCCAAGAATGCATTAAGTTAACTACCCAGCTTGTGGAAATGGTGTATTACTGATTCACAGTCACACATGATGGGCCTTCCAAAGTACGATAAGAGCACTTCACAAGTATAGGGGGTCAACTTTACAAATTGCCGTCGCCGTCACGTATATGTACGAAAATGCTTGAACTTTTGTTCCACATTGGTCGTTGATGAATGGCACTAGGAGACATTCACCTCGTTTTTGTCAGCTAAACCTTTATATTATTGATACCGTGCCATGCATTACCAGTGCGTTAGCGAATCTGTGTCTCGTATCCTTTGACCTTAATGCCGCTGAAGTATGAGCGATGTAATCTATAGGGGCCATTTATCTTCCATGGGAACGAGTGGCCCTATGTTGTGCACCAATAACAACGTATATAATCCATGAGTGAGCCTAAGTAAGGTTTTAAATAGACGTTCATGAGCCATACGAGGCTCAGCTTAAATGCGTCAGCAGCACAAAGGTAATCATTGACGCCAAAGTATCAACACAAATTGCTTGGTATTTTAAGTGGTAATCGCACCTGCCGCGAGATTATATTCCGGTTTCCATTTATGTCATCAAATCGAAATGGTGCATCATATAAATATTTCCATCGAAATGATGTATCATATAGATATTTCAATCAAATATGACTCTTCCATAGCGTAATCTATGTTATTTTATACGCAAATTGTTGCAGTATCACATGAAACAATGAATACACTATAAATAGCTCATGGAGATGCATCAAATTGTTAAGATACTAAATTGAAATGTTATGTTCGCGCAAGCGAGAATACTTTTATACACCAATTCGTCCAAGAACAAGACATCATTCATCCTTCAATTAGATTTGTTGGGCCGTGCGCACATGTTTGTCAAAATTGTGCCAATCTGTATTTAACAACAGCGGAGGAGGATTGTGAGCATTTGCAGCTCTGGACAGGCGAAGCAGAGAGGGAATAAAATCGCAACAGGTTAACTGTACATTTTGGATCGAGAATTTTTTTATTAAGTGAATGGATAGGGGACTCTTAGGGGATCGATTAACTATGATGAAAAACATGGTGTCAAAGTAGCTCATACGCACTTGCAAGGAATCCTTAAAGTTCAAATCTACAAAGTTAGATAAGATCAAATTTATTCAATCAAGTACATTTGTTATGACACCCAGTCCTGGCTTCCTTTTTCATAATAGCTAAGCCACATGCTAAAGCAAATCAGCACTTATATGTATTGCGACATTTATCATGAATGGAACATTTCTTTTGCGAGCCTTGGTCATTGTTAAACGTATTCCGCAGTGTTACTTCGTTAGTATAAGAAATACACGTCGTGAGAGCAAATGAATTTATTGTGCTCCTGATCAAACCGCAGCAACTGGAATTGTGTATGCAGCCCCGTAAAGCATGTGAAGATTGGATTAAAAAATGCATTCTAGCATTTATTCGAGGTCCACTGAGTAGAATGTCATTAGCACATTTACCGTTGATGTAGAGTGATTGGAATGTATAGCTGGCTGGAAAGGTATATTGGTTTTTCAACCAGAAAAAGGCAGCGACGATTTCTTTTGATTAGCAGATGCCTAAGATGGCCCGTCAATATACTGCGCCAACTGCACACAAGTCGCACCTTAATATTTAGCATCCTATCATTAACAGACTTGTTGAGTCATTGTTAGATGTGTGGCTGCAATAAAAGTGTTATTTTATAGATGACTAGTGTCATCTTCTTGTGGTGATGAATAACACATTTAACTTCCCCACCAAATGCAACTTCACTTTCAGTTAGCCGCATAATTTGCATTTTTAGTTGTATTTTACATAAATTCAAGCGGTGTATTTGTGTCAAACGTTATTGGTCATTGTTCTGGTGAACACAACAGACGAAAATGTTGCAAATAAATATCCTTGATTAATTCAACAACAGAATAGGCTGCGCAAGGACTATTAAGAGCTACTATTTCATTGCAAACCAATGTGTTTTAGGTGTCTCTAAATGTCAATAAATCACATTGATGCTCTATGATGATCTCTGCTGATGTGTCTCAATCTGTCGCCCGTCGACTGCGACAAGACGGGATAATCCGTTCGTGATCTGCGGTAGTCGAGTTTCAACCACATTCCGAAATTGAACACATCCCAGTAAGACAACATATACACGGCGCTATTTCAACTCTTTTTACTCACTGCGCACATGAAGAATACTTTATAATAAACATGCAATGTGTATAAATTATGTACAATGATACTATTGCCTAGTTTAGGCTTGCATTCGGGCATTTTCAATTTTGGTGTTTACCTGCTATGATCTGACTTAACCACACAATCGGTCACGTTTGTTTTGCTGATTAGTGGGTTTTACATCATCATTTTAGTAGAGATAGGCGATATTAGTTGCCTAAAAAAACAGCCAAACATGAATTGATGCATGCAAGAATTAATATATTAAATATACTTACAATATCTGTCCCTTTCACTGGGAACTGTACCATCTGAAGGTGATAAGTCAGCTTTGCAATACTATATTGTCTCTGCAAGCTCTACTCGCACGGGTCATGGTATTTGACCTATATATAACGCCGATATCCTGCTCTTGTTACCGATTTATTCAAACACACGTCACTGGCCATTTCAAAGGCACAAATACCTTCACAGATCTGATACATCGCTTAACTGCAAGTGTATGAAAAACAAGGTAATCACACATTTCCTGAGTTGGGATTGCTCCATGACAAGTCACATGACTACACGATTTTCGCATTGCAAGGCCTTACATTTCGGAACAACTTCGAGGCAAATAATGTTATTTACCTAATCAAGATCACATCATGATCGCTAAGTTACGTGTTCGTGATGACATATGAGAATCCGGAGATTCATAAATCTGTTATAAATCTACCACTCGCCCAGTAGCACCATGGCTTGGGATCGCTACATTCAAACTGATCTTCCTACTTTGCTTTGCTGCATGCTTGTAAGTGAGGTATCGGATCATTTACCTACGCACCGAGCAAGCAATCGAACGTTATTTACGTTGAAATCGGTAAGTAGTGGTAAGTGCTATCTGCCGTGTTCCTGCTCAAGATAAACTCTTTTTGATAGTGCTGCTTGAGTTTACAAATGCTATCACGCCTCGCAAGTCAGCAGTATTGACGAAATATAATTCATGGTTACAGCTGGGGCCAAATGGGAATACTTTTCTCTTCAGCAGCTAACAGGATATCATATAAGTGACAAGGGGCGCCTATACTACTCGAATAGGCTGTTAGTATTTGCGCAGAATATGTGTGTTAATATAATCATATGTGACTGCTATATATTTTCCACTGCCCGTAAGTGCACTGCTGCAGAGTCCCTCTGCTTATTGAAATTGATCATATAACACCTAGCATGATTCAGTGCTTATGCGCGGCTGTATAACACTTGCATTGTAGCTGCTAAGAAACGTTTGATCTGTAAACGCAAATAGGAAAACTGTCATTTGAGGTATTTAAAACTAGCTTTACGATGCATTAATTACAGTATCGCTTCCTCACCTATGGTAGTCAGTAGCTCATTGCTACGTCTAGATGTATATGAACGTTTTGTTTAATCAAGATGACTTAGATACATGTATGGAATCCAAATGCCAACATAATAGTTTCCAGCCATTAGTTGTTGATTTATCGTCTAGAACCGAACTAGACGGTGGTCGTATCACCAAGAACGGAAAAAAAATCGCAACAACACTCTCCGAAGAGCAATCAAGACCTACAATACTAGAAAGGTCGTTCCTGTTACAATGCTTAGTGTGCGCCATTTTAAATCGCTAATGTAGTTAGATCATGGCAGACACTTGATCCAATCCATCAGCATTTTCGTATTGCAGTAAAATCCGCGCGACCGCGTGTGAAATAAACTGGAAATGCACAAGGTAGTGTTCACGCATTAATTAACCCATTTCTATCTTCATCGCTTACATTTCTAGGCCACAACTAGGATATTATTGATTTAGACAAACACTTAAATCACGGATGTTTGTAACTTTTACATCTAAATGCAACACTAACGTTCGCTATGTTGTTGTTAGAAAGCTCATATTACAGCATTGCAAAGGCCAGCATCTTGCACCGTATGGTGATGTCTGCATTTTACTAAATACACGGTCAGTTGTTGGAAAACGTCTCAAATTGCTCTCAATGACACCAGTCTCTTTTTCTATGATTGTTTCATCATAGTGGAAATAACCTGGATTGTCGGTGGTCCACGACAATAGCATTTTCGCGTTAGATATAATAATGATATTATACTATTATGGTACCTTACTTGCGCATTGTAACTTTTCGTGGCTTTAGGAACATAAATTGTCACTATGTAAACTTCGTATTTTTACTATAAAGGACAAACACCCCGTTACTCGCAAGAGCTGTTTCCCTGTTCCAGACTCCAGAGGCTAATATCATGAGAATACGATGATACTCTACTCTCATTCCATGTACGATAACCACAGGTATCAGTAACGTCTGATTTATGTTACATTCTATTTTATTGGCATTACACACTCATTTTGTAACCACGTCAGGATAATATCATCAGGGATGTTATATAATCTGCTGAGATCATCGAAGGTTATCTGGATATCTGCATTTATATACCCTTTTTGGGGTGTAATTAAATGGAATATTTTGGAAATTAGAGATCACCTAAGTTGTCTGTTTATCACCAGTAAGAGTATGAAAAAGGAGCCTGCACCGGTTATATCAGGACGGTGGAGTAGATGAAATACATCTATATGCCTCAAGCCGTCATAGGCCAGATCACATTAAAAACAAACTGCTTTATGTTTCTCGCTGCATATTGTTTGCATTACAAACGTATGTATAGGTGTCATTCAATAGACAACCCCAAAACTGGGAAGCCACATAATAAATTACAATATTGGGGACCGCGTTTGGGTCACATGCCTTAACGACTACATCACTAGCCAGTTGGATAATATCCATGAGGTCTTCCTTCATTGGGGCTAATTAGTATACCAAAGTGATAATCTACATCTTCGGTCGTATGTAAAGGTGTCTTCGCCGTGTATGAGCTAAATAAACTTAAATGCTTCTTGAAACGGGGACCGTATAGTCTAATGAAAATCACATACAACCATTAGGGATAGTTCCACGGCAGCTAATCCCGAGAAATCGACGCCCGCATTTGTTTGCAGCGAATGCTCGCCATTGCACACCCCCACCCCCCCCCCCCCCCCCCCCCCCCCCCCCCCCCTCACCCAAAACAATTATCGCTCGTCGTCAGCATGTGGTTTTGTCATTTTCTCATCTCATCAAAACTGTTGAAAAGCCCCGCGTTTGATTGTATATTTGAAAGAATAACGCCGATGGAAGATTTTGACTCTGATTTGTACCCCGACGGTTACTTGTATGAGCTGTTTGGGACACGTGGTGTGTCTTGAAGAATAACGAAACGACAAAAACACGACGGACGTCCTTCACACAAATATTGCGATATACGGTGTGTCGTGATTTGCAATTGTACTACATGTATGGTAAAGCATTGTTACCATATAAGGGCAGTTGCATTTAAAACTAATCTGATGAATATTATTTGGGAAACCCATCAGCAATGATTGGCAATGCCATCAGATCCAACGCTGTAAAGATATGCAAATGATTATCTAAAGAACGTTCACCGTTAATCAAAACATGCCTTCTAGCCTGATGTTAAATTATAACATGGAGTTGTCGAGGCTCGTTTTGAAGGCTGTATTAACCCACTATAGCAGTTCTGATCTACCGCTCCAGCACCAAACGTTAAGGAAGGACTTATTTGAATCACAGTGGCAGCTGTAAGGCGCCGTTATTCCTTAGGGATGTTTAAGGATGATGCATGCTCCACAAACCGATCGTCAAATGGCTGGTATTTCCTGTTGTAGAGGTAACGTGTTGATGATTTATACAAAACGAGCAATTTTA
Organism: Urechis unicinctus; assembly: GCA_034190875.2. NCBI lineage: Eukaryota > Metazoa > Annelida > Polychaeta > Xenopneusta > Urechidae > Urechis > Urechis unicinctus. The sequence continues at coordinate 64,940,064 of CM067351.1, forward strand.
TCATTAACGAATATCGCCGTAGTAACTTTATGCCTAGGGTTATATCTGCACCAAATTCATGAAATGTGTATTGTATCATCCACTGTATCAGTGCTGAGATGGCAATCAGTGAAAGGTTTCATGAGGGAATAAGGAGACATCGAACCACATATGTTTGTAGGGCCCTGGATCAACTAATGAGTGGTTATAGGGTCTAGTGCAGCTTATTCATCCATCTAAACTGCTGACTACAAGAAAACCGAGTAACCTTGGTAGCATGAAACACATCTTAACCTGTGGGACAGGCTCTCAATATCCATCGCAGTCCAATTGCGCATGTCGGCTCACTTGATGGAGCTTTGTTTGTGAAGTATGTATGTCATAACCAAACGCCTTTTTTGTCTTATACTGAGACACATAAAATTGGGCCATACATCTTTGAGAACCCAATTGCAGCCATAATTCGAAATGGCTCTGACCACCATATGGTAAGGTTTATACTCTGACAATATTTGAAGGAATCCTAAAGTGAGTAAGTCATGGAATAAGGTGTGATGAAAGATTGGTGCGCATATTGGGATCATTAACAAAACTAACATTCGTTTGTCGCTTGGAGACGTAATGCAAGAGCGTGCCACTCGCAACTATACGACAACGCAACTGTATAGTTAGTCGGAATTTTTTAGACAACTTAATTATAACCTCAAAGGTTGAAATTCCCCCCATTTGTTGTGAAAGAAGAATGTCAATAAAGAAAAGGGAACGTATGGAAAAATATCACCTCAAACATGAGCTTATATGCTGTATTCAAATAATTCTTCCGATATATCTTCATATATGTTAAATGAAAGCCGAATGTACCAAATTTCAACTTTTTCACATGTACATGTATGTTTACATGCATTTTGCGGATTTATTAATATTTTTGATATACTTATGCATCTGACCTATTGCTGTCTTCTATATTATGGAGAAGGCCATGTATGACCGAACGCTAGGTAAGTTTATTTTGCAATAACATATAACGCATTTGTCTTATTTTCACTTTAGCACCAATCAATTTAGGTATCATGTGTTCTTGCGTAACGCTAACTATCACGTCGCCCAATGAACCCCATAATCGTCAAGTTCTATTTAAGCAATTTTCGACAACAACAACACTCTTCTGTGACTATCCCGTCGCTGTTTGCCAATATTTTATCCACAACGGAGGCTCGTCAAGTCGACACAAACGGTCCGGGATAAGCAGAACGACGAAGCTTAATGTAAGGAGATCGACTGGTACACAAACACATTGAATTAGTATTTTCCTCAACTGAACCGTTCTAAATTATTCTTATCTTAGTAAGTCTAATGCACTAAGCATTTTAACTGATATAGGGTCAAAGGTGAATGGCCGGCCAAACAACCCACCATGTCTTTTCATTATAAAGATGATATGTCGATAGATAATACATTCAAAAGTATTGAACAGGTCAGTCAGCCTGAATCTCCTTTAAATGTGTGAGTTTGACGTGCATGACGCGTGTACGTCATAATAGCGAAATCCATGCGTTTGACTAGGAACAGTTCTAAAATCTACATGTCAGAGAAATCTGCTTTGTTAGGAATTGGTTGTATGATAAGCCGAACTATTTGGCAGTTGTATGCAGTTACATTTCGTGTGATATAAATAAATCACCATCAAATGGATTCCATAACTTATCGCCGATTAAAGGGCAATGGCATTCTAAGATAACGACTTGTTTGCTATTGATGACACGCTTATCATATTCCGAATCATAACGTGCATGGTATGATTGATTGACGCAGTGCATGATAAGTGTTACTGACAAGACAGCTGTTTGGATTTGAGTTTGTCAGTATAATCAACGCTGCATTATTGAGTCACGATCAAAGATCTTTTGAATAAGACGCAGTGTACAAACTGAAGTAATACTGGAGCAGAACTCCATGTCAACTTATTGCTCTTATATATCAAATGCTTTGATGCGATTTGGCTTTCATACCATATTGATAAACCACGTTCCCTTAGTTGTAAATTTCACGAGTATATTACAATGAATATAATCAGGTGTTTGATTAAAGTGACTTGTAAATTATTGCCGCAAACTGTAATCAAAATTCGACATTCAAAAGAGACCTGCTCTGTCAAATAGCCAAAATCTACGACTTGTGTGTCACACAATGAACAATCCTCGCCAAAGTCAACAGAAGCAAATCACGATGTCGACGGCATTAGTTTGTTGCGGGAAATTGCTGGGTGGTATACATCGGCCTTGCAAGCACTTCAACGGGAGCTATTACCACTCGCCCTCCGTTTAAAAATGGTCGCAAGGATTAATGAATTCATTAGCATTGGCAGCCTTGGGCCGCCCATTGTGTGTGAACATGGGCTCGGGTACTATAACCCGCTGATGTTGTATAATTCAATGCTACATTATCATATATGCTAGTGCGCTCCATTCGACAGGAGTTAAAACTTCGCTAACGTTACACGTCCCATAACTCCGAATAACGTGTAATGCAAAGTTAGAATTTCCCGTTTCAGGTAAGCGCTGCTTGTTTCCGATGTAAGCTGATCTACTCACTAGAGGCTAAAAGCTAGAAATCACGTTGACGCTCACCCTTCACCCAATTTATTATGATGGGTTCTTTGTGACTATGGTATTTGCTTTAATCAAATCAAGTAATTAAAACTACAACAAAGCACACTTTTTAGATTAGGTGACTTATAATGGCAAGTATGAATTATTCGGTTGCCCAGACGAAGTGCAATCGACAGTATATTAGGACTGTTCATGTTTAAGACCTGCAATGTGCCCTTGATAAATCCCTCAAGTACCTGTATTATAAAAGTATCATATCTTTATTCCATGGAATCTGTCAAGCAATAACAAGCAAATGCTAAATTAATAGCGTGTTGCTCACAGGAATTACGGGGTACGTTAGATATAGCACAAGATCATGTTGCGGAACTCACAGCATCAAGGACATCACAGTGTTGGGCCTAAAAGAGTGCGGTGCGATTGTGTTCACAAATAATCGTGCATTTTTAGCCCAAATGGATAATTGGATACCGTCGTTAAGCTTGTGAAGGATGTTGTAGATGTTGACCATGTAACCCCACTTCAATTGTCTCCCTGTTACGATTTTAGTTGGCACTTCATTTATGTTAATGGTAATTAGGTTGACTGCTTATCTTCCGTATATGGGTCATCTTCAGTAATTCAGCCCGCGTATATTGTGACAGCTCTGTCATTGATTCTTTGAAAAGTTTTCCCCGAATGTTCACCCAATATAGAATACCAATTGAATGACACATGGCAATCTATGCATTCTCTGATGTGACAGCACTGCGAATTATAACGTCGCTTACACGAATGGTGCTCTGCCGGATGATATGTGACACTAACCTGATATGGCGTGAGAACATTAGCACCTGTATCACTCTATAGAATAGAGCGGCCTATGCCACATCGGCATCCTTGTTATACCTCCATAGACATGTGTTTCCTCTAATAACCGTACCAAGGTTTACTCCGCTGTGTACTGTCCGGTACTTGATAGGGTTGCCATTTATATTGGTCGATGTCCGGGACCGCCTCATTCTCGAACCTAATAGGGACAGTCGATGAATAATTCCCTGCCTCGGCGTTTATTTGACGCGGGCGTGTCAATTAGTGACAACTTAGATGAGGAAAACAAGTTAATAACGAAGGTCATTATGAAAAAGCATAGACATTCACGAGGTATCTTTTTGCACATATCGTTGATATGGCTTTAATTTTTACTGAGAGCTATACGACAAAAACGGAATTATAACTCTAGGACAAGGAAGCGAGTCGTTAACTCTTCTATTATTTCCAATTATCATCGTTAGCAGATAACAAGAGTCCCAGCTGTTGCATATTATAGCCTGGATATCTCTGATATATGAATTGACAAATAAATAGTTTGATGCTTTGCACTTTGAGAAGTAGGTAGTGGAATTGAGACAGAGATAAATTATATTACCCCGGCAGTTTGCCAGTCTATAAGATGCACTTGATACTATTAAAAAATCGTTAATTACATATAATCGAATTTAGCGTTTTTATAAATCACACGATTTTTGTTATGTAATGTATAATGAAAAAGTTATCATGACTGTCTCAGCGTTCTAGTAGTAAACTTAATAATCGTTTAGTACCAAAAGGGCAGACAGCTTAAAAATTGTAGCATGCCTGTAACTATAGTTTATATCATCGTATTTTGCTTGCTAGCTTGAGACCAGCAAATGGCTTAAGTACGGTAATAATATAACACCTCTGTTGAAAAAAATTCTGAAACGATGGCGGAGGTATGGTGTGATTCTATCTGAGTTGGTGCCATAGTCTGATAGTATATTGTATACAGATAAGAGAATGACACTTATGATCCATACAACTGAACTGCAGGTCGAATGTAGCGATGCTTGATGGTGTTTTTATGTAAGATAAAATTGTTGTCATTTTGAAACCTAGGACTTTTGAAAAGACACCGTCAATAATTCCTACCAAGTATGATTTAGTATGTCTGTACAAGATGAATAAGAATAGATGGTTTGTGTTATATACTTACTTAAAGATTGATTATAATATTTGATATTAGGTTTTTGAAGCTGCCTGGACAGTGTCTTAATTGCTTCACTTTTGTTACAGAAGCGTATCAGATTTGAAAGTGATGGCGACTTTATGCAAGTACTTACATATGATGATGTTCGGAAGGTAATGGAGGCAAAGTGTGAAAAAAACTGAACAGGTTCTAAACCAAACCAACTAAGACCAAGTTACTTGCCCTCTATTATGAACTGAAAATACATTAATGACCACAAATCTTGCTTAGCTATCAATGACATTGATGAGAAAGTATTAATTACATTTCCTATTGTCTAACTGTTGTTAATATCTGTGAAGTATACCTAACTTATACATTGTATTGGTTTCTATATTCTCTTGATTTGCTGAGTATTGTGTTGATGATTTGATTGGTATGCATGTAGTTTTCACTTAGAATAGAAACTTTTAATCATGTTATTGTCAGCAGGCGCAAACTAGTCACCTTGTACAACAATGCATACGTGGAAATTTATTACATGCTTTGCAGCTGATCAGACACGAAATTCAAATAAACATACTATTTATGGTAAAAAAGTTTATTTATATAGAATTATTTCTTCACGGGGACACTTGTCTGCGATCAATCAAACAATAACCATACAGCATGATATGCAGTTCACAAACATGACAGTTTATGAAATGTTCACAAATACTGCTGCTTATGAACAACCAAACAAAACTTAAACAGTACAGTATTTATATCTACATCAGACTCTGTCCACCCAATACACTTTCTGTGCACCCAAAAACCACATGTGACTATATTTTTACAGCCCAGCCATCTGCCATAGCATTCATTATCATATTTATAGACTGCATTGCAAATGGCACACTGGTATAATTCTTTGAGTCTTCATATGGTCTCTAATTTGCTTTCTTACGTTATACCCACTATGTAAATATACACTTACATGGGAGCTATTCTATTCTCGCAGTTAAAAGTTTAATTCATATAAAAACTATTGCAGTGGATGAAGTAGGAAAGCCTGGGGTGAGACCTTGGGGTGCGATAGGGTTAGTGGCGGAACCAGGAGACGAGAGCGGGTCAGTTTATTAAATTATTGCTGTTTTGGGGGGGTTTACCAGTGTTTTTGCTGTTAGGTCTACAGAAACAATAAGAATTAATATTCACCAGCTTGTTTTAACACGACTCTTAGTTCGTCAGTAGTTTCATCAGAAGGCAAAGTCACACAAAATTAAGCACATTCCACCGATAAACATCGCCTATTTTAAATTAATTTGCATGATCAGTACTAATGATCCTATGAACATTACTTTGATGTAATATTTTAAACTACCTCAGCAGTAACAATCTTTAGTATTTACTCAGCAACCTGGAAACAAAAGTATATTTCACAATTGAGTAATACCAGTTCTGGTAGCTTCGTTATTATATTTGGGACGAACATTCATGATTAAAACACTACTGGACAAGCAACTGAGCACACTCAATCAAGAGGTGTGGTCGGTTTTAGTGATCTTACTTGCAAAAATTGCCACCAAAGCCACAGAAATATGTTCACAAGCTCCAGTTGCCAATACGTTGAAACACTAGCAGCCCGGGGAGACGACTAGCTCCATTTGAGACAGTCGAGGTACATCGTACTTTGATTTGAGTACAAAAATGTTTGGTTCACAAATGCTTTGACGTGAGGTTAAATGTTATCATCGATAAGTCACAAAGATGCGATACATTTTTAAGAAAATATATTTCATATAATCTAGTCAAATTGTACTCCGCAAAAACGATTCTTACCTCATCAAACAACAGAAAAGACGCGCGATTGCCGACGCCAAAAAGAGACAGTACGTACGAAAGCGCCCACGAACACGTGCGAAAGCAATACGTATATGTTTGGAACCTGGTCTAAGCAGTTTGAGGTGATCCGTATATGTGGCTGCTTAATCCATAGTTTATTGCAACAAATCACTCTCCAAAATGTTACCCAGTGCTCTCTTAAATATGTAAGTGTGTGCTAGAATGATGCGAGTGATTACTCCTCTTGATATCCACGAAACAAATGGAGCTGCGGTTGATTATCATGAACCATATGTACGATGGATGACTGAAATCGATATTGAAGACTAATGGTTGTCACGGAAAACGTGGTTGCTGTTGATATTTACCCACGGCTTATGCGCCAACGCTGCTTTATTGATTTGCGATGCGGATAATGCCCCTTTGTGTTGCCACTAGTTTCGTTTTGGCATCAAATGAATGTTTTCTGTCCCGCTATGTACGTTCTATATAATACACTAACATCGCATGGTATTCATGGATAATTTTTTTTTTTTGCAGAACAGCATTTGTGACTTAGAGACAGAAAAAAAACCCTGAATGAGGGCTCCATTTGTGGTGCGACACCCCCCTCAAAAGTGATCCGAGCCTTATGGACTACTGCGGTTTATAAGAGCAAAGCGAAACGGTTTGCTGGAAACATACTACGGCTATATTTACCCATAGGCATGTTTTGTATCATGTATTCATCACATTTATATTATATTTGTGGCCAGTGGTTTTTGTGTGTACGTTATTGCATTGCAAGTCACCAACAGCGCAAGCATCATCGTAAAACCTCGATAGCAATATCTTGTCGTATGTAACTGATGGCAGACACGGCCTATGGGAATGCAGGCAGATATAATCGACCACCCTAATATAGCCGCTGAATAAACAAATTACGTGGCGGTGATGCTTTACAATATTTATGCAATCATGAGGTAGTAAAAACCCAGTGAAGCAAATTGAGTGACGATTACATTAAGACCATGGCATGGATGACTGTAAACAGAAGCTAAGGTATAGCCTGCCTCAGAATGGATTCAACATTCTTTGATAATAAAGCATAGCCAAGATAGATAATATTGACAAAATGTATATTGGCCATATCACAATATAAGAAACATCCGATGCTAGTCTTGTCTCAAACTTGTAAAATGGTATTTGTGTATGTGTGGACTAACGTAAAAATGGTTCAACTGGACCTTTCAAATGCAGACAAACTGCTGTAATGACCTTCCCGACCAATCATGGACACACAGCGATAGTTGTGCTATTGTATGTTAATGCAAATTAACAAGGCGTAACCTGCGACAAGGTTTCGTTTCTTTAACATCTTAACTGGGATTCAATCGATTATCGCAAGCATGTTCAAATATAACTAAGCACAAGATAAATAAATTACCATCAGAGTTTCCTCACAGTCATCTTCTTGATCTACTTCTTTTACTATTGATTCCACATCCTGCATAGCCACAAATATAATTGACCACCACTATTTTGGTGGCTAAAAGAGAGCTTAAGCCAAATACATCACCACAAAGAGCTATATTTAGTATTCTATGAATAAAGATTTCTTAGTTGGTGGTTAGAAAGCACATTAAGTAAATATTCACCATAAACAAGGCATCCACTGCTTAATTCCAAATTGAATACGACATTCTGCGAACAAAAATAACTAAGTTGTAGTTGAACAAGTAAAATTGATAGATGCTACACCATATTTCTTATCTTATATGCCTAAAGGGGACGGTGGTAGCCTTTGAAAAAAGTTTACCAGTTTATTGACTTCAAGTGACAGTGAAACTAACACACTGACTAAGACACTGGCCTGCAAGTGGAACTGTGGCCCACTTTAAATTTCAGATTCAATAGATCATGTACATCAAATAGTTAATAGAAATACTTAATTGTACATCGTTAAACATTCATCAACTACATACTGTAAAGATCAACCAAAGAACGAGAATAACATACCTGAATTGAATTAGCTACGGGTAAAAATTAGCAAAACAATGGTGTAATGTCATTGACGACCAGACGTCGCAATCGACTTGGTACGTACGAAAATCTTTTTAAGGTTTATTCCTCAGAGGGGTGATGATATTCACCGGATATCGACGGCTTTTGTAGCCTGTTGGTGGTGAAATATTACAAGATAACTGCTTACTAGCTCATTCACTTCTTATAGTGCATATCGCTTACGTTATTTCTGTAGGCAAGAGGAGTTTTATTAATAAGGAATTGTCATGGCTGTACCTCTGTAGCTTTATGTTCCTCAACACTAGGATGATATTACTCAAGACTGTACGAAGATTCGAATCACATACGTAAATATCGGATTGTATTGACTAATTCTGCAGGGGGAAAACTGCATGGCAGGTCAAATACCAGTTGTTTCTGTGAACGAGGTTATGGTATATTTATTGCAGGAATAAACATATGCAACTGGGTAAAAGCACCTCCTCGGCTCGTTTGTGCAGATAAAACAGGTTGACACAACGCGTTAGTGTTTATGTATACCATTAAGCCCAGTGTCGTATACCCGAAATCGCCCCCTCAGAGGTGCTTTACTGCCTGCGATAAATATGCTGCTCCAATCGTTCCTTTGCAAGAGTATGCTCAAAAATGAACCTTTGAAGTTCATTTAAAAGCTACACGCCTGTAAAACATGGTGGTAGCATTAAAGTTTAGGTTTCTATGCGTTATCGCGCAGAAAATATATACTAGGCAGATTAAACAAGCAGCTCCCCACCCCACATGATACATTATAGCACAATCAATTTGAACGTTTGAGCTCTCTATATAGTATTGCTTATAATAAACTACAAAAGATTGTCTAAATTATATATACAGCATTCTATGGACTTAAGTCACCTTTCGCGCTAAAAGCACGACATTGTCCGCAAAATGGTGGCTTAATTAATCCGTGCAGTACACAGCGTCCTTTTTCCGTGGCCATTTTTTTATCGTATTATTTGTGAATCTATAATTGTTATTTTATTATTGGTATGCAATACATAACACGCACTAAAACGCATTAAATTAGTATGCGACGTTAAAGTCATTCGTTGACAATGACGATTTGGAACGCACTAATAAGGTTTGCTCTACGGCGATTTTAAGGCGTGTCATTCAGCACTGATAATTAATTACGACGTTCCAGACTAAGTGGTAGGTTAACTCTGGCGCCATTAGTTTATGGATCCAAAAGCACAAATTACCTCCTCTCTGTGATAAAATGCGGATGGTGCGGTAGTGGAACATACTCATACATCGCACTTAAAGGAAAAAACAGTCAGAAAACAATGAGTCGTAAGGTTTGAAATTAGCGGGCATTAGTCCCTTAAACATGATTAAGGACACCAGTTTTGTTTTTCAGTGTTCTACGTGCACTGCTGAATTGTGCAATGGCAACTTCATTGTAAGTACGCACGATTACCACGATTCTGAATAATTCAAACGATGTACCATATTTATGCCCCGATCATACGTTGACAATGGGTGCGTAACGGGTGCTAGCCTTTTGTTTGCACACTCCAAATGCAATACGCATAATGATATGTTGGGTCCTGCGAACTACACATAACATACACTTCTAAGCCCGCTAGATTACACTCCTTCTTCATTTACAAGTCATCTTGCGCCATGTGCACGTAACTGTCTTCAATGAGGCATGCAATATCTATAAAAATTAGATTGTCCAATGCAGATGCCAAGAAGTCACATCTTTGGTGTAGGGTTGTTTTCTATGATGTGGTTTTTCACCTCTTTCGACCGATGGTTCAATAGCATAGCACTTGAACAGAAAACCTCAGGTACTGACTTTTTGGTATAATAATCAATCGAAAATCCGAATAATGTAGGTATCATGCAGCCTCTGATAACGAGCAGATGTTGACCCTGATCGATGTGCTGCAGCCCAATTATTAGTGGGTGCTCTAATATCAATTTAGCCGAATGTCGTGACGGAGCAGAAAGCTGCAGCGCGAACTTTCAAAATGGAAAACTATGAATATGGAGGCATGCTTCTTCTAGGAGCAAGTGCATTTGCTTGATGAACAAGGAACTTGATGACGCTTTAAATTAATCGATTCACAACTTTTCCTGTCGCTGTGCGGCCTATTGCCCGTACCTAGTACGATAATATCGTCTTTGCCGGCAACAGGATGTGTTGATTTCCCGTATTTGATAGCTTATTGTCTACATAAATGTATGCGTTGTTGATTCGATCGTAGTATGTTACTAATACGACATAATGGATTTGACTGTCTGTAAAACAATAGACTGGTTGCCGCCGCTATTTGACAGTTTAAAATTGCCTGATTCAAAACACAATGACACACTGACATCAATAGGACCAACCCGAAATAATTCACGAGAGACCGTCAAAAGCATGGTTCTTGAGATGTGCCAATCGTGCCATTCGCAATATTGCCACACGGCGTAAACTTGCAGGGTGCTCATAGTGAGGATTTCGATATACTCCAATCATCCGGCATCTCAATACACTACCACTACCGTGACATTCCTACCAAGCAGATACTGATCAATATTAGACAGAACAATCTACACACATTATCAGCGGGACTGAAAGAGCCAATGATAGGTGATACCTGGACCAATCGTGTACAATAAAGTGTCGCTATAGTATCGCCCAGACGGACAGATATGCAATCGTCTACATAGGGTATTCCTCACAATGTCCAGCAAAGCACAACAACGGCGATATCAAAACTTGTAGCGTAAGATCTGACCGGATGTTAGTTAAAACTCGCTATACCCAAACATCATTGAAAACTATGTGAGCCCTGGTGTAAGAGGCTACCATTGGTAATATTGGCGGAATGGATGGCTGGACTTTCGAACACCGACATTTACATACCTGATCGTTATATTTGTGCTGGTGTTAGTAAATAACAACCAAGATATTGTGGACAAGACAGCAAACATGAGGCCAGCCATGGTGGCGCGTGTATGGTCTCTATTCATTGTAACGTACTTCATGATACTGAGCTGCCTATTGTTATCCTAACAAGTAAGGTTGGTTGTAATATATGTCATTTGGCACCATGAGCAGCATGATAATATAGACCACAACCTAATATGAGCGGCCACAGTCGTCTGGAGAAAACAGTTTCTGCAAATGATCGAGGAAAATGGGAACTCGTTGAACATAAATGTTATCAATGCTCTTAATTGGCTACATGTGAATCGCCAAATTACTTCATACCAGCTCTTACTGAACCTGGCGGGACGGCAATAGTCACACCAATCTAACAGCTACTTTGCACGCAACGAGTAATGATGTCAGGGCGCATGCGCGCTGCGTGGGCCGTGGGCCGTGGCTGTAGGCAGCAGGCCGTCAGTTGACGAGTTGCCGCTGGAGAGAGCAGCAGGGGGAGAGTGTGGCAAATGCCTGCATTGCTCAAACAGAGAGACTTTACTGACGACCACAAATGCAGCATTGTAACATTCTGTAACCTAGACTGGGATGATCTCGATGAACAAAATCAACCACTGCGCTTGTCAAGCTATGAGGAAAAAATGAGGATATTTGTAGCACATGTTTGAGAGAGCATTGTGTTACATTTTGGAGAGTGATTAGTTATATAGTACTTGGGATTAAACTGTCACATATGCAGATTACTTCAAACAGCTTAGACCAATTTTCTAACTTAAACGTACGGCAAGATAATTAACTCAAGCCATAGCAAACGCCGGCGAATGTGACGTTTACACCAGATGTTAGCGCGGATGCACGACATGTTATGGCGTTAAATTCATCACAACTTTACTACCATGGTGTGGACAAAAACTTGTCAACCGAATACAACTCTTCAGCTAATACCTCCATCCGAAATGGCGACTTACCTCTTCAGGATGTTCAATATATTTACATAACAGTAACCTGCATTTACGTGATCGTGTTTCTGCTTGGTGTTCTTGGCAATGTGCTCGTTATTTTTGTCGCGTGTGGTCAACGGGACATGCGGACTCCCACCAATGTGTTTCTCGTCAACCTGAGTGTAGCAGATCTGCTGGTTTTGCTCTTCTGCATGCCTTCATCTCTGATTGAGTTCCACGCGCGTGAAGTGTGGCTCCTGGGGCAAGCTATGTGTAAGTATAACACGCCATATATATGCTTTTGTTTGCAATTACTCATGTCTGACACGCAGCCATGTCAGTAGCTTGCAATTAGTTTGTAAAGCTCCTGTGTAGACTTTGGCTGAAGCAAAGATAATGATATGTCAGATAACAATGTAGAGATATATGATGCATGTCAGCAATAATAGATCAATCACCTGGATGAATACTCTAATCACCCTAGAGTAGCTAATGTAATTATGCAGTTTAGGCGGTTCATTTTGTCACGTCCAGCACCAACGTGCATGAACTTGTTCACTTGGAATTAATTTGCGAAATATCAAATTCCTGACAACGTAGCCTTATGTCTTTTTAGACATCGAGCTTTATCTCGCAGTTGAATCGTTTTTGGTTTTAGCTTAATTACCAGATCCAGCTGTATAAGCTCAATATAAATGCATCAATGCTCCATATGGTATTTGTTAAGAACATCTGTGTTAGAAAAGCATACACTTCCACCAAAATATCTTAAATTTTAAGCAAGACACAACTGACATACAGGCTTAGCCACATTATCTCCAATGTACTACACATATGGGTTCATTTGAAAAAATGCTGCGCTGGGTTCTCATCCTTAATCAACAGTGACCAAGGCGCCGAGATAACGTAACCATGCTTCAGACCCCCTTTCGCTGTAAACATAGCTAAGTCCCCCTTGCCCATATTTTGGTTCCTCTTCTGAAATATAGTTGACAACGTTTTGGCGTGCTCTGTATATCATATATCTGATTCATTTTATCTGTGTTTACTAGTGTTACTATCTACAGCATTCTAAATAATCGAAATAAACAAACAAAAGCGATATAAATGAAATCTCTGAACGAGTTCCCTCCAAGTCACAGCATTTTTACGTTATATGTACTTCTACGAAACAATACTGATTTGTTGTTTTAATATATTGCTGAATCAAGCAGCATGAAAATAATTATCATACAGCAGATAGTTGCTTAGCATGGTAAGTCTAGCTAGCTAATCAAACGTAATTAAGACCAAACCAGAAGCAGCTATCAATTATATTTCTTTTGTAATGCTAACGATTAACTGGAAAAGGGCTGTAAATTGCTTCAGTCTTCATCTCAAACGCTGGTAAGGTCAGAGATAGATGACTTTTAAAAAATGCAATTTTTCAACGCGCAGATATGCCACGGTTATATGGAAATAATTGATCATCACATATCCTCACTTGACTAGGTCTTGAAGATGCCATGCATTGTCTTTGCAACATGTTCGTGAATAAGCGAGCAATGAACGTTGGCAAAATTATCCTTCAACAGTTGTCGCTTCATAAAAAAAATGCGCTTTCTGATTTTAGCATTTGTTCTAAGGGCAAATATTTAGTTATTGCGCCTTTGTTTATCCATCATAGAAATACTTCATTCGATGTCGGTATTGTTTATTATGCCTTGTATATGTGAATGGTCCCTTCATTCCAGGCTGTGTGAGTATTAAGAAGACAAGGTCCAATGTTAATGTGCATGGGTTGGCCAGAATTGATACATCGGTTTCGATGTGACTCTTGCAAATAAAAGCGCGAGGAAGGAATTTTCATGTAAATAGCGACACAAATAAGGGCTCCACGTTCACGTCATGTTTAATAAAATAGGACGAATTTGGGGTGGGGGGATATACTCATCACAATATAATCGCACATCGTTATAAAGTATGAAAAGAAAAATACGTATGTGACATGTATTATGCATTGTGTCAGGTAAACTGACCTTCTTCCTAGAACACGCTGTGGCACACACATCTGTTTTGACGATTCTGGCAATCAGCTTCGAACGCTACTACGCCATCTGCTGTCCATTTAAGGTCCTTTACACCTGCACGACACAGCGAGCCATCAAGATCAACGTCGCAGTGTGGGTGTGTGGTCTCCTGTCTGCTCTCCCGTTTATCTTTCTGGCTTTCACAGCCAATGCACAGCACGCAACAGCCGGTGAGGTGGAGATATGCCGATTACCAATCACAAATGCGTGGAGCATGACTTATATAATTGTCATTCAGCAGGTGTTCTTCACAATACCGCTGGTAATGCTAGTAGGGCTATATGCGTACATAAGCAGGGCCTTACTAAAAGATTCGTTTGGACCCAGTGGTCGGGTTGGTAGGAAGTCAATTGTAGTTTCAGACATCGTAACTTATGCGCAAGTGAGCAATTCGTTAAAATATGGTCGCGAACAACTGGGTTCATTGCAACAAACTCAACGACAACGTCAGCGCTCCACTCGGCGGCAAGTTGTCTACATGGTAATGACTATAATGATCTTCTTCTTTGTCTGCCTGATGCCAATGCGGGTAGTAACATTGTGGCTCATATTCTCACCTGTTGAAGACAAAGAGCGACTTGGATTAGAAGGCTTTCTTAATCTGATGGCATTTGTTCGAGTGATGTTTTATTTAAACAGCGCTGGCAATCCAATTATCTATAATGTGGTCTCCACAAAGTTCAGACTTGCATGTCGACGCACAATGCATTGTGGGGTCTCCCCAAATCATCCGTCATCGTTTGTCAGCAAGCATCCAAAAACCAGTAATATCAAGTTTAGCAATTATAAGGTACAAAGTTCCGCCAGGTCTATGATGGAGTCCAACTAAGATGATGATGGAACTACAAATTATCATGACGCTGTTGAGTGTCAAAAGTACATTATGCCACAACCTTGTCCATCATCATAACGTGACCTTCGTGTCACCTGCAAGCCCCAACCCCTCTCCTCATTCATACCCCATATGTAATAGCCTCGCTAATCCACGGACCAGGCTACTGCATGTCCCATGAGAATTGGGATAGCCTGAGTCGTTGAGGGAATCACTTTCAACTATCCTGGCCTCCGAGCTCTACACTTCGCTCTCCATTTTTTAGGCAAAGCTCAATCTTAAATTCTAAAGTCATAGTAATCAATAACGTTTAAGTTTCTTCTAAACCCCACGCTGTAAATTCGTGTTCCTTCATCAACATCTTCAAGCGCATGTCTCACATCACCACACCACAGATTGCGATACGACATCTGGTGGAGAATCCACTCGATTCCGGCTGCCACATCCAGGATATTAATGAATACATTCCTCTGTTAATTAATGACGCTGAAGGTCACAATGCGAGCTTAAGTGTAGCCTCGACGAATGCTCGTGACAATCATGATCTAGCGTTTGTGGGAGAGATTCTTAGTGCAGCAATGTCAGCGATGTCGAGAGGGAGACAAAATATAGCGTGAATTTGCTCCTGGTATTTTAAAAGGCGCATAAGACGGCCACCCGAGTATTGCTGGGAAGAGACTAAGTCGCGTGATGCATTACAGAACAACATTGGATATGTAATGTTGTTGAGAGAAATTCATGAAGAAGGGACATTCACTGTTGCTCTAAATGCAAAGCATGCCAACGTCACATCGTCACATCTCTGCCGACTTCAGTTGACCCATCACCAACTCCTCCTACTCCTGCTCCTCTGCCTTCCTCCGTTGACCCATCACCAACTCCTCCTACTCCTACTCTTCTGCCTTCCTCCGTTGACCCATCACCAACGCATCCTAGTCCTAGTCCTCTCCCGACTTCAGTTGACCTACCAACAGCTTTCGGTCCTACCTCTCGGTCAACCTCATTCACGCCGTCCCCAGAAGCCCCAAGTCCTGTGCTACACTGCCAAACTCTGTTAATTCATCACCTACCCCTCCTGGCTCTGATTCAAAGCTTACTCTGATTCTACACCCACTTCTGCACATACATCACCAACACCATCGTATGCTGCCCCGGCATTGCAACGCTATCAGTGGATTGTGAGGCAACGTATCTAATGTTGTTAGACGCTACCGTGTGGCGTGTCAATAATGTCAAATCAGCTATGTAGAGTCTTCATTGTCGTTTATATAGTATGATCTAAGATGGTGCGTATATCAATCTCATGATTTTTCCCTTCAAGGTTCAACAATATTACAAATTTGTATTTTGTCAGATTCAAGGCAAGACAACTCGTGTGATGTAAAATCTATACTTTCTAATTTGTTGCCACGGCATAGATGCACATAAGATGACGAACCTGATAATTGTGTATTCTTAGTGATGATATTGACATAATGTTCTTAATGCAATATGTATGGATTGACATGTATGGCATTGAAATATGTTTGACACAGACTCGCAAGTCACTGTAGTGTGGTGCTGATGCATGCAAATGCATCACAGTCAGTCGCTATATTGTAGCTCGACAGCTCACATTGCATCATTGCTAAAACCAGCAGTATGTGTCTTTTCGTGATGTCTGCATTATACTTAACACGTGGTCACCTGTAGATAATCTTTGTTATCGCACATCATGATACCATTCCCGAAAATAAAGTGTGTATCACATCGTACAATTCTTCTCACTGTAATTAAAATGACCTGAATAGTCTATTATATTTGATGATTGCATTTGCCTGTTAGATTCAGTAATTTAGACATAGCATAACACCAGTATTGTATTATGTATTATATATGAGCTAA
This sequence comes from Urechis unicinctus, assembly GCA_034190875.2. Taxonomy (NCBI): domain Eukaryota; kingdom Metazoa; phylum Annelida; class Polychaeta; order Xenopneusta; family Urechidae; genus Urechis; species Urechis unicinctus. The sequence continues at coordinate 64,957,095 of CM067351.1, forward strand.
CTCAGGAATATTATCAGTAGCAGCGGAATATTAGCACCGTACTAGTTCCAGAATGTATAACTTTTTCACGAATAAAAGACGTAGTGTGGTTACCGTAATATATATGCTTCTATAACGATGCCACTTCCAGTGGTGCTGCATGCATTCACCAAGCGTCAATTATCAGACAAATATACTTCGTATGCCTCGGTTGTTGCACACGCGATTAAAAAACATTAAGCAAGAACTAAATATGTCCAATTATCAAGAAAAGTTTCGAACCGCCGTGTCAATGTAATTTCATTGTCATAATAATGTGAATAATAATAATGATGTGAACTGAAAATTGATCATCAGCATTAGCTTGTATGGCTATAGTAAGTATGCTTGGAAGGACCAGGCACATTATCGATAAATATAAATATAAATATAAAAATATATATATATATATATATATATATATATATATATATATATATATATATATACATACACACATATATATATATATATATATATATGAATATAGACGTTTATAAATATTCATAAATTTACATATATATATATATATAAATGCATATATACATATATATAGGTGTATATATATATATCTATATAATCATATGTGTAGATATATATATATATATATATACACACATATAGATATATAATATATATATATATGTATATACATGTATAAATATATATAAATATATATATATTATTTAATCATATATGTACATATATATATTTTATACATATGACTATATGTATATATACATAAATATATATATAGATGTTCATACATATATATATATATATTCATACATAGATATATAATATATATACATATATATATATATATATATATATAGATATATATATATATATATATATATATATATATATATATATATATATATATATATATATATATATATATATATATATATATATATATATATATACAAAAAATCTCATTCGGGTAGCTTGTTTTTGCTTGATAATAATTGAGGTACGTTTGAGTGATATCAGTTGTGGCCGTTTAATCATCAGCATAGTGGTAAACGCTACCCGCAGTGCGTGTGACATGTTGTTTTCGTAAACAAGGGTACGAGACCCCATAGGCCAATATATGGTCGCGGTTAATGCTACAAAGAAACGACCCACGTCTAGGGGGCCTAGATAGGTATGAAGAGATGCTCACATTGTGTAGACCGCAGTTTGTCTTGCATCACACCCTACAATGCTGTTACACGCGGAACAAAGCGCGGTACATTTACACAGGAAAATGGTTCATAGAGCGGCCCTCGAGTTTTGAATGAAGAAGCAACGGTGTGTATAGCCATTCTGTCTTGTTATCTGAATAACAGTAGCGTCCTTTGAAGTGATTCAAGCAGCGACACTGGACAGTCAAATATGAAGCGACCAGATGGTACATACATTGGTACATACAATACTGCACAACATAATCATCAGCATATGTACACGATATATGTTAGCCAGCATCAGGCACAAACGATTACAATTAGATGAGGTTAATTCGCCAGGTCAGACAAAGTTCTCAGCTCCCAATCGTGTCAAGGGATCAATGAGCAGCTTTTGAAGACAGCGACGTCTAAACTGTATAATATGGCATTATACATAAATAAGGGTTTTGCTGTATTCCAAGGTCTGAAGCATCGGAGCCAGTCACCCGATTCTAAAACCTGCAACGCTGTGCAGGATACAATGTTACTTAGCATTGCAGTTTCAAAAACGAGTGAGCCTGCCAAAGACTCTTACATTCATCATATATTGTGCCAAAAGGTATATCCAAAATGCACCTTTTAAATAAGCCCATAACATGGTAGAATAAGCACAGCAGCCGTCTATACAGATTCCTGTTCCAATTCAAAAAAGCACAGTGAGATATGTTTGGAACATTCTACTCTGATAGGGCTTATAGAATTGTTATATTTGACGATGCTATTACTGCGAGCGCGTGACGTATCCTGTCCTGAATGAGTAGCTTGGTGATATATCACCCTTCTGTGCTCTCTACGATAGGAGGGGAATATTCATAGGGCGACAATCAAGCGTGTTCTTTCTTAGAGCCTCAGTAAAGGAGTTTTTCTGTTCATGTCATTTTGACGAGCACCATTCAGCAAACTAATAAGATTTCAATTAGACACTTGTCAGATCGTAATGAATGGCTATTCGCCGTCTGTGACTTGTACCCAAATGAAATGGGTGCATTATCACCCAAACTAAATTTGCTCTAACGCAAAATTCTTGGACTTATAATTTGCTTATGTAATGCTATAATAAATAATTGGAAAGGCACAAAGAAACAGAGTGATGCAATTGTTGACGAAGCTTACCATTGGTCCAATGTTGACGAATGTGGCACAATATCATTTCATACGATGGTAAGCTCCATTCGGTTTGTTAATTTAATACTCGCCAAACGCTACACAGCTATGCTATATGTCAGAAGATCCCGTTTCAGGTGAGCGCTGCTTGTTCCAATGTAAGCTTATCTATTCGCTAGCGACAATCATTCATCCCTTGCACGATGATGGTTGTTTCGGTGATTATGGCATTTGCCATTATCTTCTCTAGTAATTAAAACATTCACTGCAACAGCTTTTCAATTAAGTTTTACTCGTATTTGAATGTATTAACGGTGCGGTTGTGTATGTGGAATATTGTTGTCAGTACAGTTAAACAGTTCATGCTTACGACGTACAATATCATTACATTATTGAATTGGCTTCCGGTTACAGTTTAATACGGTTCCTTTATTAATGTGTATAGTGCATGCGTATAGGCTTACGGTTCCACTTAAGTAATCCGCCTAATTATATTGTGATAGCTCTGTTATTGATTTGCTGAACAGATGTATGCGATTGTTAAACATATATCTTATTGCGTGACGTCATGGTATATTTGAATGATAAAGTCGCAGTATGGTTTATCCAGATAACCAACCAAGGAACGCGTAATATTGAGTTGAACACAATAACTTGAGCCTATAGTGAGGTAGAGTTGCAGCTGCAGCGATTGCTTATTCCATCTGTCAGAGCGCAGATAGTTGTGAAGCATGCTGCCTTGAGGCGACTCAGACGTTTGCAAAAAACAAACGATTGCTTAGTTAATGCGTGTGTGTATAGCATAACTAATGATATTCAGGTTATACGGTGGTTAGTAACCAATGAACAAAGTAAACACATTAAAGAATGAAATAGTGCTTTGGCCATCCGACTCTGAGACAAAAAACTAAGTCTTTTATAATTTATGGCTTTAATTTTGCCTCAATACTGTTAAACAATCACACGAAATCGATGGACAAGTGTTAAGTTAGCCCGTACACGTACGTTCCAATAGAATGACCCTGAAGGTAGAAATGATGACATACCTTAATATCATGAAACATTGCATCCCGCTAGCGTAGTGAATTAGATCTACCTGGTCTCTCTTCTGTTATGTAATGACAATGTTCTTTTTTTCATACATGCAATTGTATATGTTAAACATTTATGAGTTAATTGATCTTGTACCTGCTCACCATCGACCACATATTCGCATTTCCATATATATATATAACGTGGCCGTCTAATACAATCAAAGACACATAGATATTTCCGTAAAAATGCAGTTGACAGGCTATTGGCGTACCTATCAATATAAAGTACACTTGGAGAAACCCATTGATAAATGGTTACTGTGTTCATCATGTTGTTAGAAAATTGTGTTGCCTACTTTTGATTACGCTTTGATGATTTGGCGTAAGCTGACCGCTCTTATATAGGCATCTGGGAGCAGATCGATTTGGACGATAGCTTATTTATTATGTGGGAACACGCCACAATGTAAATGTGGTGCTCTGTAAGCGGCTGCAAACCAAGTATTGGAGTTTAACTCATCAATTACTCAATTACTTAGTACCTAATCATCCGGAAATGAACACACACATGTGCCAATGAGTGATGACTATTCAGTACAAGGCGCTGCATATTTATTGCAAATGCGACGACGTAATTCATCCACTGCACCAACAATGCTAACATTTGGTCTGCAACTGTAATGCAGACAGCACGACCACACTACACAGTGCCGTGTACTGATAATGCAAGTTTTGTTACATTCATGGTACTTTGATGTTTAATTCAAATGTGGCATACATACGTCGATAAAACTTACATACATTTGAAATACATACTTACATACAGGGACATACATACATACATTCATTACGATAAAGTCTACATACATGCAATTATATGCGATCGAATGCACTATGTTTAAACTGCAGAAATATACTCAGATGCAGGCACACACACATACATACATACAGACATACATACATACATACATACATACATACATACATACATACATACATACATACATACATACAGACAGCATCAGACACAGACATACATACAGACAGACACATACATACATACATACATACATACATAGACAGATACATACATACATACAGACACACAGACATACATACATACATACAGACATACATACATACATACATACATACATACATACATACAGACAGACATACATACATACATACATACATACATACATACATACATACATACATACATACATACATACATACATACATACATACATACACATACATACATACATACATACATACATACATACTACAGACATACATACATACATACATACATACATACATACATACATACATACATACATACATACATACATACATACATACCTACATACATACATACATACATACATACATACATACATACATACATACACATACATACATACATACATACATACATACATACATACATACATACATACATACACACATACATACATACATACATACATACATACATACATACATACATACATACATACATACATACATACATACATACATACATACATACATACAGACATACATACATACATACATACATACATACATACATACATACATACATACATACATACATACATACATACATACACATACATACATACATACATACATACATACATACATACATACATACATACATACATACATACATACATACATACATACATACATACATACATACATACATACATACATACATACATACATAGAGATACATTTGTATAGCACCTGTTTCCAAAACATACAACCTGCTCAAAGGCGCCGAGCTGACAGTTAATTGCTATGGCACTGACTAAATCTCTGACCAATTGATCACGGGTTTGAGGTATCAAGCGATGATCAACACACAATGGTGGCATGGTTGCGACGTATTGAAATACGCCATAATAATGTTCAATCGCTCATCCACTCTCTACAACATAAATGCATTTTTACTCAATTTCATACAGTTATCGATATTGTTTTAATCATTGACCAATTTCTAATGGATGATTTTATTGCAATATCTTGCCTTTTATCCAGCTGATGCTGTACGCTTAAGTAGGTATCTGGATCTAAATGAATTGAGGAAATCAACTCATGTCCAATGTCAGAAAGCTGTCCCGGGTCGTGTTACTTAGTTTTCCCCAGAGCATGTGATGGTGCCACAGAAATCTTCCTAATTGTCTGTCGAATCTCGATATGGCATCGATGACGCAGCTGCGTAGCGTTGATTGCTGTATTGACTGTATCTCCGTCAATGTCAGCCTCTGTAATAAGATACGACACCTCTGTTCATAAATAGACCGTAAATATGGCTTTGATGACGTTCCCTAGTTGTCCAAATCTATGAGTGATGCAGGTATCTGCAGCTAGATTTGCTTGCTGTTCCCTCCCGTCGCAGCTTGTCAACTGAGGGTGCGAGGCTTTTGTCGGAGAAGCGTTCAGCAGCAAGAGGCTTCCAGCACCAATTAATTGCTGGTAGAGTAGCTTTACACTCTACCTAAAGATTGTCGACACGTCATGTTCAGGCAGGGCTGGTACAATCGGGAAACAACAAAACTTGCTTGAGGCTACACTGCTGTTACCTTAGAACTCCCGAATCAAATCTCCTACCACAGCTATTGTTACTCATGTATGTTTGCTTATTCATGTGTCACAGCCAGAGGATATATTCAAACTAGAACTTTAGTGTACCAATAATTGCATCACCTGGTGGAATCAAAAATCCGTCTATTACCAAGAATACGTCATATGCTCTCGGTGGCTCAGCGTTCGCTCTCCTCACTAGATCTATGAATATTGTAGTATACGATAAGACTACAGTGATTTGATTCCAACATTCACCGTTTAAAACATAGTCACTAGGCATACACTCCGTTCCTATTAGGTTGATTAGTGACGCAGCTTTTCTGCAGGTCACTCTGTGCCGAGCTCCATACAAATAATCCATGCGGCATAGAGCGAATCATACCAAGATTGAGTTATCATTGATCATAACTGCGATAACGATATGTCAATATTGGCTCGTAAATTTAGGAGGGGATTTCCAAGGATATATATCTTTGTCCATGTCTTAATATGTCAAACTCTATGCTAATAGCTTCTATGTCAATATTGATAAAATCAACGTCACAGTGGCGGGTCATGCGCATGAACCAAGAAATGCATATAAAATTTCCATTCAATCCAATCAAGAACTATTCGGAGCTATCCGATCATTGAGCGCCTCTTTAAACTTCTGGAGCAAATAATCAAGGTAATACAATAGCACATGCCATCGCTTTAGACAGCGGTCGAAGCGGAATAGACCTTTCTCAAACCGGCTTAATGAATTTTCAGGATAATGATTCAAGGGGAGCTAGAAGGCTGGCCTTGCATTACTGCACTGTATAAGATACAATGTCTTATCTTGATGTACACAACGTAGCTACAGTATATGGACTTGCCATGATGTGCAGCATATAATTTAACTATGAGTATGAAAAGTATGAAAATGCTGAGCCATTTTTGTTATTAAGCGGTGTTGTAAGTTAAAATACACTTCATCCATGTCATAGTAAATGGGCAAGTGGAGCAACCTGATGATCACATAAGCTGTCGTAAACATAGAAGGCACCAACCAAGATTCCCAATCAATTTTATACGTCTTTCTCTCGACAGACTCTAGTAAGCTAGATAAACAAAACAACTATGGGGTTAGTTTGGTCAACCGAAAGAGATCATTATATTCAGTAGACATGCATCATTATATCTGTCTATGTATGAGATTACTCGTTTCAAAACCAAGTTATATCACTCCCGCTACCCAGGTCTATATAGAATATGAGATATTGGTCCAGAGCACTATGCTTTTTGTCATGTAATACAACTATTTGCAATATAGCCATACATGTAAGGTGTAAGAGGTCTCACGAATTGATACTTCCTGATATGTAACAAAAGCCGGCCAAGATATAATCACCACATTTATATTCTACAATGTTATGCAAGTAATTTTACAATCGATACCTGCTTTCAAGTGATGAATAACTTAGGTTGACGCGCCGATCCGCCCAATTTACGGTTGTCTCACCTTCTAGAAGGATTAAACATTTATCCCCCCAAAAAAAATATTCTATACGCCCATTGAGTCACCTAGCAGAGTCAACTCACTATGTTGCCTGTGTTGCTTTGTGGCCTGCATTCTAGAGGCAGTCTCTTGGCTTTATTCACATTCCCATAAAATTGGCAAGTTGTGATCATCTATCTTCATATTTACAAAGACAGGTGGACATCAATTACGACCCTATCGAAGGTATGTGGATGTCAATCTCCGACTATGTCATTAATCATTCAAACTATTTCGTGTCACAACATGCGTTAATGGACCGACAAAGTATTAGTACTAGAGGTAGACACGTGCATGAAGCAAGAATAGGAAACCCCGCGGTTTAAGGCGGTGTGCGTACTGCATTTGGCCTCTGGAAAATATGAAAAGCCTCAAGAATAATCAATGTGTCAGTAATTTGCTGATAGTTTTGCTGTAATCTTAAGTTGCATAAACCCTCAATCTGGCCAATGACAACCAATTATTCCTGTTTTAAGTAAATGCATTTCACTTAGATCAAACATAATTCGAAGCTGCTTTTTTCAGAAATGTTTTCCACAGCATGTGCCCGTGATTTTGTATGATCTCCCATCTCTGTTTAGTCTGATTATGAGGCGACCATCTCTGGTACCATGAACGTAATGGCCATCCATAACGACCACAGGGAATGCCACAGCTGAGAAAAATATCATACGGTTGATTCCCCGTCCATTCACAGGCTCGAGAACATGCACATATTTATCGACGGGTAATGCCAGAAATATCCCTGTCATACAACCTTCGCCAGGTTATTGAGAGCATAGGGTCGTCTATTCAATCGAGTGGTGGATTTAAGAATAATTCCACGCAATTCATACAACAAGACATTCATGCAATCCGGGATAACAACCGTGAATATATTGCTATGTTTCACACAAAAGATATTATGCATGGGTTAAACAATCGCGTCAGTCTTTTCAAAGAATCAAGGGCCGAAGTGTTACAATCTACGTGATTAAAATGAATTTAAACTATTGTCTCGTGTTTACCCTTAGATGCGCAAAAAGCCAAATCAATATGAGCCAATCACATAAGTGATGTGCTTAATATTATTCAACTAGGGGGACATGTCATCGTTACATCGTCCGCATATTAGAAACTGTGCGCAATTTTAGCACAGCCATTAAATGCGGGCTGATTTATTTAAATATCCCCATCTAAAGCTGTTGATATTTTGCATGCAATCTGAATTTAGTTTTCCATTATTTTTTAGTAGAATGCCAAATATCATGATACAACGGGCGCATGTATGTCAGCGTAATCCTGTGTTATCTCATAGAGATTCAAACAAGTAACAATCGCTGATTTTACGACTGGCTACCTGATTTTCATATCGTGCGCCTCTGAGATTGATTTGTAGAGGTCATTGAATGTCAAAACCTTGTTTAACGGGGCTAAATCATCACTTCATTTGCTGTCGGTCGATCGGAAGCGCAATAGATATATTATTTGCATTTTCTCAAGAATGGGTAGTTGCTGCATCCTTGAACCAATGATCAAGAGCCGTACTGGGCGTAATTTACCTATGACCTTAAACGCGTACTATTTCGTTACAAGTTTGTATTGCTAACCCCAATATATATATATATATATATATATATATATATATATATATATATATATATATATATATATATATATATATATATATATAGAGATATATATATATATATATATATATATATATATATATATATATCTATATATATATATATATATATATATATATATATATATATATATATATATATATATATATATATATATATATATAATTGCAAACTAGCAACAAAGTAGTACGCGTCTATGGCCATAAGTGACGTCACATAATAGATTAGCATAAAGTGGAGGTATAAAGTCCACACGAAATGTAAGTTTATACGTTCCTTCGTCACCTTTAATGGTTCCTAAAAATGCAATATAACGGTGTCCTATTGCGTTTCTGTAGATTGTGTGTTAAGGAGTATGCGACGGGCCAAGATTTGTATTCCGGCAACTTTGCTTTATCGAAATGGACCCATTACAGCCTCCTCCCATAAATAGCGTGACATCATCTTTAGTAACATGGCCACTAGATTAATCTAGTTCAGGTCCATGCTATTAAAGGCAAGCCAAACACTAAAGTAAATGAACATACCGATTTATTGCCGGATATATCATGGATGGTAAATTACGCCCAGCATTACTGCGAATAAAAATGCTCCAGATGCACGTAGCGCTTAAACTACCCAATATGCGATCAACATCGACACAAGTAATGCTTTCGAAGGCGTAATGAGTGTTTGCAGTTTAGACTTGATGTTTATCGCACCAAATGATGGGCACAGAAGACACAACGGAGCCAAACATGCTACAGGCATAAACGTCAAAGACAGCAGGAGGGTGTTAGTTGTAAGCTAAATCAGTACTCCGAATAAATTGCTTCTAGCAGTGACCTCACAAAATGGTTTTCCAGCCAAGCAAACTGTCGTATATTCACTCTACCATTGCTCCATACAAATCAAAATAAATACACCTTGTCTCATAGATACTGCAGCAATGCACTGCTGTTTTTATATTTAAGACGACAGATAACAGCTATCGTAACAATATCGTTCCAATTGGTGTTTGCATAGCCTACCCACACCTTTTAGCGTGTGATAATAAGGCGTTTCGATAGAAGTTCATCCCATCTAATTAACTATCCACTCATATATACCCACTGTCATCATTACCCTATGTCAGCAGTGAATCCGTAATCCACAAAGGACCCAATATGCTCAAGACAACGAACTATGTTTTGTAATGAAAGCAACTTTGAGGATTTTTTTATCCATTTAGTCAAGGGTATGAGATAAGTTATTCTACCCAATCATGTCATCCCAACATAACTAGGCTAGTACTTAGCAAACTTAATCGACTCACATTCACACTCTCGGACACTCATAAAAACTATGTGCCTTAATTAATCTTCAATGCCACCTTAATAACAATTTAACAAGTTAATAATAGTAGTAACTTAACTTGCTGTATAAGGAAATAATGGTGTATGCCAGATATTTGGCACTATGACCGGGTGAATCACATGGCCCATCCCCTAAACGCCACACGGTCTGACCGGAAAACATGGCAAGCAGGGCATCATGCTCCATGTTTTACTGTGCCTCAACAACTGAAAACAAATAGTTTTCTTGCAATTTGCAGTAAGTAAATTCTGATAAACTTAAGCTATCGGTTACTTCTCTCTCTTGGCACATGCAGATAATCCGTCAGTGGAACTCGCCCATCACTTTGATCATCATAGGTCGGAATAAGTGTCGGTGAAAACCGGAGAGAAAGATAATTGCATTCGGCACGGTGACTTGTATAGTAACAGTTTGATGCAATGTAAGCGGCAGTCGAGTTAGATAGTTGGTACTGTATCACTGTATCTGTAAATCAGTTTACCTGACGTAGACCTAACAACCCCCTAGTTTGAATTTTGATTATGGTTTTGCTACGTGTTGAGCAGAAACATATGCATGGGATTAATAAATATACATCTTGCAATCGTAAATATGTAATCGCAATAACAAATATCAGGGCACTATGTACAATTAGTGCACAGCAAATATTTAATGCGGTTAACCAGGCCCACATCGCAAAAATATTCTACGACCCACGATTAAATTGAGTAATTGAATGTTGTATTAGGTTATACGAAAGCAATGAAATATCGGATCTAAGAAGCCTGATTTAATCAAATAGGTATTGTTGGATTGCAATAGCGTCTTATAAGAACGGAACACGCTCAAATATATGCGGTTTATATGAGAAACACACATACAACGGGATATATTTGACCATACACATATATTGCATCATGTATTCATCACATTTGGTATTAATTTTGTGGCCAGTAGTTATTTATGTACATTATCTCCTTGAATGTCACCAACAGCGCAAACATGATCATAAAACCACGATGGCAATATCCTCCGGTAGTATAAACGATGGCGGATACGGCCTTCGGGAATGCGGGCAGATATAATCAACCAACCCCAAATGCAACCTCTAAATAAATAATTATGCGGCGTTTATGCTTCCAATATTCATGCAATCGACAGACAAAGAAAACACTGTAATATTGAAATGACGCAGGTCCAGAGCAAAGTAAATTCAGCAACGATACCATAATGATTGATAGAGTTTGCTTCAGAATGAATGCATCATGATATGAGTGGTAAGAATATCATTTATAGATAATTTAGCCAAACAATATATGGTGGCCAAATTACATTATTGGAGCAATTAATATAAGCCATTTGATTACAAGTTTGTTCTCGTAGTATAACTAATGGTCTTGAGATATGCATTTGTCCTTGCAATGTTGAGGACTGACGTAAATATGGATGAACTGGACCTTTAGAATGCAGCAAATGATATCTTCGATAAAGCATGGACACATGGAATGCAAGTTGTGCAACTCTGCATTAATGTACATTAATAAGGCGCAACCTGTGACAAGGTTTCTTTTCTTCTTTATTTACTCTCCTGGGATTTAATTGATTATCGCGCGCATGTTCCAATGTAATCTTGCATATGCACTCTTTGTGCCGCTCTTATGTTGTTATATTTATTGTCAATATAGAGTAACATTGCTGACGCTTTGCGATGACACAGTACTTATTTTCGTTAAGCTATACACTATAAGAGAAATTATTCACCTCTCGCAGCTGTAGTTCATTTACATTAAAATGTTAACAATTGAATATAATGCGCGCCATTGCCTGTATTCGTCATTTCCTTTCCTACCAAGTAGGAAACATTTAACTTTTCCACGTAGGTTGCCCGAAATGCAATGTGAGCCCTTAGCAACGTCCTCTGTAGAGATCTATTGATGCTCATTGTAACGAGCTACACATGCCTAGCATGCGGATATCGTCATCATCATCATTGTCATCATCGTCAACGTCATCATCATCATCATTTTCATCCCCAAACTCATTGCTTCTCTCATTATCCATATCAAGTAGGATCAAATTCGCTACTGCGTCAATTGCAAAGGGAAACGGAGACTGTGCCTTGCTGGTAGACGAAATCAGAAATATCCGTTCGTTTGTGAGTCAAATGTAAAAGAAAGAAATGAAATTGCCTTCATTCATTTGTCTAGCAGGTGGGACGTGTGTCATATTGGTTGATCGCCTTTAACCACAATTGTAAGCAATCATTTTGACGGTATAACTCCCTATTGTATGTTACAAACGCACTCAAGCATGACATTCCAGATATAAATAGCCTAGATATAACACTAACACTGCTGTGGCATCGCCATGCGATAATGCTATGTCGCAATGACATTTGTGGCTGGTATGTGAGCAACGTGGCTGGCACGCAGGGTGGCATTGACACGTTAATTAAATGTTTATACAGAAGATCATTGAGCTCTAACATTATATTATCTATGATTTCCGCCATTTATGAGTGTTTCGATCGTTTGCTGTACATCTTTGACTTGTTCGATTAAAAATCCGCCTTACTACAAGGGGAAATATGTCTAGCTGAATGGCTGGGCTTAATTTCTGGTTGCAAATCCTTAATTCGCGTCCTTAATTTCATGGAGGTGATAGTGCCAAATGAATGATTTGGTAGTTTGATGAATGGAGACAGCTGTATTCATATCACCTTACCTGACCTGTTGATCACTACTGATCATACACTTGTTATTTTTATCAGCAGAGTATCAATAAATCGGTTAACACAACTGTTGCTAAGCAAAACAATATATCTGAAAACAATATATACGATTGGCTTTCATAAATATGCGCGATAAGAATATGCAAAGATAATTTAGTGGGAAAGATTAGATTTATATAAACGGTGGGATTACATTGATCAGCCAAAGTTTCTATGAAATGTTCGGAAATGAAGTCGGCTGGAGGAGCATAATTAATATAATTAACGTACAATTGAATAATTCCAAGCTTGATTTGAACGTGAGATCCTTTTACGCACCCATCAGCATTGCTATCAATATTAATAAAATGCATGGTCACATTAATGTTCGTTTATTGGCCAAATGCACAGTATAAGCTATTGGAGAGGATATCAGCAAATAACGGATACCACTGGTGAGACAATAGGTTGAATAACTTCACAATGATAAGAGAATTTATTCATTTTCGAACGATTCTTGGAATTTGACCAAAACAAGAACGGGTCCGTTTTTAAAACACACATGAATCACGAAAAAAACCCTCAGTGACAGACAATTTCTGAAGCGTATTTGCACAGACCATAAGCTGGATCTCTTTTACAGCTGATGCCATGGTCGGGTTACGCTCTAATGGTTGTGGTACTTTTTTGCTTCACGGCCAGTTTCCCGAAAACTCCAATTGGACAGGTAATCGTGTCATTGTCTTCCTGTATTCAATTGGTGAGATCGAGCCCTAGCAGGGTAAACATCGTTTCACAGTACAGTTATCTTATTGCCTGCCGTTATTCCCTATGATACTTTCATCGGCTGATTGACTTATGCTTTGTTGCACGCACGACAATGCAGCAATGAAAGTGAAGCATACCACGCATTTTGCAGTAGTAATTGCGAAAACTGTGACTACAGGGTCATCAAAAGCAAAACTTCGGCATGGTTTATTGATCAACGTCCAACATATAATAATGAGGACGAAGAAGATGAGCATAAACGTCGGGCAACTTTTCAACGAAAGATCTAAATACAAACGTTGCCAACTCAAAATGAGAGTAGCATGTCCAAACACAAGTACCACGCTACGATAAATGAGGATAAGATATATAGATATATAGAGAGAGATATAGAGAGAGAGAGAGAGAGAGCTATATTAAGAGAGAGAGACCTATATATAGAGAGAGAGAGATCTAGAGAGAGATATATATAGATAGATAGAGAGAGATATATAGATAGAGATATAGAGAGAGATAGAGAGAGATCTCTCTCTCTCTCTAGAGAGAGAGAGAGAGAGAATCTCTCTAGATAGAGATCTCTCTAGAGAGAGAGAGAGAGAGAGAGATATATCTCTAGATATAGAGATTCTTTCTCTATCTAGAGAGATCTCTCTCTCCTCTCTCCTATCTCTCTCTAGAGGATTCTCTCTCTCTCTCTCTCTCTCTAGGATCTCTCTATCTCTCTCTAGATATCGATATCTCTCTCTCTATCTCTATATATATATCTCTCTCTCTATATCTCTTATATATATATATATATATATCTATGACATATCTATCTATATATATCTCTATATATATATATATATATATATATATTATATCTCTATATATATATATATAGATATTAATATCTATATAGATATATACACAAATATATATCTCTATATATATATATATATATAGGTATATATGTATATATTTATATATATATACTACATATATCTATATATATGTATATATAGATATTTATCTAGATAAAGATCTGTCTGGAGAGATATATCTCTATCCTCTCTATAGCTGTATCTATATCTCTAGAGAGATATAGAGAGAGAGATAGATTTAGAGATAGAGAATATCTCTCTCTCTATAGATCTCTCTCTCTCTTTATCCTCTCTCTCTCTATATTATATAGATATCTCTCCCTATCTATATATATCTCTATATATATCTATATATCTATATATCTATCTCTATATATATATCTCTCTATCTATCTATATATATATATATATATATATATATATCTCTTTTTTTGTGTGGTTTTGACTATCGCTTTTGGTATAATACAGTACGGTTCACACCGTGATGGATTATTTCAAAACCATTGGTAGTGTACCTTGCATTTTGCATACATCAATCTTCATCCTTATATAAACACTGCACTGCGCTTTAATAAGTTTGTAGCACTCAGAAGGATGACTTTACCGGGTTGCTAAATTGACTGCTAGCCTTTTTCTTGGTTTCCCTTCTCCTATTTATGCAGTATCTGACTTATTGACATGGCTGCTTGAGTATTATATAACGTACCAGCTAGATTTTAAGAAAGACAAGCCTTGCACAGCAGCCAATCCGCACTAACATTCATGACAATTGTGTATCACTGCATCGCGTGCTAAAAAGGTGCAATTTTTGATTGCTTTGTTGTGTCACTTATTGGCATCCGCTTGCATGAGAGCCAACCCAGAGGCATGTGGGTATATTTTTGCACTTTGATAATAAAGGTTTGAGGCAAAGCGATATGCTACCCCTGGGGAGGTGGATAAAATGGGGTGGATATGAAGCTTCGCCTGGTGAAAAGCAGCGATCCCTTTAGTCTCATGGTAATGACTGAGAGTGACATTCACCCCAAGACGGTGTTGACCTCTGTGATTCTATTGATACACAAAGTCAAATTGAATCCGACAGTGCAGTTGGCTCACATCGAGGCATTGGAACGTAATCCAGTCATGCTACGATATGCGGATTCATCACCAGCATCATGATGACGATCATTATGATGATGATCATCATCATCATTTCCATCATCATCAAAATCATAACTTCCTTTATTATTTCTGTGCAGAAAAGAGAAATGAATACAAAGCTGTGTTATTTGCAACGACCGACTGATAATCAGCTCTCATGGAAGACGAGATAAGAATTATCCGCTCGATGTTTTGCAAATGAAGAGAAGCGATTTTCTCATATGTGCTCTTGTGGTAGGCAAAATAAGAATTATCAAATGAAAAAAGAAGAAAAGCCATTTCTTTCATTCATTCTATCTCACGTACCTGGTAATAAGAGTGCTCTGTAAGAGCACGTGCGATGACTAGAACAAAATACTTCATTATACGCTCAGATTATACAGTGAATATACTGTGAGAAACTCCTCAGATTACGTTACAATAGGGCTGATGCACAGAAATGGTTCAACGCGTGCAACCAGCTGCAATATGTGCTTATATATTTGTCTCACGTGGCTGCAAAGATAATTAAACAGCCGGTACATCAGTATGCTAGAAGGATAGCCATGCTAAGTCACTTAGGAAATAAATAACCATACACAGGCGGGGCATCTAATGCATCCCCAGGTACACACAATTGTCAGAGCGTGGGCGATGAAGACATCATTGGTAAGCGTAATCTATGGTCGAAACGCAATGGCATTACTCTTCTGTTATAATGGTATAAACATGAAAGATTTCTCAAATAAATGCTGCCGCAAATGATTTCATTTATCGGTTACAAATGTAGAACGGGTCGATCGGCGGATGTGAGCGTTAACGCTATTCACGGCGCATGGAATTAAATCAAGTAGTTATAGTTTATCATGCGTTTTCAGGGGTGCATTGTGTGATGAATCCACCACCATCTATGCTGTTAAATTAATGTATATATGACTCCACTACTGGAGGGCAGTTCCTTACGGGGCCTCAATGAACCATAATCGCCTGCTCTTATCAGCTATTACAGTACAGAGCCTTAATAAACGCTCATTCTATGCTTTTGCTCTTGTCTCTAAAGGCCATTCATCAGCGAGTGTGCAACCCACCACTACTTGGCACGCCGTGGCAATCTTTTATACTGTAGCCAATAGATGATTCCATACATGACGTTGGAAGTGTGTGATCACAGACACGGCGAACCTACAAGGCGTTAAAACTTGATCGCAGCCACGATGGTTAGGTATTATCATGCCGTAGGTACCATACTTGTTTCATAACGTTTACCAATGAACGTTCCCGAATACGCAAGACTTAATGGTTGCCTTTCAGCACCTACCACCACTTAGACACCAGTTATGCTTTTCCGCTGATGCCTTGTGAGGCAAGGTGTAAGGTTCAAATCAGCAGCTTAATATGGATATCATAACACCATTCTAGAATCAGTGCTTGGATATAGTGATGTAAGAAAAAAGCTCACCATCAGCTTAGATACTTTTAGGATTATCTAATATCACCTGCCCTGTTCCTATGGGGTATGACTGAGGCTATGTCGCATTGATGTCGCTTTTTTGCGTTCATAAATGCGATAATGCTAAATATCAAAGATACCAATAAGCCATTTGTCATTAATATGGATAACCTATTTATGAGGTGATCCATGAACTCACACACAAACCAGAAATATTGTCGCCTTAAGAAAGTCATTTCGTAAAGCGTTTGATTAAGTTGAATCAGTCACTACTTACAGCCTTGAAATTGATGAACACACTCTACTATCCGCCCAAACTGCGAATATGTTCATACAAATATACTTGGATTTCGTGTAACCTGGAATTCGGTCCCTCTCTGTATGTAACACCCTAGTACATCTGCAAACATTTGTTTACGGGAATTGCCTAGTGGTGCGAACTTTTGATAGAGATCAATGTGCACAGAAAGGTCGTTGTATGGTACTTTCCCGAGCTGATTTGCTGTGCCGTGTCGGGAAAGAAGCTAAAACATAAGACCACAACCGAAAATGTCTAATAGTGACTGGTTTCGACGATGTATGAAGGCCTTTTGCATTATTTACTCAATTTTGAGGTAGAACTGACTCAATATAAAACTATGCTTCATAAAATAAACAAAACGCTTGCTGCAGTCATTTAAACATTGCAATTGGTACTATTACACAGTGACTTTTTGCATATCCATCCATCTCAACCGTTACTGTCAAATAAGTGGAAAACAACTTCATTGATATGCATGGACAATATTTGATCTCATAAATGCATCGTCCAACATGAATTGCCACTAACTGACAGTACCACGTATGCTTCTAACGAGGGAAGTTTTGTGACATCGATGAGACATGAATTTAATTAACATAAAATATAATGTCATGCAATGGAAGAAACATTACACTGTCGTCATAATGATAAGTATATACAAACCCCTTTATCCTGCCACTTTGCATGTACAATATTGAAACGCTTCTACTCGTACATGCATACGTAAAACTACTTACTCCTTTGCCGTTGTGTAGAATTTGATGACTTGGCGGGCCCATATCATAATGTAGTATTTCATATATAAAATAAGTGTAATATTGGTAATTTGTTTGATATATTCCAGGCTGTTCGAATCCATCGATTTGTTATGAACGTAAGAATTGGGAATGGTTTAGACAACAGTCGGGGATATGTTATGGATTCTGGTCCAAAATTTCTGGTAGCCGTGATTAATTACGCTGTCGATTTTTTCGTTCCGTTATCCCATTACGATATTAATCATACAGCCAACTTGCTGAAATGTTTAATATTTTGACTGGTCTATGAACATGGCCATGTAGGATCATGAAATATGGAGAGGACCAATCATATTATACTGATTACTAGATATCTGCTACACTATGACCGAAAAAAGCAGCAACACATTCAGCGTGTGCTGTTCAGATAGACCATAAAGCAATATATTATTCCTCGAGGCATTTTGTATCATATATCACATCGATGCCTCTCAACCTAATGCAACATATCATTACAATCCCAGCAAACTCACTACGACAATATGACACCCGTGTAGACAATATTCATGTAATTTCAGTTGTTTATACCTAGGCCACTCCATGTTTTGGACACTATATAGCCATGGATAACTTTGTTAGCAAGATTCTGCAATCGATGTCCTTTCGGTGATTTTATTTAATCAGACACAGATGTATCCAAGAAAATTGCACCGATCGTTTCCAAAGGACCTATTTGCCGTTATATGGCAAAAGAAAACATCACCTTTTGATGGATACGTTCGTGTCAAATGCGGTTCTAGTTAGGGTGAATGATTCAGTCAATTATCAGATTAATTAATTATATTTCACGTAATACAACGGCGAGTCACGCTAACCTCAAGGCACAATCTCCAGTTTTAAAGGTGATAAGCCGATGTGATCATAATTCTAAGCCTTTTGGATATTTATGGCTATCTTTGATCAATATATCTGACTGAGCATCTTGCTTAAAACAACATCTACCTTTAATACACTGTCATAATCTCGCGAAGCTGGACAATGTTAGTATTAATCTTATCAATAGTTGCTCTGATATTATCAATAGCATGAAATAATTAAATAATCCACCTATGTATAGTTTGTAAGACGACCAAGGCCATTCACTCAGCACTTGTAGAGGACATGACTGACATCTATATCGCTTCTTTGTTCACTTCATTTGTGCGGAGATGTGATTTATATTGATTGGTTTTCGTTGGCTCTAACACCAGGGTCTCTTTAAGAAAGGCATTTCAGGGAAGTGAGGAGTGTGACCAACGAATAAGCTGCAACGTTTTGCTGGACATGTAAGTAATCTCGCTGTATTATGAATACCCTGCTATCGAATCAGCCTGTATTGACTCGACTTGTGGAAATGTCACCGGTTAAATAAAATCTAAGGGCCTATTGTGAGTCCATTGCACTATTTGGATTTATTAATTGTTGTTGCAAACATACCTTACTTTGTAAATTTCAGGTAGATAAATTATTGCATCCCCTTGACCCTAATTCAATGGCTGGTGTTCAGGTGTTCGTCATACCTTGCCCGCAATCAAGTCGTGGCAATGGACCGCAACAGGCATTGGGATCGGGTATATGCACTCAAGAAGGATGATCAGCCAATGTAAGTCTCTCAAGACCACTCAACTACTTACTGACTAAATGTCCTATCAGAAAACAAAATACGGATGTCGCACATGTAATGTGTACTAGCTATTTGGCCATATAAGCCATTTTGTTGTGTTACAGGTACAGCGCTCGCTTCAACAAGCAGCCAAAAAGGTGGTCATCGGTTAAGAGGCCAAGATTTACGCCCATATACCAGATATGATGACAGAAATCCTAAGGCCCAAGCAATGCGACAGCAATCACAACAACACCCACAACGCTCTGCTGATGACCCCACACCATCAGTCTGAACATTGCTCCTGTGCCAAGGCCATCTACCCAAGAAACAGTTGAGTTGCAGGTGTCTCGTTTTGATTAAAAATATGATTTGGAAATTTGCTTTGTTTAAAAGTACAAATCTTTTATTAGTCACATTCTTTTGTCTGTAAATCCAAACGGTAATATAAGAACTTATGGAATTGGCAAATGAATAATACATGAACTCATTTCAATGTCACTTCTTTTGTCATCAGGGCTAGAATTATGAACATAAAAAGTCAAATCTGAAGATAACGTGTCATGACTAGTTAACAAAATAATGTGATCATAATTCCTTTCTTCTGTGTTTGAGAGACGAAAATTTTACTGATATTTGAATGCTCATTCCATAAAACAAATAGACAATAAATTATGAGATTTTTGAAACAAAAATGTTCAGAACAAATAATACCTCATGTTTTGTGAGACTATGCAATTTCAATACTGAGACTTATCAATATAATCCACACAAAAATACCAATCAGAACAATGAGATATTTCCTGACTAAAATTACAAATTAAAACACTTAAGCTTAGTATATTACAAAAAAAACTACTTTGTATTAAGCCTGTATACTGTCAATACTTGTCAAAGAAGAGGTCTCTGATCTTGTACCACAGGAGGGAGTTACCCTCCTGTTGCACTCCCCCAAAAAGCCATGAATCCCCAGAATCAATTGCTGATAGGCACCGTGTCTAAGCAATTTTTTGTATGTCCTCGACAACCAAATCTTACTCCCATAGAAAGTCCACCCGGTACCTGTAAATAACCTCAATGACCATCGGGTCAAGCACAACTCCTTCCATCTGAGGTAGTGCATATGTGAAAAAGTCTGGGCTGTTGGTGCAACATTGCCGCTCCAGAGGGTAGGCATTTCCCTACATTGAAGGCAGATGCACCAGTCTGGTGAAGTGGTAGTTGATGGAGGGTGGAATCCTTCTTTCGGCGGTGTGGGTTGTCGGGTGATTGTAAGCGCAAACTGTGGCTGTCTGTCTAACCATCAACCAGCAACTGCCACACCCTATCCAAATCCAGCCACCGCACTAATGTCTAAAAATACTATGAGTAATCAAAAGTCTTCATTTTGATTGGTTGAATATCTCCAATGCAAATAGCTCTCTGTGACCAAAATTGCATAAAGGTTTTTGGAGCAGCCGAAGAGTACTAACTGCTTAGTTGTACAATACCTTCAATTTCTCTCTCCATGACAGCTATAAAGAGTTAGCAGCCACTCTACTCTGCTGTATGGCCTGGTTAGTTATTGGTGTTTTGCCAAGGTAGCCTCTGCGAACACGATTGACTCGCTTTCGGTCTTTCGCGATCTACAAACAAATGAGAACTAGTGGAAATATATGGTTCGATAGGACCAACATGGGACCCCCTATTTACTGACAAAGTGATTCAATTAGGTAAGACAAGCCTAAAAGTACCTTGTTTGAAGAAGGTGGGGCTCCCCTGCCACCTCTTCGGGCTGGTCTGCAACCTCCACCGACTTGGACACCTGTGTCATGGTGAACAATTTCAAACCATGAAACACAGCCTTCCCAGTTCTTAATGTATGTATTGAGTTCAATAAAATACCCTTGATAAGAATCCAATTCAAATAACATAGGAACCAACCTCAGTTCCACACAGGTTGTCAGAATCTGTACCATGATCCCTTCCACGGCCTTTTCTTGTACGTAATCCCCTTAAAATTTGAAAGTGGGTTGGTTCAATTTAATTAATGAATGGACATGACAAGAATAATTCAATCAATAATGTGCATCCAGTGGGCTTTTGTTGCTGAGAAATAACCCTCTTCGGAGTTTCCTCTCATATGTTTTGAATGTGTGGTATTGTTTATTGCTATTGTCACTGCTTTGATGGGTTTTATTGAGGGTGGGGATGGCATTCTTCAGATTATTACATTACAATTGAATTATTAAGGCATAGCATATGGAAAAGCAATATCACTATTTGGTGAGAGCAGTAGACAATGTTATGACACACCTAAGCTCATATTTTTTATAATATCATTATTGCATACCTGGTTTTCGTCGTATACTGTAATAGAGCTCAAATGATTAATATGACAATAGCGCTGTAAGAGATAATAAGTAGCGCATCTACAATCACTCGTATAGTGGTTCTCATTCGTGATGAAACCATACATCATATGTAAACTTTAGCTTTCTGCGATATTGAAAAGTTTTTTGTGCTATCAAGTCCACAATAGGACCACCAAGTTGTAAACCAACGATTTCGAACACATAATATAATCCAAACTTAATATGACTGATTAAGATGATTGTAGATAATCTTATCAATTACATGTGGCCACAAGCAATCCAACTTGTATGTAATTACAAATCTACATATCATTATGTAAATGAACACAGATAATACTTACTGAAAAACGTAAAGGTCTCCGGCTAAGAAATATCCTGTTCATCTTCCGAGATCATCAACTCGAAACTCCATCCCACCACGATCAGCAATTGTTTTGGCCACTTCACTGATTGGGTCCAGGTGAATGTTACTGGCACTCACGATCACATCAGCCGACACTCGTTCTATGTTTTTGGTCACTGTCTGTACCGCCGAACCTTGATCAGTCTTTAATGTACACTCTGATCATTAACACCGAATCCGGTTGCTATGGCGACATTATCAGCAAACGACTGTTTCACAGCCTTCATCACTTCGTCGTTCTGAGTTTCCCGGCTTTTGACTTTGGAAGCAGCAGTATCTTCGCTGCTTGTAGATCTCAGAACATGTCCGGTCCCATCACTCAGAGATCCGCTCACCTTCTTTCTTCCACATCCCATTCTCCGTACCGACTCGAATGAATGCCCCCCCCCCCCCCCCCCCCACTCTCAATCTTATCATCTACCTGCTTGGAATCACGAACAGACGTGGCAAACATACCATCCACAGTCTTGGCTAACACTGAAAAAGTTGACTCAGCTTTTTGCCCAGGCCCGTCCCTCATATCAAAGTGTACGGGTGCTGGGGGTGTCGACCCAGTTCCAACTTGGTGTATTGGATGACCTCGCAGGTTCCCTTCGGGGTCAAGATTGCTTCATGTGTGTTCTTGCCGATTTCATGTCTGTAGCTGGTTGTAAATGAACTCCAGTTGGATTTGTGCATATTGGATATGTAGCAGTGCACCTTGTAGCAAATAGGTTGATAACAAATCTTGCTTACATAATCTACACTTTCATTTCATATGGTTTAAATCATAAAAGCTTCTTTGCATGATATTGTATTCATACTTACAAGTCAAGTCATGGTGGTAACTTTGTTTAATACAGCAGGGCACTTTGTATGGTGAGCTGACCTTCCTCTCTACACGCCACACGAGGCCTCGAGGTCTTGACAATACTTGTCTACATTGGTCTACATTCGTTATGAAAGTAGGATCTATCTCGGCAGAACACTCGCTTAAAGCCTATAAAGATAGAGACAGTTGATAAATAGATATGACACAGTAGGCTGAAAGCGGTGCAAAATCCATAAATAGAGAGGACACCCTAAACTGAAAACACGGGAAAATCCATGAATGGAAACGACACATTAGGCTGAAAACACGGGGAAATCCTTTCGAAATCTTTATATCAGAATATTAAAGATAAAATGTAACACTCTCTGACCTTAATCGACATCATCAAAAAACGTTTTTACACAAGCATTTAGAAGTAAATCCATCATTACAATTAAAAATGTTCACAATGGCAGTAGCTACCTGCTTAGGTTGTGGTCTGACTCGGAGATGCTTGCCATGCAGCTGATGCGACGCAGTGCACACGTTATCTAGAACTATAACAGAAACAAACACTACCAACTATAATAGTTTATTCAGGATAGTTACACTCAGTTACATAGTTACACCACTTTCAATGTCCAGGGCCCTGTCATCTTACTCACAGAGAAATTCACCACCCCGTTGAACCGGAAGCTCATTAGTATTACATTGAATTTTTGTGTTTTGGGCAGGAGTTAATCAATATCATTAGATATAACATACCTCCTGGGTCAACATTGTGTACTATCGTCCTTGTGTAGTAAGTTCCAAGTGGGTAGAGAATGTAAGAAATTTCTCCTCCGCCATTGTCAGAATTTAAAAATAATGCTTTCAATTCTTTTTTCCTTGTGACAGCAGATAAGTTGCTATCTAAGGAATCCATGACTTTTTTATATGTGATATCATTTGGATGACAGAGATATCAAATACTTAAATTACCCATTATGTGTTAAGTGACACCTCTCTAGTGAAGGCTAGTTAACTTTACTATCTATAAGTTTTGGTAATATGTAAAGCAACTATTTGATGAGCAGTAAACTATTCTAAAACATGGTGGTTGATTGCGGTGTTTCAATCTTCATGATCGTTGTAGGACAGACCACATGTTTTGAACGATTGATTAGGAAGCGAATCAGGATTGTATGTTTAACAATACATGGCAACAAATTGCTGCGATGTAATAATTTTAACATCTATGCGATGCGAGGGCATTGTCTATCCTACACCAACTCGGGACTTGGTCGCAGCTCTCCTCTCTTTCCTGTCCAGCATTAGGGTCCTCATCTCCTCTGTGTCACTGAGGCCAACATCCCGCCGCAAAGTGTCGATGAATTTTGCTCGCCGCCGTCCCCTTCTGCTAGTTCCCTGATTTGGCTCCCACAAGATGATGTAATGGGCTGCCAGCCCCGGGTGTCGAATGCAGTGGCCTGTCAGACCCATCCTCTTCCCCTTGATCTTAATTGAGATACGCGGAAGGTCTCCATGCAGGTCATAGTTGTGTACATGGTCTTTCCAGGTAACGTCAAGTGCCATGAGCAGCATCCTGGTATAGACACCATCAAGGAATTTCTCTTGCTGTACAGTTAAGGTCAGTGTTTCAGCGCCGTAGAGCAGTACTGACTCGATTGTTGTCACAAAGAGTCGCCTCTTGAGGTCGTCGCTGAGCTTGGCCTTCCACACCTTCTTCGTTGAGTGTGCCACACTCCATGCCAGATCCCTCATGACCTTCAGCTCCTTCTCTGTCGAGTCAATGTAGCCCGGAGGTATTTAAAGTCCTCCACCACCTCTAGCACTACTCCATCGCCAGTGACGACAGTCGTGTCCTCGACGTTGAAGGCAAGCACTTTTGTCTTTTTGGCATTGAGATGAAGGCCGATCTTCTTGTACTCTGATTCCACTGCTAGCATAGCACCTGTGCTTTTTCTGCTGTGTTAGATATGAGGTTAATATCGTCAGCATAGTCAAGGTCAGTCACCATGACTGGTCCGACCCGCCGGCTTGTCCTGGAGTGAGTGTGGAGCCCAGTTGTTCCTCTTTGCCGTCAATTGTCTGCCTCAATGCATAATCAAGGGTTAGAACAAATAGAAAGGGGGCCAGTGTGTCGCCCTGGAGTACTCCTGCTTGTATATCAAAGGCACTTAGAAAAGATATTAATTTTCCTCTGTGTACGGTGTCGAAGGCCTTATGGAAATCGATGAAGGTGAGCATCTAAGGGGTTTTTTTCTCAAACATATTTGTTGGTAGAGGTTGTAAGAGTATCATAGCTGAATTTTTTTTTATATACTGTGTAGCCGTTATTTCTATTTTCTGCACTTTCCCAGTGTTGCCACGGTTCCTACTTTGTCGTAATATCTATTGTCACTCCATGATTTTTTAACCAAATACACTACATTCAAGGTGATTTGTTGATCAATATATTTTCTCAAAAGTGGGGACAAAGCATGAGCGGTGCATTTCATAAGACGGCTGGATTAACTAAACCTGGGAAATAACTATGGCGGTTTCATTAATTTCACCGTTTACCGTCTTTAATTTATCAACAGCCTTAGGCCAAGTTTGGCTCTGGAATTATCATGCGAGTTTTCACACGCAAAGAACAAAACGCACAAATCGTAGCTTATTTTACCGTTTTCATGGTCAGCAGGAATTAAAACAATCGATATAGATAAAAGAGTAGAACGATAGTTCATCACAAGCTCGATTTGACTTACCTGACAAGTATGAAGTACCCGTTTAACTCAAACCTTGACGTTTCTCATAGAGCTCTAGCTTGCGTTCATAACGATCTAAAATACTTCCAGAGGTATGATCCGCCGTCATTGTTAGCAAATATCAACAAAAAATTGGTGAAAACTGAGTATGCATCGTTGCATTAGGTTCTATCACTGTTTAAATTTCCACCTCTGACAAAATGGCGTATTTCGCGCCTTGCACTGTGGATAGCGTTTGACGTCATTGTGGGTGATGGATGATTTCGTGTTATCAACACAAAGAAAATATTGGATTAGAGTAACTTTATCAGGAAGCCTTTGGAGGGTTGCAATAGCAACCGAATGTTCATGACGGCAGTTTGTAAATCTTTGTCACAGTTCGCATGATGTCTAAACAACTAAAGAGTAAAAAACAAATCTGCGCCAGACATAGCAAAGCATGGAGACATTGCAAGGGTTCACCTATCAACTAGTATATATTTCATAGTCATCTAAATATATGTATCAAATATATGTTGTTTTGGAAGTTTAGCTTGTATGTATATAGTTCTGGGACACTTGGTGACAGTGCTAAACGTTGGACACGCGAGAATGAACAATATATTTATATTCAACTCTTAATAAGTGAAACAGCTATTATACAGTAACATTGATAACAAGCGATAACCTCAAAACATTGATACATCTCATTACAGAACAAAGTATTAGACATTTAACGCTTCTACACTCACAAATAAATCTGAATGTTATCGGGTCTTCTGAAAATTTCCCATTGATGCAAGACATTATTGTTTGATGAATATCATTTGCAAACTAAGACGCATTGATTGTGGGCTGGAGGAGGTGGGCAATTCATCTCATGTAAATATTAGCACGACAATGTAGCTTAACATGTGCGATAACAAGAGCATGTTTATGGCAAATAAAATAAAATGAAACTTCAGGCGTTCTTCTTTGCGCTTAATCCATACTGACAAACACACCTGGCAAATCATAATATTCAGTCTCTTTTATGAGTCCAAGGACAGGTACGTAAGATGCATGTTTCCGACGGGCCTCAAATAATTGTTTGTTTTTATACAGTCCATTCCCTTTGCCAATTGGGTTGTCGAATTCCACCCCAGCTGTTATGTTTCTCTCTGGGTATTTTTCACCACCTGTGGCATCCTCTAGTTTTCCGATCCAGCGTACAACACCGCCCTCTGGACGCAGGTCAGGCAGCTTTGGATTATCATTCAGCCAAACCACTCTATCTCCGATTTGTATATTGAGTTTTTGAAGATCTTCGCTGGAGAGATTGTGAGCTGGCTGAGATTTCGAACACTCCAAGGTCTCATCATATAATCGTACTTTTGTAAGAGGTACAAAAATACCACAGTTATCGTGGCACTTAAAGTAAGTTGTTTCACGAAATTCACCATCACTCGAGCCTTTGCCAATGTGTTCACCCAATAATTCAACCCCAAAATAGGTACCATCGAAACCAGTGACCTCACCTTTGTATCTCAAAATACCACGGGCTCCCTCAACATTTTTCTTGTTGACAATTTTCACTGTTTCTCCCACTTGGAGGCTGATTCCTTCACTAAGCCATTTCGTGTCAGACAAAATTGCTATTCTTTCTTTTGCTGTCAATGGAATCAAAAGAGACACAAAAGTAGTCACTTCTTCAACGTCTGAAATATGAAAAGTTGCTTTGTTCTCGCTGTCATTATAATTCTCAAGTGAGAGGTGGTTGCCGAAGGACTGAGTAGTTTCTCTCCAAAGAGATCCTTTGTTCGTCTTGTCAGAGACGGTCATAAAACTTCGTAAGGCGGCCATTTAACTGAAAAAGAGAAACACACAAATCTGAAAAGTCATAAGATAATATCAAGGTACAGTGCGAAATTCCATACCGGAAATTCCTTATCAAAGATTTATAGAAATATTGCGCGATCCCTGCCGAGATAAAATTTTCAACCAATTTGTAATAACTGAAGAATTGATCAATTTGGCGGATAATCGAAATCAATTAACTGACTGACAGTAAATTAAGCGAAAAATGATATTCACAAGTAATAGACTCAAAACTAATCAATTAGCTTCAACCATTTGAGCTTGGCGTCACAGTCACAACAAGGGTATCATTGTATGTGATTATACAGATGAAATTAAAAACAATGTGCTATGAAAAAAAACATCGTGCCTCTCCCACCATACCATTCAAACGGGTGACCAATTGACAGCTAGGCGATGACACCAATATGAGCGATGATCACACGGAATCGTTTGATAGTAGCCATGGTAGGTGAAAAGTGAGAAACCCACGAAACCGAAAACGAAACTAGTAACCACGACCGAAACCGAACTTCAGCGAGCGTACACCAGATAATAATAACATTAATAATAATAATAATAATGATGATGATGATGATGATGATGATGATGATGATGATGATAACAGTCAACCTACATGGCGACATATCTTCCTGTTCAGACACAGTTCAGTATCGAGTTTACATGTACCTGACGAGTTTAATGCCTTGCAGCTCGTTCATATTGGTCACCCATTATTTCTACGAAAATAGAAGTGGCGTGATATGATTGGCCATTATCAGTGGTGTTAGAAGCTTACTTACCTTGTCTGTCGAAACGTTGTATAGTGTGATAACACAGGTAAACACTGATATGTAGAGTAACGAAGCTTCGGACAAATCTGAACCGAAAGTAAACACAGTTTCGGCTAAGTTTTGATCGGCAGACGGCGCCCTGCTTTCATCACTCGAGGCGGCCTCGTCTGGGGGCAACTTGATTTTTGTTCGCTGGGTAGCGCTATCTACTTTTGAGCATGTGTCATAGGTCAGATAGGAACGTTGGACCCCGACACAAGATTGATTAAAAGGTGCGTGGGTGTGGAGAGCGTGAAAAAACAACTGTGAAACAGCGTGTTGTGATTCCGACCATGAATAGATTTCTGCGCACGGCGCCACTAACACGAACAGGGGCAGTCAGCATTCATTTTAGTTGTATAGACAGTGGGGGTTCTGGTCCACCCACACTCATCTATCCTATTCCCTTAATTGCAGCTTAAACAAGATTGTTGTTCACCCTAAGTTAAGAGAAAGGCGTCTCGGACCCGACCCCCCAAACAGGGCCGAGACGGTTCTGGCCCACCACCTCTCATCGCTATGGCATGCTGGTTTGTAGGTGTCTACACCGTTAGCGACTATCCACCGAATACGACTATTTTGCAGAGCTCCTTAGCCTTTGGTTTTGCAGCCTTTCTTGGTCTTGGTGGTGGTCTTACACCTGTACGGATTTCTTTAGCCCTGGCTTCTCCTATATTGTATTCGCGTCTTGCCTGCCGGATAGATGGACTTTTTCGCACACCTTCTAGACCACTTTCTGATAGCACTGTTTTTTTCCCCATAGTATAAATTTACAAAGGGTGCACAGTGCGCCTTTCGCAAGCTCTTGTGACACTTGCTGACAAGCTCCTGTAGGCGCTCAATAAACTCGTTCTTAAACTCCAGATCTCTCACTATGTCCTTCAGTTCCTCAAGATCAAGATCCGCTGAATGAAAAAGAAGCACCCAACTTTTCTCTGATACCTTCCAATGATTCGTCTTTTTCACGTTGAATCAGAGCGTTTTTTTCATCAGTTGAAACAGTCTGATCCGCTTTTACAGATCGAGCCTTATTTTCGCCCTTTATTTGGATATATGTTGTGACCTCAGCTAAAACGAGTTTAAACTCATAGGAGTGATACTACTGACTTTGTTGACTGGGAAGCATTACCACGTGTTCTGAAATTGATTTGGTCACCTGCAGCCAATTCGAAAGGTGTGGTAAACACTCGGACGCCCACATAATCGTGCCTCTGTTTGGTTACATATTATCTGCTTTCTTGGCCACGATTAATAAGAATAGTTACACCCATAAGGGCAGCCCATCCACTCAGACTAGTTGATAGCCCCATAAGCAAAACTCGACCAGGCACCAGCATAGGATATCCATGGTCAACACCACTGACATTATCACCAAATGATCATCCATGCGTTCCATTAACCAACGGACTCATTTCTTTCGCCCAAATAGTAATGAGGGGCTTCAGTGAAGGCTGGTTGTATAGCGCATCAATATCCGTTTTTTTAACATATTATGAGAGGTCGGCGCTTTGATCCGTTTTCTGTTGAGGTCCATAAATAGTCGCTTTTATTGACATATTGTAAATTGAAGAACAACACTAATGGGAAGTTCGTGATTGTTCAATAGACGTCCTTATCATCCCTTAACTGAACCTTCAACTCGTTCACAGCTCCGCCAGTAACACGTTTTGACACAGGATTAGCGATGTTTGTGGTTATAATATCACCAAAAGAGCCACTCTCAAAGCACACATTTCAAGAAGCATAGTGGGCGCACCATCAAGCATGTTGTGCGTGGTACTGACTTGATCGAGGTGGATTAAAGATGCTTAAGTTGATGGGCCGGTCACCTTTGTAAGTACCTGAAGGAAGCCATTCTCCACCCAGATCATTAATAAGACCCTATGTTTTTAACACACAGTCGTCACATCGTTAAGTCCCATTAGGAATAGGAAGGGTAATAGTCCCATCTAAAACATCAACCTCTAAACTAAGACCTATAGATGCAAATACCTCCTGCATAAGTTTGAAGTTCCAGAGGCCAGGTCTCAAATGGGCAACCTATGATGGGCTATTCTTGGTGCTCAGGCGCAGACCCACTCAGGGAATCTAGCTACAGGCACATTCTTTGACACCGAAAGCAGTTTCAGGCTAATATTGAGGATGCTATCAACTCAACAGTTGTCACTCCCTCATCAATTAGCAGGTATCAAAACCTCCTTCGAATGATTCCTCAAAGGTTTATTATATGTTTGGAATGGGCCGCCATTTGAAAAGTAGCTGCTCTGCCATCCATCCAGCCACTTTTGCAGCTGACTTGAGCAGCCATGATACGATGGAGAAGGGCTATTGCTGCCTTATCAGCTAGGCTCTTCAGGACGCTTGCCAAGGAGTTCAGCTGTTTTTTAATCCATTCCTTAACACCGGGCTTGTATAGCCTTGTCAAGTCCTATAAGATCCCTGACTGGCGAACCATCTGTTTTTGTACTTAGGTCTTCTATAACGTTATGAATGCCTTCTATGAAGCTTGCTTCATCTACACAACCTTGCTCTGTCACGGCTTCGATGTTGCTCATTTCTAACTTTGGCAGCAGCTTGGTCTATACCTTGGAGGGCTTTTGGATATTTCAGGGATCACTCCAAGAGCCCGAGCAAGCTGTGCACTGCACTTATCTATTCTACTAGACGAGAGGAATTTGTTGGGATTGGTCTTCCATGCCAGAAACTTCCACTCGCGGCCCAATTTCACCCAAAGTTCACCTTCTTTATACGATCTAAACTATAGAGTGGCCTGCAGCCCATGCTAATACATTGCCTTCTCCCACCTCGTAACTAAGACATTTATTTCTTCTGGGGATCCCACCTGATCTTCTGTTAACCAAGCAGGCATTTCAGTAATAGCCCATGGTGGAGTAATCGCCTCATCATTAATGAAGCTAATCTCATCCCTCTCCCCTACCATATCCCCCTCCTCCTCTGTTAACTGTGGGGTTATCAAATTCTTCCATGTTACTGTGTTAAAGATATACTCGCTATAATTTAATTGATTGGTAACATGATGAGAACGGACGCAAACTAAATCCATACCGCCGGATACGTGAGACCCTCTTGGTAAAGAGCGTATGACAGTCTGTAGTTATTACAAACAATCCAAGCACTATTGACCAGAACCAATAACTGCTGGTCTGCATCCCCAATCTAGGTGCGGACGACGTCATTGTCCCAGGGACAGCACGGCTGGCCTTTACAATCACGCTGACCTCGACTGATGCTAACCGCAGCTTTGTGCAAGGCCTGGGTCGCGCCGTTGTTAAGAAAATGACAATCAAAATTTCTGGCAATGAGGTCATGTCTATTGATGACAGCGATGTGTACCACTGTTATAACGACTTGTGGCGGACTGCACAGTAGAGACAGGGCCTCCAGTATCAGGGCATTGACACATCAGATGACAGAAACGTAACTAAGATAAGAGTGGGGGCAGGAGACAAGGATGAGACCGAGGAAGAGGACAAGGCCGTAGCCGATGTGTATAGTGACGTTCCGCTTGACTTTGAACTCCTCGGGAGCCACATGTCATTCTACCTGAGTGCACTTAATGACAGAATATGAGCTCACAGTCAACGACTACAGAAGTGCGATTCACGCAACGGGCAACACCTTCAATTCCAGCTACACAATTGATGGCATCTCCTTAGAGTATGACGTGGTTACCCAACCAGAGTTGGCCCGTGTGATACGCACCCAGTTAAATGGTTGGCTCTCGATTCTGTATGAGCGTGTGCTTCGTCACAGGAAGCTTGCATACACACTGTGGAACATCAACCTGAACGTGCCGGCTCCCAGCATGAAGGGCATCCTAATGGTCTTTGAAGACCGAGCCTCATTCACCAGGAAGACAGAGTCGTTCTACAACTCAAAGATTACAAAAGCCGAGGTGACCATTGAGGGCATCCCCAACCAACTCTATGCCCAGGGCATGCGTTATCGCACCCTAGGGTAAGGCTTAGATATTATTTATGTCCTTTTTTGCGTGTTCCTTTTCACTTCTCATTTACCAACCCAGCTTGTGAGTGCACAGGTAAACGAAAGACTCCGTCTTGAACTAAGTTTGGTTTATTTACAGAAAACGAGGTAGAAGTGGTTTTCTTGCAGTCGAAGTGAGTGAGTCTCTTTTGGAGTCTGTCTACGAGCCTGTTCTTTGGATCTTATATACCAAAGAATTGGCGTTACCGCCTCCATATAAGGAAAGGAATAATCGACCATCCCAAAGCTACTTCCTAGCTATCTCAGCGCAGTCTACTAAGTTTACATTTCCAGACGGTCGTGTTCGGCTGTTGTTTGTGGGCAGACAGGATGCGGGAAAACCGAAGGGCCCTTCTTCGATGCTTTAAAGAATATTGTGATCCTCTGCCCTATCATCCATTTTAACAAGGCCTATCAGTCGCAGTCATGGGTGTGGGATGATTCAGAGGTGTACGTGGTTGATCTAGAGGAGCGGCTCCATGACCACTTGAGGGCTTTCTACCATTGTTTTAAGGGTGAGGCTGCCCTGTAGATTATTGACGACTGTTCGGCATCAAAGGCCCTGACCAAGACGAAAGACATGTTATCCGAACTGGCCTTTAGCGGCCGCCATACCCAGCAAAGTGTCTGGGTCCTCACCCAAAAGCACAACTCTGTGCTGAAGGACCTACGTGAGCAGACCTCCTGGGTGCTCTTTCACACCAACCTGTGCAATAAAGAAACGTATGTGGTGCACTATAGGAATCTCAAGCTCTACCTATCTCTGGGAATGAGGCTTACCAAGATACACCGTATCTCGACATAAAGTATTTTATGATGACCTGGCTGCCCTGCATATGCACAAAACCCGCTTAGAGTTAAATCGTCCGGTGTATGTAGGCATGTGCATACTCGACCTCTTCAAGTACCTGATGTACGACTTCTATTATAACACAATGAAGTCCAGATATGGTAGCCACCTTGGCTGCTGCAATGAGATATTTGCATTCATTAAATGAAAATCGGGTGATTGTCACATATGTCCGTTCCAGATTGACCACTGCCAGTTTTTTAAATTTTGCAGAATTGTTATAGACTTCGTTGTCAATTCAAAATGCTTTGTTTTTTGCAATTATTGTCTAGCGTGTAATGAGTGGATAGCCTACTTCAATAGGGATTCCTGGGGGTTTTTTTTCTGGTGCTTCCTCGGAATAAGAGTCGGATGTATATTAGTGGTGTACTCACTTTAAAAACGCTGAGACGCTTTGATGTAAAACTTCAAAATTTGATGAACTAATCACCATAAAACTTATAACAGTCGGTGTACATCTTTATGTTGCATCAAAATGAAGATGAACAAATCATGAAGCATATTATAAGCACCTAATGCATGAGTCGGTCATATTAAATTCAACGGATAGCGATATTTATCCTTTGAAGCAAGAAAAGAAAACCGATTATTGTACAAGCATTGCTTTCGGGTGTACCTACCGTTGGAAACAAAACACCACGTGTCAAATAACGATGTTCTTGCTAGGCCTTCTGTTAAAGAGCTCGTTTAAAAAGTGTTGATTTTCTAGCGGAGGATATTCTCAAAGCTACTTGTATTGTCCAATCAAGAGGATGAAAGAAAATACTTAAGCACATGTATTTCCGTCACGGTGGACAAATGACGCCTTTCACTGTAAGGTCATATATCCCATTGGTATTTGAATCACCAAACAAAGGTGACGTCTTCTCGGAAATATATACCTGTTGAGGGAGCTATGGCTTTAGCCTGATGCGTATGCGTTAACACATGAAATATCAATTGTTATCGCAAAAGCGGCATTTAAAAAATCACCAAAACTAAAGACCAGCGGCTATTCCTTACGTCACATTGACAACCCGAACCATAGATGCATGATACTGGGATTCTTAACTTCAAAATAAACATATTGATTGTTTCGTACTCTGTTGGTTTGGATACATGTTAATATTTAGGCTTAAAAGATGTCATGCAAACTGACTTATATCAAACCCCATGATTTCGCATTGTGCCAGATACATACAGCATTGAGCGCGACGAGGATACTCCTTGAGCGATGCCATGCGTTAGCAATACCTACCTCATAGCACTTGAGTGTCGTTTGAGACAACTAGTCGGTCTCTGCACTATACACAGACACGGTCGCAGCTATTGAAGGAAAGTGATTGGCAATTCATTGATCGACGTGGGCCAGCAATTACAGAAGATACTGGCTGCTTGACGGTGGCAATGAGGGTGGGCATGAGGGTGGGGTAACGGCAGTGATTAGGATGGGGCAAGGGCGGGCGTGAGGTTGGGGTCTAGGCATGTGTAATAGCATGTAATAATAATGTTGATGATGGCGGTAGTTATTTTATTGTAAGAGGCGGATTGTGATGTTGTGTTTGTGATAATACAGGACTCCGTTCGCTATTGTGACGCGGTGATATTACTGTTATTGATAATGTAATATGATAATGGATGGGAGGGGTTGTGGGGATGGGGTGGCGCGTAGGACTGAAAAGAGTAGGTTTGTACTGGTATAAGGCATTATGATGGTTGGGTTCACGTTATGATGTATCGATTTGTACTCGAATGTATTATGTCGGATAACATCGTTACGTTTTTCTACGTATTTTGGGATTTTTACAGGTGTGCGATAATCTTTTCAAATCTGAATTGTGTTGAATGTTGAGCTTGCGTAATTGCATACGTAGTTGTTGGCCTTGTGTGTTGTGGGGCTGGCATTGAAATGTGTAGTGGTGCATGGTTTCAGGCACTTGGAAGTGGTCATGCGTGTCTCTATCAAGTATCAAGCATTCAATGATCGAAATCCGGATGGTCGATGAATGGTAGTTAGGCTGTGGGTTGCCTAGGGCTACGGATCGATTACTTAATTATGTTGAGGAAGCACTGTCTCCAAAATTTGGATAAAAAAAGAGATACCCGGGTTCGTGTAGGTGGATTCTGTGAGTATATTGTAGTGTTTCTAGGCCGCTTACTTGTTACTTATCCAGCCTCAAGGAGCCAAGTCCCTGATCAATAGTTCCCAATTAAAGCCAAGACTGACACTCGAGAGCTAATCAGGCAACGCTGACAAGTAAACACCGAGAAAGCGACTTAGCTGTCAGGGTCACCACGATATCTTTGTCTTTATTGTATTTCATACTTTCGATTTGTATGTACAAAACTGATGTAGTGGTAAAGATGATGTGCATGTTTGTATCATATTGCTTGTCAATTTATTGTGATGAATTTGTTGGTAATTGTGTACTCTCTGGCCTAGTGTAGTGGTGGTGTGCAGTGTGTGTTACTGCTACTATGTGGTGTGTTGT
The DNA here is from genome assembly GCA_034190875.2 of Urechis unicinctus. Lineage (NCBI taxonomy): Eukaryota > Metazoa > Annelida > Polychaeta > Xenopneusta > Urechidae > Urechis > Urechis unicinctus. The sequence goes on from CM067351.1 coordinate 64,993,412, forward strand.
GTGTGTTACTGTGTGGTGTGTAGTGTCTGTGTGTGGTATGTTACTGTGTGGTGTGTAGTGTCTGTTACTGTGTGGTGTATGTTACTGTGTGGTGTATGTTACTGTGTGGTGTGTAGTATATGTGACTGTTACTGTGTAGCAGACTTGAATGCTCCTATTGGTGATTAGTTGTTGTATAAGGTGATATTATTGCCTTTATAACTTGTGTGAGTTTGTTTAAGAATTCCGTTTTGCCAAACCATGTGGTGTGCTTTTGTTATGTCTAGGAAGATTGCTGAAGATGGCTGTACTTATTTTCTTGACTAATTTTGGTTTATTGATGGTGCCTGAGAGTTTGATGATGTTGGCTTGAACCTGATTGGTTGATGTTGGCTTGAACCTGATTGGTTGATGTTGGCTTGAACCTGATTGGTTGATGTTGATGATATTGTGTTTACTGAAGTACCACATTTCAAATGTTTTGCATATGTGTGATGTAAGTGCTTTTATTCTGTTAGAAATGGGATGATTTGGTTCTTGTCGGGTTTTCATATGGGGATGACAGTGCTTTGTTTCCATTGTGTAGAGTATTTCCTGTAGGTCCTGAATTGGTTAAGTATTTGTAAGGTAACTTCTTGAGCTGTTTGTGTCATGTATTTAATGCAGGAATAGTCAATGTGATCTGGGACTGTGTCTTTTTTGTTAAGTAATGCTTGTTGAGTTCTTGAATCTTAAGTGGTACATTAAGTGGGTGCTGTTGTTGTTTGGGTGGATTTTCTAGTATGTATTTATGATTTGGTCAATTTATTGTTTGTGGTTATTGAATGTAATGCTGTGGTTGGTGCTTGTTGTCTGTAGGTGTGATGCTATTTGATTAACTTTTAGTTTGTTTTCTGTGGTGAGTTGATTGTATGTGTGTTGATAAGTTTAGTTATTGTGTGTTTGGTGTCTTTTCCTTTAAGTTTTGTGACAGAATACCAGAGATTATCTAAGTTTGTTGCATGTATTTATCCACAAATTTACTTCACTGTTTTTTCCTACACGAAATAAAGTCACTTGGAAGTTTTGTGGGGTGTGTGAAATTTCTAAGAGTGTCTTATATTGCTTGTGTACATTCAAGGGTTTCTTTTATGTTTTTGGTTGGGTATTGTGTGGTTTCTTTTAATTTGTTTTGCACTGATTTTTTTAAGATGATGGATGGTGTTATATTCTAAGTGTGTGTCTATTGGTGCTTGTGAGAATGCAGCAATGGCTGCTGTTTACTTGTGAGTGCTTTATAGTGTTTGTCAGCAGCTGCATAATATTTGTGTTGTTTTGTTATGATCTCTAGTTTGTTGTGTTTTGTGGCAGGAGGGACATTTTGTGTTTGCTGTAGGGGGTGTTCCTCTTCAGTAATGATAAGATAATGGAAATGAGATGGTAGATGAAAGTGCAGGCAAGTGAGACAGTGCAAAAAAAAATTAAAGAGTGATGCAAAGAAAATTAATACTTAGCTGGCTAGTTGACACAGATAGTCCAATTTTTGGTTAACGAATAGCAAACGTAAAGGAGGGTCGAAGGCGGGCGTTTCGGTGGTATCATGGCGGGCGTTAGTGATGTCATGGCTGGCGTTAGGGTGGTATCATGGCGGACGTTAGTGTGGTGTCATGGCTGGCGTAAGTGTGGTGTCATGGCGTTAGGGTAGTGTCATAGCGGGCAATAGGGTGGTATCATGGCGGGCGTTAGGATGGTGTCATAGCGGACGTTAGGGTAGTTTCATAGCGGATGTTAGTGTGGTGTCATGGCGGGCGTTAGGGTGGTGTCATGGCAGACGTTAGGGTAGTTTCATAGCGGATGTTAGTGTGGTGTCATGGCGGGCGTTAGGATGGTAACACGGTGGGCCTTAGGATGGTGTCATGGCGGACGTCAAGGCTTGGATTGGGTCACAACAGGGAATGGTATGGGGCCATTGTGGGGAATAGGACAGAGTCACGGCGTGCATAATGATTGGGTCACGGCGGGGTGTGGTCATTGTAGGGACGGGCTCCTGTTTAGCTTTAGGACGGGGTCATGGCGGGTATCAGGGTGTGGTCATTGTAGGGTCGGGGTCGCGGCAGGGATAAGGATGAGGTCAGTGTGCGGAACAGGAAGGAGTCACTGTGGGCATTAGGATTGGGTGACGGCAGGGAATATGACGGGGTAATGTCGAGCGTTAGGTTGGGTTCATGGCGGGGAACAGGACAGGGTCACAGCGGGGGTTTAGGGCTGGGTCTCAGCGGCGATCAGGGTAGGATCACGGCGGCGATTAGGGTAGGATCACAGCGGCAATTAGGGTAGGATCACGGCGGCGATTAGGGTAGGATCACGGCGGTGATTAGGATAGGATCACGGCGGTGATTAGGGTAGGATCATGGCGGCGTTATGGTGGAGTCGTGACGGAGATTCATGGTCTATAGAGTAACCGTTTTGAATATGCACTGTTTAACGGCATTTTCTACCATCAATAACTTTATGTAGCAAGGTTCGCACAGGCCTTGATAACTCCTTGAATTTTGTTTGGCCTGACCTGTATGAACCATGTGTAGGTTATTCTTAATTTATGAGATCAGGCGGCTTGTTTTACCAAAATAAACCCACCAACAAGGTGACTAAATGACGTCAGAGACCGGGTCAAGGTTAGCTCCGGTCGAACGGTAATATAAATATATACTGTTCTGATACAACATTTTACGCGCGTCGGCGAAAACGTGTTTTGGTTGAAGTGCTTCTCTGCGCATCTAGAAAATAACATATATCAGAGCCTGTACCAAAAAAGTCTATGCGCACCAAAAAACTTCTTTATTAAATGTTATCGATAGTTCGTTTCGGAAAAATCGCGATACGATGTCTGCCATTTTGGAAAATATTAATTCCCGCGATTTCCCGCCGCATTGCCTTAGCATCCCGTGGGGTGGGGCACTTGCCCTAACTCGGATAGGGGTGTTCCGCTCGACCTCGAAAACCCGTACCTGTTGTACAAGTTGAGAATGACAAAAAGTATTCCCCGTCGTACAAGGTATTATGCCAATGTATAACCCGTCGTACAAGACGAGAGGCCAAAAAACATACCCGGTCGCGCGGCACATGTATACTACCTCTATACACTTAAGTGCCCCCCCCCCCCCCCCCCCCCCCCCCCCCCCCGGGCTTAGCATTAGTCGTCATTCTGAGCATGCGCGATGTACGTGGTCTTGCATTCTATAACTCCTCACTTGTATGTTTTGCGTTTGGTAGTTGTCTGAATGGATCTCAATTTGTTTTCATTGCGTCGTATTGAGAGAAAGTAAGACGTCTACTCAGTCGTCTTGTAGGGCTAGGTCAAGGTAAACTATTTCCGCTATTTAGGGCAGTTCGGGTTAAATAGGAGTCACTATTTAAATAGTTTCAGCTCAAGCAGGCAGATAGATAATAAGTAGAACGCTGCCTCGTTTTGACTGCGCTATTCAGCAGTTCAGGGAACTATTGACATGGTCACGTATGACTGAGCGCTAAGGTTGTGTTGTCAGCCGATCACTCCCGCACAAATAACTTCAAATGGACCGTCTTTAGTTACCGCACCCGCACAGCTGGATTATTGCCAATATGTATGACGGATGTGGAGCCTGGATTTGCCACCCGATAATATAGTCGTTCCCCTAACAGCATCTCCTGCCGTTAGATGACGTACGAAATATGACGCACACAGCGCGAGCGCCAAGCTCTCCGAAAGCAGGTCGCCTATTCTACCCCCGAGGCCACAGGGGGGCATGAGTAGTGTGACATGACTCATCTGTCTTGTGACCTATGACGTATATGCAAATGTTGCTATTTATAGTCTGTGCGTGTTCATAAGTAGGGAGGAAAACACAGACTCTTCTCAATTTGAAACAGGGGCAGGATGGAATGGTCGCTCATAACAAAGACAGCACTTATTCTGCTCATATACACATGTAACCATGCCGACGGAAGTTCAGCCACTGTGTCTCCAAGAATATTTAAGGAAATTCAGGAATTCGAATCGGCCTTCAATTCGCCAGATTGGTTCTTGGACGCGGGAGTTGACGAGGCGGCGTTGAAGGCTCAGCTTGCGGCAGGACAGCCATTGAGTCAGTCAAGTGTGTCAGCCAAATGTCTAGAAGGACTCCTCGTACAGTCCTATGGAACCAGTAACTACCAACAATGGGCGGTTTACAGTGAGTTACTTTCTTGCCATCCCATGGACTTTGGGATAACCATTATGTGACGACTATCATGATTTCATACCATAAATCAAAGTGCTTATAGCTACGCTTGGAGGGTTCACTTGCACCTCCATCAGAGAAATTATGGGATAGTGCCACCTGTGAACGGCATAGTCCTTTATCATAGCGTCTGTTATAATTCCCCGATTAATTCGGGGGCGTGGTCGCCTTGCTCAATCAGAGATCTACACCTAACTCCGACCTCAACCATCTAGATCTAACTCCGACCTCACCCATCTAGAGCTAACTCCGACCTCACCCATCTAGATCTAACTCCGACCTCACCCATCTAGATCTAACTCCGACCTCACCCATCTAGAGCTAACTCCGACCTCACCCATCGCAACCATAGAACGCTTAAACATGCAAATACTTTTCTTCGCAAATAAGTGCAAACATAAGAATACTCAGTACATGTAAATAACCAAAAGGACGCATAAGCACCACTCGAACGCTCCTGACCGCCCTCCGTACTCCACAACGACCTCACTCACACGCTCCTTACCGCCGTCCGTACTCGACAACGACCTCACTCACACGCTCCCGACGGCCGTCCGTACTCCACAACGACCTCACTCACACACGCCTGACCGCCGTCCGTACTCCACAACGACCTCATTCACACGCTCCTGACGGCCGTCCGTACTCCACAACGACCTCACTCACACGCTCCTGACCCCCGTCCGTACCCTCCACAACGACCTCACTCACACGCTCCTGACGGCCGTCCGTACTCCACAACGACCTCACTCACACCCCACCCCTGACCATTGTCCGTTTACCCCCTCCACATCTGAACGCTGTCTACCACATTCATGCATTCCATACATCTACCGAATTCAAACATATATACTCACCTGATACAATGCTATTGGCTTAAATGAACCTCGATCCTGTTGCAGTGAGGGACGCCAACGGTCGTGCCATGCCAGGTATTTACGCAGGTAACTTCCTATGGCTTGGCAGCTACGATCAATGTATAAGGAAAGAGACGAAAGCAACGAACTGGGAAACGCCCGAATACTCACTGACGCACAACTTCGATGGCCAGTACTGTAAACTAAACTACTACACAGTAAGTATCTTGTTTTGGGGGACCAAGTAATAAGGTTGTGTTTATTTTGTTCAGGTGGACAAGTTGCGGTGTCAACGGGGTGTTCTTTCGTGGGATTCAAAGTTAATGATATCCGTTATGATTTTTAAATAAGAATCAGTGCAAACTAAGACCTCAAATGCAATAAAATCATCCATTACTGCAACAGTTTGATTTCCAGCTCTGTTCATCATTCCGTCCTTGTTACCTTCGTTATTGTGAAATATAACTGTAATACGCGTAATTGTCTTTCTACGGATGCTGCCATGACGACACTGATGTGCGTGCGTGAGCGTTATCGATATGCATCGCACATGACTCCAACCTACCTACCTACCTACCAACCTCTACCCCACCCCACCAACCTCTATCCCACCCAACCAACCTCCCCCCAAAAAAACCAACCTCACCCAACCCACCAACCAACCCAAAAACCAAACCAACCTCCACCCAACCACCAACCTCCCCCCACCCCCAAAACCAACCAACCAAACCCACCCCACCAACCTCCATCCCCCACCCCCAACCAACCTCCACCCCCCCCAACCAACCCCACAACACCCAACCAACCTCCACCCCACCCCACCCAACCCTCCACCCCACCCAACCACCCACCAACCCCACCAAACCACCCAACCCCACCCCAACCTACCACCCCCACCCAACCCAACCACCCCCACCCCCACCCCACCCCACCAACCCAACCAACACTCCTACCACCCCCCCCAACCACCCCACCCACCCCTCAACAAAACCCAAACCCAACACCTACCCACCCCACCCGAACCAAACCCAACAAAACAACCCACCCCCCCCACCCCCACCCTAACCCAACCCAAACCCCACCCCCCCCACCAAACCCAACTCCCCCCACCCCACCCCAACCAACCTCCACCCAACCTACCAACCTCCACTCCACCCCACCCTACCCACCCCACCCAAACCAACCCCACCAAACCCCCCCACCCCCCCCACCCAACCCCACCAACCTCCACCCCCACCCACCCAACCTCACCCCACCCCTCCCAACCTCTACCCCACCCCACCAACCTCCACCCTAACCCCACCAACCCCCAACCTCCACCCCACCCCCATACACACATCTAGATTGACCACTTAAGACTTATCGATTCATACCTACTTATGTAAACACAAACATAATCATTGGTTTTGAATTAAAACGCCAAAGAAAGTCAGCTTTGCTGTAAATGAAATGCTAACTTTCCTTCTATAAATCGATAAAGTTCCCTAGCGTCAAGTTATCTGTTGACGAAGGGCTCTGTTTTCGATGACAAGCCGTCTAACATGGGTCCCATCAAATGTTGAATCGTGTTATTTCACCTTTGTGGATATTGTAGATAGAAGAAATCAAGAGAGTATCGATTGGTCTTTGTGCCCCAAGCACGTGTTCTGAATCGGATCTGACAGCCATCTTTAATGGCAAGCTGTTTAACAGCTCAAGTGAGTACATACAGCCTTGTTAGAACATTAGGAACATTAAGCATAAAAGATCGATGCAAGGAGATGGCGATGGGTCCGACTGACTGTGATGCTTAAAGCGGCATTGCTCACCTGGATAAACACATTCGATCATGTCATAAATGTCAGGAATAGGATTTGACCTTGATGAACTCGCGACCTTCTGGCTCTAAGTCAATCGCTTAAGCTCAAGGCTATAGTTGATCTGTTAATCTCGAGTTCAAAGTAATGACATCAACAAATATTGTCTTCGCCCACTTCGCCAGCCATTCCCTCTGCTTGCCGCGACAGGTTAATAACGTACGTTTTCTTATTATCTGCAGGCACACGCGCATTCCTGGGCGCAGAATGCGTAAAGGACACAGCACTTGGTGATAGCACAGCGGCCATAGTTGCCACGTACGCTTGCAATCTCATATACATATAACACTCGTTGATCACATTGTCATCTCCTACATCACCATCCATCATCATCATCATCATCATCATCATCACAATCGTCGTCATCGTATTAATGATAATTGTTACTATCTTCGTCGGCATCATCGTCACCATGATAATCACCATTATTATTTTCATCGTAATTATCATCGTCGTCGTCACTATCTTAGCCATTATTATCATCATATTTGTCATAATCGTCGCCATCCTTGTCATATTTATTTCCATTGACAATGTCAATTTATGATAATCATCATCATCATCATCATCATCATCATCATCATCACCGTCATCATCAACATCATTTATTAAGCGCATTTTAAAGGGCAATACACTGGGTTCAAGTGCTATTTGTGGTTTGTTCATTACAGCGTGGTGTTGGGCCTCGTAGGCGTGCTCGTGTTGGTAGCAACTGTGGTGGAATATCGTTATAAATGCCGAAACAACTGCAAGAAGGGCTGCAAGCAGACATCACCTGCCAGTTCAGAATTGCAGGTCGTCGCAGGCTCTGAGAGTGTAACGAGGTCATCCCTTACTCAATCACCAAAGGTTTACGAGGCGCACCAGTCCTCTCCCGGGGCAGATGTTGAAGCTCCCTCGACAAATGGCGAGATCCTCATACCAGAAGCTGCGACTGGGTCAGGGACGGACAGTAATAATGTAGCGGTGAAGAGTTCCGTGATGCCAGGTAGATATGAGTTAGGAGATGCCAAGACCAGGTAGAGATCAGTTACACGAGGCCAAGACCCGACAGAGATCAGTTACATGATGTCAGAACCAGGTAGAGATGAGTTATGTGATGCCATGACCAGGTAGAGATGAGTTATGTGATGCCAGAAACAGGTAGAGATGAGTTATAAGATGCCAGGAACAGGTAGAGATGAGTTATGTGATGCCAGGAACAGGTAGAGATGAGTTATGTGATGCCAGGAACAGGTAAAGATGAGTTATGTGATGCCAGGAACTGGTAGAGATGAGTTATGTGATGCCAGGACCAGGTAGAGATGAGTTATGTGATGTCAGGAACAGGTAGAGATGTGTTATGTGATGCCAAGAACAGGTAGAGATGGGTTATGTGATGTCAGGAGAGGTAGAGATGAGTTATGTGATGTCAGGAACAGGTAGAGATGAGTTATGTGATGCCAGGAACAGGTAGAGATGAGTTATGTGATGTCAGGAGAGGTAGAGATGAGTTATGTGATACCAGGACCAGGTAGATATGAGTTATGTGATGCCAGGACCAGGTTGATGCCAGAACATAGATATGAGTTATGTGATGTCAGGAACAGGTAGAGATGTGTTATGTGATGCCAGGAACAGGCAGAGATGAGTTATGTGATGCCAGGAACAGGTAGAGATGAGTTATGTGATGTCAGGAGAGGTAGAAATGAGTTATGTGATACCAGGACCAGGTAGAGATGAGTTATGTGATGCAAAGACCAGGTGGAGATGTTAACAATTAACGGCGCGTAAGCTACCTCTATTGATGAATTACAGGAAAGGGACTTCAGGCCCTATTTTCCTTCTCTCTCATATCCACCGTACCCCGAGTCTTATCGTCGACCTCGCCCCCTGGGTCATATGACTGCATGCATGGAATACGTTTCCTGACCTTCACCTGGATTGCCCTGGGTCACGTCTGGCAGCTGGGACTCTACGTGACACAACCTGGTGTCACGGCTGCGGGCGAGTTCTTTACTTGTCCTGCATACTATTGATTAGCATTAATGACATGGAAACTGCCAATCAGATGTTTCATGTTGTGTTTGATGCTCTTTTATAGAGAATTTCTGGCAGCAGTATACTTTACAAGAGAGCTTTCCACACGAAGCAATCAACGAGATGAGCGTCTCGGTCGAGACCTTCTTCGTGCTCAGGTAGGATTATACGTCAACTGTCATACAGGTTGAGTGAAACAGGGTGATGATATTGCATGTGCTTGGACATTATATGCAGTACCAGTGCTACATCACATATGTTACCCATTCCGCAGTGCATCAACATCAATAATCTTTTTAATTACTAAATAATGTCCATTATCTATATTGGTGTTTTCTAGGATAAAATATTGTTGTCCCATGTCTTGTTATTTAGTGTAATGTTGGGTGGGCAATTTATGAAGAGTTATCATGACGCTCACACCTCAGTTGATAATAGGAGTTCCTATAATACTCTACGTCATTGTAATATGAATTCTGATCATTGACGTCATTGTAATATGAGTTCTGATCATTGACGTCATTGTAATATGAGTTCTGATCATTGACGTCATTGTAATATGAGTTATAATAATACACCATCACTGATATACGTTATTGTAATAGGAGTTCTAATGATACACCATCACTGATATACGTTATTGTTATAGGAGTTATAATAATACACCATCACTGATATACGTTATTGTAATAGAAGTTCTAATGATACACCATCACTGATATACGTTATTGTAATAGAAGTTCTAATGATACACCATCACTGATATACGTTATTGTAATAGGAGTTCTAATGATACACCATCACTGATATACGTTATTGTTATAGGAGTTATAATAATACACCATCACTGATATACGTTATTGTAATAGAGTTCTCTCATGACGTCATTGTAACATCAGTTCTGATATACGTTATTGTAATAGGAGTTCTAATAATACATCATCACTGATATACGTTATTGTAATAGGAGTTCTAATGATACATCATCACTGATATACGTTATTGTTATAGGAGTTATAATGATACACCATCACTGATATACGTTATTGTAATAGAAGTTCTAATAATACATCATCACTGATATACGTTATTGTAATAGGAGTTCTAATAATACATCATCACTGATATACGTTATTGTAATAGAAGTTCTAATGATACCCTATTGCTGGTTTACGCCATTGAATTAGGTGTTCTGATAATAACCAATTGCCGATTTATGTCATTGTAATTTGCCGAACGGGTTTTGCAGACGAAGGAACAATGTGTTATGTTGGTGTGGGTGTTTCTGTGTTTACAGCGCATGCCTTGTAACGATTTCCTTCATGAAGACAATGAGCAGACAAAATGATAGAGTCACTCTCCGTCAAATGGCCCTCTACTATTTCCACAGATACTGGAGGTACTGGGTCATACGTTGGTACCACTCTAAGTTTGATAGAGGCCTGGCTGTGTTCATTGACATTATTTTGATGACGTTGATACATATATCTATGTTCTGGAAATATTGTGTTCTATATGTATTAAAATCCCTAGATAAGCTATCATATTGTGGTGCAGCTAGCGATCATGATACTTTGCTCAATTTTAGTTGCCTTATCAATCATTTGCACTAGTAGAAATATTGTATTTGAGCAAATACCAAAGCGTCTTATAATGACGTAAGTAGCAAAGCTGTAGATTGTTCACGAACGCATGTGCCTTAACTGTCTACTGTATTCATTATAATATAGATTCTGCTATTGCACAGATTAACCCCAGTGTACATGGTTATATTGGGGGGTTTTGTCTGCTTCTCTGAAGTAGCTGCAAGAGGCCCTAACTTCCCTCATCCGTTTACCGACGCAGATAACTGTAAACGCAGCTTCTGGGCAAACTTACTGTATTTAAACAACATTTGGAGCGGTGATTTGGTACGTGAGATGTGTATGTCAGCTCTTAAACAAACATAATTATCTCCCTGATTTGTTTCTAGGTGTTTTTGATATACATTACCCTCACATATGCACGTTTTGATCATGATTGTGTTTGTCGTGGTCTGTTTGCAGTGCATGGGTTGGACCTGGTACCTCGCCAATGACTTCCAGTTCTACGCTGTGGCTCCATTTTTCATCTTCTTTATGTTCCGGTGAATAATCTACCTTTCCAATATGGCTTCCGTCAACAATTGTCGTTATATTCGTTCTTTTAATCGTCATATTTCCTTGCAACCTTAAATTTATCATATACTCGTCATCATCATCATCATTGTCATCGTCATCATCGACGTCATCAAGATAATGATTGCAAAATTCACCGTCACCATCATCATCGTCGTCGTCACTGTACATGTCGCAATAATCAGACTGATCATCATCGTTTCCAACAACTACGTATTCATAGTAACCTTGTACGCTTGCAGATGGCCATATGCTGGAGTGGGATTGGTAGTTGTTGCGTATCTCAACCACATGGCAGTCTCTGGTTACATCTTCCAGTGGGTAGTTTGATTATTCGTCCAAATAACACCTATATTTTACCCATATGCACTATTACTTTACAATACCTGTAGCGCTGGATCGGCAGGCCAGGTCATGCTAGCAATATGCATTATACTGAGCCTCGAGGTAACTGCATTGTTATCTACAAATGATCAAAGCAGCTTATAAATAAAGATTATCGATCCGACACTCATATTACCTGTTTTGTATTTCTTAAATATTCTCTGAAGGATCCACTCACTACCGCATGTTTTTGTATGATTTTAACGCTTTTTGATATTCAATGAGCATAATTACTTTATATCGCACAATTTATGAAGCAATGTTAATATTCATGACTGTTACAGTGAAGTGATCATTGGCAAAATGGAATATTTTGGAGCCTACTATTTCCCCCCATGGACTCGCTTTGGACCGTACGCCATTGGAATGCTCCTTGGATTCATTATGTACAGATATAAACGTACACGGTGCATCCATACAGTAAGCACGATGTATTTTCTTAGAACAACATATCGCATACTGATATTCATGTTTCAACACTATTTGTATACGACAATGACAATGCGCATTAACTGTGGAGTTTCCCACCACTGGCCGTGACACATTTATCTTGCCACTTCTAGACTGCCTAACTCTTGCATATCTCGGTATTTTATCCCCGTATATAAGTTTATTAAGCAATTTCAGACCTCATGGTACAGTATTATCACATTCCAAATCCATCCCAGCAACATGGGACTGCAACATGGGATGGATAATGGGTTTTGTGTCATGTGTGTTATGGCCCTTAGGGGCTCGCTTATATCATCAACATTGAATACCGCAAGGTCGAAACCCAGCACTGATATTTCATTTTATGATTGCAGGCTTTGGTTTCGTTTGGTTGGTATTTATCCATATTCTGCATCGTCTGGTCCGTGTATGGATCTTCCTGGATCGGGCCTGGAGTGGGTTCGTATGTAGCTCATTTCGTGCTTCAGAGGAGTCTCTTTGCTGTCGGGGTTTCCTGGGTGATCTTTGCCTGTTGCTTCGGTTATGGAGGTAAGGCGATCAATTGAACGTTCAGACATACCTTGACTAATGTCTCGCTAATACAATATAGATATAGGCTTATTCTTTTAATGTGTTAAATATTATCTAAACAAGTTATTGGTGAAGAAATTGATTAGATGTAGACATCATACTCCTTTCGTGGGAATATAGTTTGTGGTGAAAGTCGATTTGTTTTGGGATTTAAACTTGTCATCTATATAGCTGGGTGTATTGTATCACAAAGCTGACCACGTCTGCATGTGATCATACCAACATACACTAATATAAACTCCACTTAACATATGCATATCTGTTTCTCGATTGCATGCCTGGTTTTTATTCGTTCAAGGCTGGATCAACCAATTGCTGTCATGGAAGTTCTTCGTGCCTCTCTCAAAGATCACCTACATCGGTTACCTGATTCACCCTATCATGATTTACTCATTCTACTACGCCTCTACAAGGCTTATCTACGTGAATGTCACTAATGTGGTAAGTAGTATTGTAAGTGGTGATAGAGACTATATAAACTCTCAAGCCATGGAAGCACTAGCAACACTGGATGAATTCAGCCAGACTCTACAATCATTACTAGATCTGTTTGATCGATTACACATTTGCCGTGCTTGCCTCAATTAGGTCGTTTCAAGCAAATCAATTTAGTTTTATTACGTTAACTGAGTTATTAATATGAGGATGATCTATGTAGACAGCCTTGGGCTGGAACCAGCAAAGAAAAGCTATGGTTTCTGTTGGAGTAATGACTATAAGTGAACGACCTTAACACAGAGACAGACCACCTCTGTCATTTTGTATTATATTACTCATAAATATGAATTAATAAGGCAATACCCTCCTTAAGTGATTTGGTGCGGTGATTTGTTTTTACAGGTGGTTTATTATGGTGCCCTCTTGTTCTATTGCACGCTGGTATCCTTCCTTGTCAAAGTTGTGTTTGAGGAACCTTTCATGTTGCTGGAGAAAGCCATCATCCCAAAACAGAAAAAGCAGGCTTGATGCAGTGTCAGCCAAACAGATGGAAAATAAACTAGCAAAGCATTTTTTTATTGTACTTTGGGAAGGTTTAAAATGTTATACATGCAATAGTATAGTGATCTGAAATAAAACTCAATCTCTTGAAATGTTTCTGGCAATATTATTGATGCATATTTGACTGTGATCTCACTACAACGTCCAGAAGAAATTCTGATAACACAGGAAAAGAGTTGTAACACGCAAAAACACTCGGAAAGTAGTTCTGGCGCATGATAACCTCTGGATGGTGCATGATAACCACTGGATGGTGCATGATCACTTATGGATGGCGCATGATAACCACTGGATGGTGCATGATAGCCACTGAATGGTGCACAGATAAATCCATCAATGAGTTTTGACACAGGCTCTGTTGTAACAAGCGATAACACACATGCGCAGTTGTAATACATGATAGCACACAAGGTATTCTATCAATCTCATCTGCATATCGAGATCACGTGAGAGCGCGAGCCAAAGCGAGGCGGTAGGTGAAATTGGCGATAGTGACCCACCTACTCAACAGACTTCTCTCATCTTCCTAGATAAGCTGGGCAGCTGTGGTCAGCAACAGGATGTCACTGGGCCTCGAATAGACCAGTTAGCCACTGTGGTGGGCAAGCTGCTTACACACTGACAACAAAACTCTGGCCTTGGACAAATTTCCAAAGCTACTTCACTGTGAGAAATTGGAGCCGGTGCGCGTGAACCCTGAGATTTATAACAGCCTCAAGAAGGAGACCCGCCACGATGACGCTATGACCCGCCACGATGATGCTATGATTCAGCGTGTCCAGAAAATTTTGCTCGCTGGCATCACTGCTACTGTCACCGTCTTGAACGACTCTGTAAGGCCAGAGAAGGAGGGTGGTCATTGGCGCACTCTCCAGCAAACCATGTCGGGACTATCAGAAACCATCAGTCTGCTCTGTCATAGTTCTCATGCACTGGATCTAAGACGTAGAGCCGCCTTCCGACCTGAGTTGAATGAGGACTTCAGAACTTTATGCAGTGCATCAGAGCCTATCGCTACCGTGCTTTTGCAGAAGAGCTAGGGAATACGGTCAAAAGCCTTAGTGAAAACGATCAAGGTTACTCGCCAGGTCCGTGTATATACCGTCTTTTCGTTTTTTGTTTATCAAAACCAAGAACGAAAAACGAAAAACAAGGGGTTAACCGTAAACCGTTTTTCACGTGCGACAACGAAAGACGGATAACACCAAACCGATTCGTTTTTCGTTTCTCGTTTGATCAAACGAAAAACGAGTGGCGCTGCAGTCGGCGGTGTTTGTACTGATACAAGCGGCTGGATATGTTGGTTGGTATCCACACTTACGTCTCCCCGACAGCCCGCTCTGGACGTCCCCCGGTCAATCAAAGCGCAGACGAGCCGCGATCAATCAATAACTATAATTACATACAATATATAAATATATGTATCCATAAATATATATATATATGCATATATATATGTATATACATGTATATGTATATACATATATATGTATATTTAGATATATGCATGCATATATATGAACATATATACATTTATGCATATATCTCTATATAAACATATATATATATATATATATGCATATATATATACATATACATGTATTTGAATATTTATACATATATATAAATATATGTATCCATAAATATATATATATATTTTATATATATACATATATATACATATATATATATATATATATATATATATATATATATATATATATATATGAATGTATATACATGTATATTTAGATATATGTATGCATATATATGAACATACATATATATATATATATCTATATATACATATATATATATATATATATATATATATATATATATATATATATATATATATTTGGATGTATATACATGTATATTTAGATATATGTATGCATATATATGAACATATATACATTTATGCAGATATCTCTATATATACATATATATATGAATATATATATACATATACATGTATTTGACTATTTATATATATAAATATATGTATCCATAATATATATATATATATATATATTATATATATATATATACATATACATATTTATATATATATATATATCGAAATGTATATGCATGCATATTTAGATATATGTATGCTTATATATGAACATATATACATTTATGCATATATCTCTATATATACATATATATATAAATATATATATATATATATATATATATATATATATATATATATATATATATATATATATATATCTATATATGTGATTATTATATATATATATATATATATATATATATATATATATATATATAATATATATATATTTATATGTGTGTGTGTGTGTGTGTATATATATATACATATATACATATGTATATATTCTGACCAGCTGATCAGATTCGGAGATTTGTCGGACAATTCAATCCTGCTTACGACGTACGACGGGGTCATACGTTCGCATAATACCTAGCACGACCTTGTTCGACGGGTTTTACATTCGCATAATGCCTTGCACGACGGGGTACGCTTTTTTCCATTTTCACCTTGTACGACGGGTACGGGTTTTCGAGGTCCCGCGGCACACACCTACCCGAGATAAAGCCTATCCCCCCCCCAGCACCTACGGATACCAACCAACATATCCAGCCGCTTGTATCAGTACAAACACCGCCGACTGCAGCGCCACTCGTTTTCCGTTTGATAAAACGAGAAATGAAAAACGAATCGGTTTGGTGTTATCCGTCTTTCGTTGTCGCACGTGAAAAACGGTTTACGGTTTAGCCCTTTTTTTTCGTTTTTCGTTCTTGGTTTTGATAAACAAAAAACGAAAAGACGGTATATACACGGACCTCGCCAGCTGACTGGATGCAACAGACTAGGTTGGACACGTGATCGCACCTCCGCTTCTTCACACAAACGCTTCCTTTTTTTAGAGTCAAGCCAGCGGGGTCAGTGGCGACCTCGACCTAAGTTCAACAGCAGTATCCGTTTCCAGTTATCCCGCAACAACCCACGACCAGGTGGGATACATCTCAGAAGCAAAACACTGTGCTTGCAGAAGCTTTGGTGAGTGCGGAGATCCCATTGAATGCTGCTCAGGCTGGCAACGTTAAAAACCTCTTTCATAGCACTAGAGTCCCGAATATCGTGAACATTGTACTAGGTATATCTATTGCATTTGACTTTAAACCAGTGCAAATGTTTGAACCAGAGAGTTCACTTTAAACAAAGAAGCAGTGTTTCTTAACGCAAGAAACAGGGTACTTTCAGGTACTTTCAGGCTGATTTTGAATTTGAAGGAATTGAATAGATTTGTTGTTTACCACCGCTTTAAGATGGATACTGTTCAACACTGTCTGGATCTAATGACTCGTGACTGCTATATGGGTTCACGGATGCCTATTACTCCGTGCCAGTGGCGGAAAATGACAAGAAATATCGCCAGTTCCGTTTTAATGGTTAGCATTGCAAGTAAACTAGTATGCCAATTGGACTAGGCTCGGGGCCTAATTATTTACCTAGCTTATGAAGCCTGTGTTCTCAAAGCCAAGACAATCAGGTTGTATCTCCTTGTTGATTCCTATGTACAACCACCGTGTGTTTTCGAAAATGTTGCAAATATACAGGCAACCGACCAGTGGTCTCATGAGAGATTTTGGGTTTCATCCCAATGACTCTATATCCGTACCAACTCCCACCCAGAAACTGAACCATTTGGGTATCATTCTCGATTCAACAACTATGACAGTAAACATCAGGGACGAAGGATTGACAAAATCAGATCTATGGGGCAGAGCTTCTTGACGGATACCCATTTCACCATCAGATCTGTGTCTGCGTGGAATATGGGCCTTTATATTTTAGGGTTTTTGAAAGAGAAAAAAAACTAATATATTGAGTTAATCTCGTGGTAACTTTGAACGTCGTATGAATCTCTCTGCTCATGCGCTGCACGAAGTCGGATGGTGAGTCGACAATTCAGGTTGTTGCCCCAAATATATTTCATATGGCAATGATGACCTCATCTTACAAACTGATGCTTCCTCTCACGGTTGGGGTGCTAAATTAATAAATGGACTCTCCACTGGGGGAAGATGGTCTACTGCTGAATAACAATATCACATCAGCGTTCTTGAACTTTAAGAAGTTTAACTCGGTCTGCAAGCGCTAGGTAAGACTATCAAAAAGTCCACTTGCTTTTACAGTTGGACAATATGACAGCTGAATCGTATATTCGAGAAATGACATTTGAACTTGGTGTATATCCAATCAGTTGGGGATTCGCGCAACGCATATCCCTGGAAGCTGACAAAAAGTGGAATTTAGCCCAAGCGCTTTGATGAACTGTGTAGGACTGATGCGTATTTTCTTGATAATGACTCGCCTCAAATTTTGAATCACAGTTTAGTTTGCATTTTGACATATGGTGAAAGTTAGATGAACTACTCCACACACAACTAAAACGAGCTTCATTGTGCTTCAATGTGCCATATCGGACAACTGACTGTGAACTGATGGAGCTTGACGCAGCGATGCGGGTACTTTGAGGTAAACTAGCAAAAAACTTTGCTAAAAGGTCATCTCTAATATTCAAGTAAGTGGTAGCAGAACTGAACACGCGTCAAGTGAAAACTCTTTAGTTGAAAAAAAGACAACAAGATGATGCCATATTTACAAATTGTGCATAGCTGTGTTCCCAACGCGATTAAATCCGAGAAAGAATCCATCAGTACCTCAACGAAGCACAATAGTATTGAATACCGCGATCACCATAGCTAGCGCCATCACTGCCATACGGATGGTGATTAGCAGTTTGGTTTTGAATTGACTGGTGGTGATGGCACATCTGTTACCCTGGGGCTTACCCCTTCTCCTCAAGACAAATATGATCTTAACCAGTGGGTTCAAAAGTATACTTGGCCTGTTGCCAAGTACTGACCACTTTGGTTTATTATTAGAAGTGTTTTCTGATTACTTAACTAACTCAGCAAAACGCTGGAATTATTCACAGAACATTTCTTGGTCACAGGCGTCGCAGTTGCAGGGAGTTTATGTATTTTTGTCAGAGACTGTTAACCCATAAAGAAAACTACAAGTAGGGCAATGGCAATGCAGGTCACCACTAGCGTGTATTGTCGACCGGTTAGTAGGGCAATGGCAATGCAGGTCACCACTAGCGTGTATTGTCGACCGGTTAGTAGGGCAATGGCAATGCAGGTCACTACTAGCGTGTCTTGCCGACCGTTAGTAGGGCAATGGCAATGCAGGTCACCACTAGCGTGTATTGTCGACCGGTTAGTAGGGCAATGGCAATGCAGGTCACCACTAGCGTGTATTGTCGACCGTTAGCAGGGCAATGGCAATGCATGTGACCACTAGCGTGTATTGTCGACCGTTAGCAGGGCAATGGCAATGCAGGTCACCACTAGCGTGTATTGTACCGTTAGTAGGGCAATGGTGCGACCGTTTGCCGAGTAGTAGGGCAATGGCAATGCATGTCACCACTAGCGTGTATTGTCGACCGTTAGCAGGGCAATGGCAATGCAGGTCACCACTAGCGTGTGCCGACCGTATAGGGCAATGGTCGACCGTTAGCAGGGCAATGGCAATGCAGGTCACCACTAGCGTGTATTGTCGACCGTTAGCAGGGCAATGGCAATGCAGGTCACCACTAGCGTGTATTGCCGACCGTTAGTAGGGCAATGGCAATGCAGGTCACCACTAGCGTGTATTGCCGACCGTTGAACTCGCAGGTTAGAGCCAGTATTTGTATCTGTTTATAGATGTGGATAGTTGAGCAGATAGTTAGCCTTAATACTGGCCTCAAGCTACTTAAGAGTGTCTGGTTTTAAAAAAACATCACACAAAAAAACACTGTAAACCCATTCTACACCACGACTCTCTGAGTTGTTTTGTCGGCAGTCTGTTCATGAGTCTTATGGGAGTTTTATTAAACTGGCAATATAATGCTTCAATTCATTTGCAGTGAATTAATGCTGTTCTGGTAATCTATAAATGTCCTTGACCTTGAAGTTACTGCTCTGGTGAGCCAACTCGACCACCGACCACAAACACATGTATGGCTGCTTCAAATGTGTATTTCAAATGATACATTAGACCTGTTGTAAGCGAGTCACGTGGTCTGTGACCTATTTACTCGTGTAACTCCATGTTGAAAATGAGCAGATGAATATTAATGAAACCAATTGTTATATATCTCAATATGATTGGCTTTTAATAGTATGGAGTCAACCTAATTGACTATAGCATATCGTTTAAGTCAAAATTAAACGCTGTATTAAGATGAATCCAGTTATTTTGGACATTGTACGTTTGAAGTCATCCTTGTCACTCTCAGCAGCAGTAACAGTGTGTCAAGAAACTAGAGCATCCTCTGGGGCGATGGCGCTTTGTAACGCACCCAACGGTTGATCTTTGGCCATAATGAAGGACGTCTTTACCGGCCTTGACTCGTTGACTGACCTCATTGCCAATGCGGATTAAATAACAATCCAGCATAGAATTATCATGCTATGAGGTCATTCATTTTGAACACTTAAATATCCCAAAGCCCAAAAATATGTAGATGTCTGATTGATATCAACCTGGTCATTGCTTTTGGTTGCCCCACTCCCTCCAATCAAGCGGCAGCATTCAGTGAGTTGCCAATGTACTGGCTCTGTTTTCCATCAAGCCAGGTCTTGATGTGGCCTTGACCCGACCGAGAATATTCAGACAGGTAATCTCATAGAAACGCTCGCTGGCACTGACCAATCCGTCCTTATGTAGCACCGCTACATATCTCCAGTAACCGACCTCCTTCATACCTACCTGCAACAACAAACTACTTACAATATATGCTGCCCCGGAAACCTTTTATGAAGTGTATCTGTGAGGGTGACACAAGTTCCTGTCTGGGTTCAAAGGGCAATTTAACCCACAATAAAAGCGAAGATGAAAGCGATATTCGTCATACTTAATCAATATCACGGTGTATTTCGACGCATGTATATAAAACACGATTGCAGAAAATACGAGGTTATAGGTCAACATACCTGTTAACGTTAAAAAATGTTTGCAATGAAAGTTTGGTCCATGGCAATCGTCCGTTTATTACCTATGTTAAGTAATCAGGATTGGTTCAGTGCACAAAAACTAGCGGTTATGGCGCGGTCGGAACCGAGTTTTTGCGCGGGCTTGTCAGTCTCGGTTCTACTCAGTATACCATAGGAATTGGGTCACGTTCCTTACCGCGTGACCCCGGATGACCAATCAGTGTTGTACAATTGTCCGGGTCATGTTTCGCCACCTGACCGCACCTCTTTTACTCGGTTAGCGCCTAAGCATTGTTTTTACTCATATCGCCACTTTCAAGTTTGAATTCTGCAGTTCAGCAACGTTGCATCAAAGACGATCGCTCAGGTTCGAATCACTTCTTCCTCCCGCCTTACAAGTTTTCTTGTACTGTTGTGTAAGTGTGCTTCGGAACATTTATCGGCCACTCATTACGTAGCCCTACAAGACGTCTGCGTAGACGTCTTACCGTTTCTCGAAACAATGCAACTCAATTATTTTTAGATCGATTCAGACAACTACCAAACACCAAACATACACAAGTGATGGAGTTATAGAATGCAATGATGTTTTACGGACAATTTCATCCCTTTTCGGCTGGTGATTTCATCCGTGGTAATTATTTATAGTTCGATCAATTTGGGAAGCGGTAAAAAGTCAGAAACACAGCAACATGTTTGTTTACAATTTCTAGACCACATCCATTGCGCGCGCGGGGGGGGGGGGGGGGGGGGGCACTTAAGTGTAAAGATATAGTATACATGTGCCGCACGAAGGGGGTGGTTTTTCCAACATCTCGAGTTTTACGACGGGTAAGACATTCGCATAATACCTTGTACGATGGAGTATACTTTTTCTCATTCTCAACGAGTACAACGGGTACAGGTTTTCGAGGTCCCGCGGCACACCCCTATCCGAGTTAGGGTAAGTGCCCCCCACTTGGGATGCTAAGGCAATGCGGGAAATCGCGAGAATTAATTGTTTCCAAAATGGCAGACATCGTATCGCGATTTGTTAGGAAACGAACTATCGATGCCATTTATTGAAGAATAGCGTCGAGTGGTGGTAAGTTTTTTGGCGCGCAAAGTGTATTTTTTGTAAAGGCTCTTGATATATGTTATTTTCTAGGTACGCAGAGTAGTCCTTCAACCCAAACGAGAACTTGCCGACTGTGTTTGAAGTTACTCTTCGTAACGGTATAAATTCATGTTACCGTTACACCGGAGCTACTCATTACGTAGCTCCCCGCCATTTTGCTTTCTCTGTTCCCATAGTCGGTTGGACTTGGATTGGGCACAGTGTTTCCGATTGTTTCAGTCTTCATTGTATTCAACATGCGCGGTGTAATAATCGGGCGCACCTTTGTAAAAGATCTCTACGACCATTTAGCCCATGACTCTTTTTTTCTCTTTACAGTACATCGCCACTTCCCAGTGAGCCCGTGTACAAGACAAAGCCTTCTTTCTATCTACGCGATTCCTTTCGCTTCAGATTTAGGCTCTTATGAGCTAGGTAAAAGGGCAGACCCCCTACAAGTGGCAATGAAGCTTGTCGATTTAGAAAATGTCATGATCATAACTTCAAATCCAAAATGTTCAGCCAAGACCAATTGGGGAAAACATTATCAAAAGTTTTCGAACTCACATCGGGTTTTGGTTTGTGACCATGGTCCAGTGATGGGATTCACCCCAACACCCAATATGTCAAGCAGCGTAATATAAAATCTCTCGGGACAACAATTTCTGGGGCCCTACAAACATTAACGGCTTAAACTCTGTCTTTGCCTACCACCAATCTTCTGTTTACACTCATTCCTTGCTTAGTTAAGTTCTTATTGTGCACGGTAATAACCTATTGTCTTCTTCTATTCTATCTATAATTTACAAAAAAATAAAAACATTATATTAAGATAAATTTCTGTACATGCACACATTCCTTTTCATCATCGTCACCCATGCAACATCCGTCGATTCGATCACCTCTGAGCAATTCGTTGTTTGCGTTATTTGAAACATCATGGCTTATCTTGTATGATCTTCACCTCGATACTATCATTGATCAATTTCTCTGGACCTTATGTTGCTTTCTATTGATTGAACAACAGTGCATATTTGTTTGATCCTCAGCTATTCTTGCATGGATCCATTCCATTGACAATCTATCAATCCTTAAGTTATTTCTAATGTATAAATACCAGGGCTGGTATGTACGATCCCCCGCTTCGATCTGTCATGGATCGATGTAATGATTTCGTATGATCCTCAGCTACATAATGTCATGGATCAATGTCATTTATTTGTATGATCCTACCCTACATTCTGTCATAGATCAATGTCATTCATTTGTATGATCCTAACCTATATTCTGTCATGGATCAATGTCATTTATTTGTAAAATAAAATATGAGTTGAAAAAAAAAATCGACATGGACATTCAGCCATTACCGAGTTGGTCACACATTTCTAGTAGTTTGCTCCTTTCCACCACCTGCCTGTCACTGGTTGCTCCGCCATAACGCTTCACAGCGTTTCGGAGATGCTCGTCGGCCATGCACAGCGCATTGACAGTAACAGCTTTACCCTAAACGTCCGCACTATCAAATATATTATGACCGCGTGACGTAGTGCAAGAAATTTGATTCATCAAAGTGTAAAAAAATGGAAACGAATCTCTTGTATTTACGAGTTAACCGTGAAGTACGCGCATAACTTCCGGTCGAGCTTGGGACCGCATTGCTCTGTGCTGACACCTCGTGGCAACGCGGTCTTTCATTCATTCAACGAGTGCGTTCGCAAGTGTTCGGTTTCGCCTGACTTCTATAGATATAGAAAGGTCGGAAACCCCAAGTACCCAGCCTCTCGGGAGCAGCCGTATCTCTGATATGCCGCCTTCGACTGTGATTGGCTGCAGCCGACCGTTACAATTTGAAAATAGTTTCGGCTCCAACTTGATCGCGTTTCGTCCTGTTTTGACAGTTTCCAGAGTTCTAATGATCCGTCTTGGAGAAGTCTGTCTCTGGATTAGCGCAATATGGTTTACATATTCATATTTAAGGCACAAACATTAAAGATGACATGAGTTTCGTTTGAAAACAGCAAATATTCTACTAGAGCACTCAGTAATTTGGTGACATGGCTGGTAAATTGCACTAGGTCTGACAGATTGACCGGATCATGTTCCATTTGGATTATAATAACATTAATATAAGGTTGGTTCAGTTATCTACCTCGAATGCTATCTGATAAGCCACAATAGCCCGCACTATTTCCTATAAATGTATCACGTGGTGTTCGGGCGATAATAGAGAATTATATATGGAATGAGTGTTCTTAGATTTAATATTTTCCCAATTTGCGAACACGTCAATAGTAAAAACTTCGATTGAATCGATTGATGTTGCGTAACAGCGGGTTCGCCAACAAGTGTTATGCTTGATTTGCAGGTTGTTAATGAATTATCAGTTAGGCAACGGCACAGTGACTCATCAAAACGTTGTGTCCTAACCGATCTAAATACGACACACGGAGATCCGTGTTATTCGATTATAACGAGATCTTTGACACGACTAAAACAAAGAGATCATCGAGCGAGTGAAGGCAGCTGACTTGAGAGAGCAAGTGATTCTCGTTGCCTCATTTGCATCACATGAAAATCTATAAATACGCGCCAAGGTTTGTGTTCTCCATGTGGGGCAACGTCGAAATAAAGGCAAATCGCACGTCGATAAAGTACGATCACATTGTAATTACATACAAAAAGAGACGTTTAGGGTTAGCTCCAGATATTGTAAAATAACTTCATTTAATAACACGAATAAGTACCCAAAACGTGTTGACATAATCCATCGCATGTATAAATGAACCGACAAAGTGTCAAAAACGTCCGTATGGTTAGATGATCTGGAGTTGGCGAGTCTTTTCGACAAGGACCCTGAGCTCCGAGCTCGCTCAGTATTTCCCACCTTCTATCATTATACATGTCACTGTCGCTCGGATGTATTGACTTGAGTGCCTGTGCCGTGACCTTACCGTAACGCCCACCTTGACTCCCTCCTGCTCTCCACACTGACCTCACCCTTATCCCCGCCGTGACCCAATCCTAACGCCCGCCCTGTCTCTGTCCTATTCCCCACAATGGCCCCATACCATTCCCCGTCATAACCGAATCCAAACGCCTGCCGTGACCCGGCATGAACGTCCGCTATGACACCACACTAACGCCCGCCATGACACCACTCTAACGTCCGCCATGATACCACTCTAACGTCCGCCATAACGCCCGCCATGACACCACTCTAACGCCCGCCATCCGCCATGATACCACTCTAACGTCCGCCCGCATGATACCACTCGTCCGCCATGATTACGTACCACCGCCATGATACCACTGACACCACGTCCGCCATGACACCACTCTAACGCCCGCCATGACACCACTCTAACGTCCGCCATGATACCACTCTAACGTCCGCCATGATACCACTCTAACGCCCGCCATGATACCACTCTAACGTCCGCCATGACACCTCTAACGTCAGCAATGACACCACTGTAACGTCAGCAATAACACCACTCTAACGTCCGCAAAAACACAAACACCCACTTAACAAACCATTTAAGATACAGTAACTCAACAACGCACTGCAAAACAAAACAGACACAGCCCCAGACCACATTGACTACACCTGCATTTATCAGGTAGGGGACGTGTGATTCTCGGTGCGTCATTCAGTGACCATTCATTGCATTTGAATTGTCAACGAGCGGTGGGAAATCCCGGGAGAAAATCTCAACATTCTGAAACAAAATACACATTAAACCCACTGTACAGATGGGAAGAGAAAGACATACCCCGTCGTACTACACGAGGCCCCACAAAAACCCGTTGCACAGACTGCAGCTGAAAAACATACCCCGTTGTTCAAGTACGAAGCCCAACAAAACTCGTCGTACAAGCCGAGAGGCCGAAAAAACATACCCCGTCGTGCGGCACATGTATACTACCTCTATACACTTAAGTGTCCCCATATAACTCTTTTTAACCAAGTGGAGCTTGCGCTCCCTCTTAGTTCTCGAAAATGGCATTTCCAATGTAGAAAATTCGATGATAAGACCTTACCTTCACGATGTCAACTAGATTTAACAAGTCCAATTTAATAAGCAATCAGTATTATAAAGCGCAATAGAGTCTCAGGAATTGCAACAACTTGTAAATATGCATAATCGCCTAAAATGTGCGAGGCGATTAACTTTTCCGACTAAATTCGAGATTGCGCAACGTAAGTCGGATGGAAACGGACTTGTTATGATGCTGATTAAAAGAGAGGAAAAGGAAACTAGGTCGGAAAGTTATAAGGTACAAATCTAGTATAAATTGACTCACATGTGAAATGTATTATCAGGCAGATGATGGTATGATAAAAATCTAGCAAATTCTGCGCGGTCGTTTACGACAACGTCATGCAAGAGACCGGTTGTTGACAACTACTAGAATTCGGAGCGAAATTTCGCCGAAATTAATCGAATATCACCGCCCGGATATTTGATAAAAAGAACCCATATCTATTAAATTCAGTCAATACTCTCACCGTTTGTGACTTTAAATTCTTCTCAGTTCGTATTTTTAACGTGGTAAGTTATGATAAGTTAAGCATGTTTGTCTATCTACCTACAGAAGTGGGTTTTCCTGCTAGACCAACAAGGACTGTTGGTGTGTTGGGCTATCCCCATCCGACAACCCACAGCCTAACGACTATTTATCGACCATCCGATCCCTGATGCAGACCCACCTACGACCACTTCCATGTACCAGAAACCCTGCACCACTACATATTTCAATGCCAGCCGTACAACACAAAGACAACAACTACTTATGCACCTAAGCAAGCTCATCATTCGGCATAATACATCCTACAACACATCGGTATATCATAACGTTAACCCAACCATCATAATGCCTTATACATGTGCAAACCTACTCTATTCAGTCTTACCTACCACCCCTACCCACAACCCCTCCCACCCACTATTATATTACATCCCTAATAACAGTCATATCACCTCGTCACAACAGCGAATGGAGTCCAGTATTAAGACCAATACAACATCACATTCCGCCTGCAACAATAAAGTAAGAACCACCATCATCAACATTATTACATGCTCCTACATCCGCCTGGACCCCATCCTCGCGCCCGCCCTCGCCCCACCCTAATCACCGCCGTTACCCCACCCTCACATCCAGCCTCATTGTTACCGTCAAACTGTTCTGTAATTGCTGGCACACGTCGATCAAAATGTATTGATGAATTGCCAACCACATTCCTTCAATAGCTACGACCATCTCGATGTAAAGCGCAAAATACGACTATTTGCCTCAAACAACACTCTAGTCCTATGAGGTACTCATTGCTATGACAACTTATGGCATCGCTCCAGAAGTATCCTCGTCGCGTTCAATGCTGTACATGTTGCTGGCACAATGTGAAATCCCGAGATAAGGCATTTTGACATGATTTATTTTGCGTGAGATCTTGTAAGTCTAAATGAGGATATTTTAACGTATATCCAAACCATATATGAAACAATTAACATGTTTATTTCGAAGTTAAAATCCCAGTGTCATGCATCGATGGTTCGGGATGTCAATGTGATGTAAGGAACAGCCGTTGGTCCTAATTTCTTGGTGACTTTTCAAATGCCGCTTTATCAATAACAATTGATATTGCATGATATTGTGATAGCATTTTTTCTCGGGCTGAGGAATGAATGGACCCTCTTAGCGCAGCTATAAACTATTTGGTACTATTGCCAAACAATCATCAAAGTTATCACTCTCGCATTTTCTTGCGAAAGGTGGATCCGCTATAACTTGCTACCAAGTAGCGTTCACGTAACCCACGTGCCAGTTACCAAATATCAGCGGAATATCCTCTCGCTTAAACAAGTAGTTCCGATTATTACTACTTATCATGAATAAACGTCAACACATCAATGGGTTTGACACAAATTGAACCGATGGTTTTAATCGCACTACTATTCTTCCCAACAACGATGGTGGTTTTCCCTATACATCATGGGAAGTTGAACATCCTATCATGGCTTCTACAGTTCAGCCCGGCTGAATCTAGTCCCTTAATGTTAATAAGTTAATAAGGTCCACCAAGTGGAAGGAATATAGTATTCCAGCTTTCCAGACATTTGTTTTGCCTATTCACATTAGACAGTA
>CM067351.1:65023709-65108280 GCA_034190875.2 Urechis unicinctus
GGGTCAAGACGAGAGACAGGCATTCTACCCAGCTGTACCAAGCAGACATGAACAAATCCGTACAGCATATGTGGAAGGTGCATTATACAAATGCGACTTTCAACACCACTCAAGTCGCCATCTTACAATGAATCGTATGCAAATTTTCATCATGGCGGTAGTCAGAATGAGTTTGAGTATGTGCACAGCAATCATACGCAAGCTTAGAACAAACAGGTATTGAAAATTACTGATTACAAGCACCAAATCACCAAGGTCCAATTCAAATCACAAACATTCACTATGACTTCAGTCAACACAGAGGCAGACCGTTATGAATTTAGTCCATATTACCCGCTCGTGACCACTTGGGGTGAAAACATTAGTGTTTCTAGATTTCTAATCTGTCGTGGTGTGTGTTAAGAGCAACAAACATGGGATATTGTTGTCGTCTAATAACCTATACTTGGTCAATGGTAAGTGATGTCCGACAATCAGCAGATAACCTCGTATAAACATCACCATTAATACATCCAGGTCCGGCCCTTAGCATTATCTATGTGGTTAATTTCATGTAGTGTTTGTTTTAAGCAGCAAAGCTTGAGCACGTTAGAAACCTTCAGCGATATGTCGGGTCCATTTTGAACCTTACCATCTATTCATAGCAGAAGAGACAACGAGGTGTAAATTACGGGTAATTGATTAAGTTGACAAAACATTTCAGACCTGCTATTGTGTTTGGAGACATTATGATGTCGCATCTATTGGGTGTTGATAATTGATTACTTCTACTAATTGTACCATATACAATCACGTATAACGGGCCATTTCCACCCACCTACCAGCGGTGTCGCTGGTCACTGTCGAGTACGAAATAACTCAACCACAAGCTGGGATCAACTCTCCCGAACTTCGAAGGCAAAACTCCCAACGGCATATAAATCATATTGATTCCTACTAACAAACGTACATATATAAAAACAATCCTACAGGTGCCGCACAGCATTGAGCATGGACACCATCCAATCCGACCTCTACACGACCCGTTTAACAACTTGTACTAATTAGACTTTCCGGAACTCTTTTCCTCAGTACAATTAGAAGCATTTGCGGAAGTCCAGGGTGACTTTGGGTTCTAATGATGGCTTCCTGTGTGAATGTGTACAAAACACAGCTAGTGAATACGTTGATTAAATGTGGTCAAAGAGCCAGAAGCTGAGGGTGTACAGCACACAGTATACTGATAGTGAGCTGTATATCCTCCTGTTAATACGTGGGTGTGACAACTGTATACATGTGACTCACACGAATAGACTGGGTTTTGGTCGCCACCACTAATGAAATGAACATCAATATCTGGTGTGATGGTGCTTTGAAATATGATTATTGAATAATATGTAATAGGATGTAATAGTCATTGAATATTCCAATGTAATGGAACTGTTGAATTAAATACCTCATAACTTCAAGTTGCTCTATCCAATCAAATAGAAAACCGAATCAACTATTCTATATTATATATATATGGATAGATAGAGAGACAGATAGGCAGATAAATATATATATATATATATATATATATATATATATATATATATATATATATATATATATATATATATATATATATTGAAATATATATTTATGTATATATATTCTTGTGTATATATATATATATATATATATATATATATATATATATATATATATATATATATATATATATATACATAAATTAATTGCATTCATTGACATATCTCTACGTAGTTGTGAAGGTGAGTGATGTATGCGCAATGAAAACAGTTTTTCTTCGGTAACCCACGCAATATCTAGCATGTCGAGAGGCCTACAATCCTAGAGTTATACAATTGACAAACGTCATGCATTATTCAATTTCATCTGCGCACTTTAGTTTTCCACAGGGACTATATAGTTAATGACATTGAAAACAAGTTATGTAACTGTGATATGTGGTGCAAACCAGGGTCGTGTTGTTTTGCCTATGGTCATGTGTTATTGTAGCCAGTATGCTCACAGTGCACATTTTACATATAGATTTTGCTATTTGAACCGCTTCATTCTTTTAACATTTCATCGCTTTCTACAGCAATTTTCATGTCACATGTCGTAATTTTGGTTTTGCGACTCGGCGCTTGTGCAATCTTTAGGTCGTTAACTGTCTTGAACAAATTTCTTTGAATCACACTACTTTATTGAATCATGCGACATATTACAGCGGGTTCTTTGTTTAAGACACATTGCTATTCTATATATGCCTGTAAATGGACTGTCGTGGTTTGTTGCGACAATTAACACGACTTTACATAATGTCATTCATTATTCTGTAAGCAATTGATAAAGGCAAAGAGCACTCGAGGTGACAGCTAACTCGAGATTACAGCATGAGAACGACAAACCTGCTCAGATGATCCCTATTCGGATGAACGCGCTGTTCGTGACCAAGTTCCTCACTGCGCAGTTAAAGTTCTTTTTGCTGTATTATTTATTCGATGATCTAGCGCGTTTCAATGCCGTGAGACATAGAGGTCGACAAACCCCAGGACTACCACTGCTATGGATGGCCCTATAGACACATTACGCATGCTGTTATAGCGCCAAAGAATTTGATGAAATTCAATGCGCATTCCTTACTGGAAATTGTGATGTTTACCCATTAATAGACGGTTATCTTCTTTGATGCATTCGTCTAATCCTACGGACTGCCCATAATTTCAGTCTACCTTGCAATTCTACATATCATGGAGGTCAATGGTGTGTGACATAGGTGAACAAATAACACGCTTCAATAGGTTATATGACAAAACATAAGCTTCATCTTTGGGATATCACTATCAGGCTTTCTCTCGGGATCTCTACACCCCAACTCTTATCCAACTCTTTGGCTCTGAATCACAAGACTGATGTACAACATGTTACTGTGTCTAGTGCGAATGATCGCCATCATTACATTCGCATTCCCAGCTTTCCGTACATCTCAACATATTGATCAAAGGAGGGCAGATAACACGCTTTAATAGGATGCATAACAGCAAATAATCTTCATCAGTTGGATCTCGTTGTCAGACATTCTCAGCTCTCGTCGATAAATTTGATCCGAATGACTAGACCGCATAAGATGTCTGTTCCCATCCCCCAAAAACATAGCCTCAATGAAGCCTTTTCTGAGGGTTTAGTTCTGTGCACAGCGCAACTGACGCTAGATGACACCTTTGTACAAACAGTACAATGGCAACAACCTAAATCTATAGATATATTTCTTATATGCACATTGCACAGTTTGGTGCTGCCTCTTTATCAAGGTAATATCTACTATTTTAGTGCATCTGCAATTTACAGATATCACACCCACGATATGCGGGGGAAAAATTATATTCTAAGTAAATGTTTCAATTTGCGTTTAAGTATTTTGATTACTCCTCCGGGATGAGACGATACAGATGACTGTGAGAATGACACATGTAGACGCTACGTTTGCTCTCTTCACTTAGCAAACGTGTAATATTAAATTCCAATAAATAGAATTATAAACATTCATGTGGAAATGAACATTTGAATTATTGTCGGGGAACGACATTTTACGATCTAGCTTCTACGCGGCAATACGTCCAAAGAGTGCTAACGTTTGGACTTAATGCTTACATTATGGGGTTTACGGGTTCATGCATAGGTATTTCAGGTTCGGTTTGTTGGCTTGATGTTTATAGACTTTTTTTTATATCTATGTAATAATATTTTGCTCTTGTTTGTCACTTAGCATAGTTATTTACTCTGGTTGTGAACATTATGCATGCACTAACGTTCACCAGCAAGTATCCCTTCTGTCGAGTAATTCGTTGCAAATAACACAACCCTGCATTACTTTCAAACAAATACCTTGTAGTTGTTACCACGATAACCAATCTTTATGACCATTTCCGTTCGAATTATGCTTCGCCAACCGGAGGGAACTGATGTAAATTCAAGGTCAACGTTGTCGCACAAATCGGGATATAGTATTGCCGACAACTTACCTTGATGTCACCGACGAGACTGTTCAAGCATCACATTCATTGCCAGTCAGCAACCTGCAGGCAATACATGCATTGAGACCAGAAATTATAAAAATAGGAGATATGCTTATTAAACCATTATATTTCTGCATAGTTCACCTGAACTCCTCAGAGATAAGCCAGGCACGAGGCAGTGACTACTGTGCCTACAGAGGTGGATTTAATTGGGGATATACATGGAGCGAACGACCGTAGCGAGCTTTAGTGTGTAAGGAACAGCAAATGTCGACTCATCGTGGTGATTGAAAGAGCTGGTTCCTCGAACAGTCACTCCAATATTGACATTCAACATGAGTGTATATTTTTCAACCTGATTGTCAATGCTTGTTTGATTGTTCAGGTTAAATCGATCACCTTGGATTTCCCTGGGTTATATGGTTCAATGGATCACCTCATAGTTTATGTGTGAAAGAGATTGCTGATAGGTATGTTCTTAGTGAAGGCAATTTTGATATAATTGACACATCTTTAGGTTAACTTTCTCTGGGAAAACAGGAATTGAATTAGTTATCTCGAGCTGTGTTGGCGCAAAACGTATTTGAGAATTCCAAAAGTGGAGGTATGTTTCACACATTGAACGGACCAATGAGGTAGCACGTGCTGCTTTAGCAGGGACAATGGTGACGCATTATTAGTTACAGAGACTTGTGTATATGGTTAAGTCAGTAGGTGAACTACATTGCGTACCCCATATTTGTTTTGTAGGGTACACTTATTGCCGAGGTGACCCACTGGGGAGCATTTATCGGATGCATCACTATTTAACTGTTAGCCCGTTAGTTGATACTGGGATTTTTGTAAGCTAATCAAACGAAGGGCATCTTCTAACTCGCTTTAAGAAGAACATTGATGAATTAAACCAATGATTTGGTAAAAGGTTTCCTTTTTGACTCTTGGAACATTGTCTGAAATATTGTGTTTAACTGACATGTCATGGGGATATGTTGAGGTTGTACAGTAACCAAACCTATCTTGACTCTTATTTCCTCTCAAGGCTAACGGTCATATGCCCTCAGTTCAAATTGCTAAATGTTTATGTTAGTAGAACTTCATCAAATATGCATCATAAGAAAATAGCAAAAACAGTGGCAACATCAACAAATCGTTAGGTGAATGTTGTACGTGGTTTGAAGGAATCGTTAATACCGAGTAGGAAGAATCACAGCATATGGTACAACATGTAGACAAACAAGTCAGCCACAGTCAGTAGGTGGTCGACCTCTCGCTGCCTGAAACCATTTTACATAATTAGCAGGCAGGCTGTAATGTTTATATTAACAAGGCAAGCTAATACCAGATAAGTATAACAATATACTGGCTAACGTACTTAAACGATACAAAAAAGATAAATGAATACATTTGAATTGTGAGCACGTTGTCAAAGACTTGGTGCTATACATTGGGATTCGGTGCAGTTTTCTCTCTTAGATTACAATGACTTCGAATCCATGCCTCAAGAACGTAAATATGTTGACGGGCAATATTTGTCTGGTTATAGCGCTCTAACGATACACAAAAATAAATAAATTCATTTGAATTGTGAACACGTTTTGTTCACTGGTAAATATGGTGCTATACATTGGTATTCAGTGCAGTTTTCTCTTGAAGATTACAAGGCCTCAAGTGCGTAAATATGTTGACATTTGTCGGTAGACGAACAACAGCTCATTACAATGCAGAGTGGTGCAATGACAAGGGACCCATACTGACGGTACCGTGGCGGCTATTGGCGGTACAATGACAAGCGACCCATACTGACGGCAGCGTGGAGGCTATTGGTGGTACAATGACAAGGGACCCATACTGACGGTACCGTGGAGACTATTGGCGGTACAATGACAAGCGACCCATACTGACGGCACAGTGACGGCTATTGGCGGTACAATGACAAGCGACCCATACTGACGGCACCGTGGAGGCTATAGGCGGTACAATGACAAGCGACCCATACTGATGGCACCGTGGAGGCTATTGGCGATACAATGACAAGCGACCCATACTGACGGCACCGTGGCGGCTATTGGCGGTACAATGACAAGCGACTCATACTGACGGCAGCGTGGAGGCTATTGGCGGGAAAATGACAAGCTACCCATACTGACGGTACCATGGCGGCTATTGGCGGTACAATGACAAGCGACTCATACTGACGGCACCGTGGAGGCTATTGGCGGTACAATGACAAGCGACCCATACTGACGGCACCGTGGCGGCTATTGGCGGTACAATGATAAACAACCGCCACTGACAGTACTGTGGCTGCTATTGGCGGTACAATGACAAACGACCGATACTGACGGTACTGTGGCGGCTATTGGCGGTATAATGACAAACGACCGCTAAAGACAAGTTTAACACCTGTGTCAAATTTAAGTAGGTCAAACATTAAACGGATGAACATAAAACGGATCAATTGAATCCTACAGAAGCAAATCATTAAAATCAATTTCTGTAAAATGTAAAACGGATAAAGCCAAATGAATCATAGAATTATAATGGACTTCTGATAGCCCCGTTCAAAATATAAAGGCATGTATTTTTGCTCTTAACCGTCGTGCATGGTCTTGAAAGTTATTTTAACTTAAGGTTCAAAATATAGAAAGTTTGAATCGGCCATTCTTCAATCGTTTACCTGTCTTGTCGCACAATTCACCACAACCCGATCCCGAATTAGATGAGATGAATGAAAGCAGGAAGGCAATTCGTTTCTGTTGTTTATTCAGATAGCTTCAATAACTTTTCTGAACCTGTCTCAATTATTACCACCAGATTATATGCGCAATATGCTTGTGAAATATAACATCAACGTATGACTCCTTTGATAGTTTGAGTTGATCACATCCCTGATACATGGTGTCAAGCATTTTTAACATCCTGAATAGGCCCACGAGGGAAGTATATAATATGTCCCATCTCAAAACACTGCATTGAGTGCCTCTCAGACAATAATAACGGATTATTGTTTCCTTATTAGCTGCGTCGCTGACTAAAATCAATCAGGTATCATATCACATTGAAGATAGTTTCACATCCGATTATTAGAATGGAGGAGATATTCTTGGTTCAATGGGTTTTTAAATATCTGGTGGAATAGTAAAGCTGTGACGTAAAGGGATACTGAAGGTAACATTCCTGGATCGTTGGAACTTTCGAGGTTTGTCTCCTCTTAATAAGGTAGAATGATGGTAACTTGTCGGTCTTGTCGGAAATATGCAATCTAAACGAAAGACCTTTTCAACAAACATTTTGTCACAGGCGAATACCCACATAATGAATACTGAACTATTGTATACCGTGATTTATTGAACAACAAATAGTAACCATGACATTTAGTCCAGTCATTGCGCGCTGCTCTAAAAAGTAGTTTGCCTAAACGATATTATTTTACAAGCTAATATTTCATTAATTTTTATAATATATGTCGTCAGATTCACACATGCTTTAGAACGTCAGTTTTGACACTGAAAGTAATCGATCTACAGCCTGATGATAACAAGGTCGCTGAAATACTTCACCATTATCTGCATTCGTAGAAGACGAGGTCCTGACCCAAGATTCTATACGGACATAAGCCCATACATAAGTTCCTACATAAAGTTGCATTTCTCGCGATATGGACGTGGAAACTTTAATTCCATCTGTTAACAGATACTAAGGGCACCGAAATACTTTTCCACTGTCTGCATGCAATCATGACAAAGCCATATTGAGTCAGGATGCAGCCCATATATAGGTAGACATGTAATAGACCACGGATTGCTACCTGCACATTGCATTTCTCGTGATATGGACGTGGAAACTTTAATTTGATCTGTTAACAGATAAAAAGGTCACTGAAATACTTTTCCACTGTCTGCATTCAATCATGACAAAGCCATATTGAGTCAGGATGCAGCCCATACATAGGTAGACATATAATAGACCACGGATTGCTACGTACACATTGCATTGCTCGTGATATGGACGTGGAAACTTTAATTCCATGGATTACGTATGCTGTGAGCATGTGGCGTACCCTTCGTCTGCGAGCATCTAAACCTACGAAGCGAGATTGTCCGGATATTATAAAAAACGCTGTGAAGCGTATTTTTCTACCTCAGCACGTCCCTCATACTTCATCCGTTAGCTCGATCCTGATGTCAGCCATATCATGCTGACATCATTAGCATGGCGTGGCCTTAACACCATGCTGCACAGCATGGCATTACGATCATTGATCTTCTCGTATATTTGATTCATGAATGTTCTCTCATTTAATCAAAGGAAGAGATATATATCTAATTCCCATTGCAAATTTTGATGTATGTGTATTACGAAATTATATCCGAACATTGATGCCCTCCTGCACTATTGCGTTTGAACTATGCCAGACGTGCGTGCATAGATTAATATGACTATTTTCATGATTAGGCGTAATATGCCTAATATGAGTTATGATCCTGTCATCCTTTTTATACTGACGTCATCCATTAAGGTAGTGGTGTTAATGTGACTATGAAAAGCCTCGGCGGGAGACAACGCTATCTACAAGTTGTGACTCCTAGATCTTGCCTTCAAAATCTATCAAGACTGGACGCGATTCATCAACCATGCACTGCATGGTCGCGATCTACGCAGCAAATCTTTCTGTGGCCTGAGATTCGGACAGAAGAACGAAATTAATTTCCATAAGCAATAGTCAGCCCACCTGTCTAACCTTTACATTGTGTTTGGTGACTTAATGCCATAACTCGTAGATGTAGACTAATGTACATTCTAAGATTCATACCTTACATTACCTAACCCCAACCCCTAGCCGGTCATTGTCCTTACCTACCAGCAAATTCTGGTCTGATATCCTGCAGCCTAAAAATAGCCTCGGTTTGGCAGAACAATAATGATCATTTGTGCCAGTCCAGGGTCCCACCGGTGGAATCACTTATGATAGATTCCTTGGGGAATGTCTGATATGATTTCGCATAGATGGAACAAAATGACTATAAGCCTTTATTAAATTCAGGTGAAAACTCGATAGGAGATCGGCGCGTCAGTTTGAATCCTGACTATTTTTTATGATTAGACGCCAAAACGTAATGCAAATCATTTCTATATATTTCGGACAGGTTCCGATGCATCAATTTGATACAGTTTGGTTGCCATTTGGAAGTTACAACAGGTTAAATAAAGTAACAAACCAAAACATATTTATCTGTTTTTATTCTTCAGACAGTGTAATCTTCACTTGTTGTCAACGACCGCCCCCGCTGGCCACTCTAGGTGTCTAACATTTGTGGACAAAATGCAGCGTAACAAATGCTTCACTAAACATATTTATGTAATAACAGATATTTACATTAGAATGGGAAGCTCTTGCGCTTTTGAACAGGAGGGATTACTCCATGCATATGAAATGCTGGCTAAAAAAGAATGAACCATTAATAGGAAAAGGATACTAATTCTTTTTGGTGCCAACTAACAACATTTGCACACGAGTCATCAAGTGTTTGCTGCCCTGCTGACAAATTGATAAGCTATTCTAATGCACAGCTTAACTGTACCCCACTGGTTCATGGAGACTTGTGCGGTTGCCTAAATTCCTCTCAATGGCATAACTGAGCTGTTGCTACCTTGATGATTGGCATGTGTATCGATGTTGTTCTTGGGCTTGGAATAGCATGAATGTCTGCGTCTGCTAGCCAATTACAGGTGAGCTCCGAAGTGCGTAGGAGGGCTACAGCCTCAGCGGCTTTAAAAGCAGCAGTCTGTTGGAAGCTTGTCAGATCGCTGCGACGTGAGAGCTGCAGTGAACGGGCTTCTTCGACTCTCGTCAAATAGCAGACTTCGCACAGCTTGCGACAACTGAAGACAATTATAGGAAAAGTGTCTTTTCTTGAGTATTAGTCACTGACTTGGAAAACAGTAAGTCAATAGTTTTGCTATTCCATTATACGTGGCGGGAAATGTTTTACTCATTATGTATAATGCTCGATAAACAACTACTTCATCCTAATCGAAATCAGAAAATTTAGCCAAAGCAGAAATGAAATCCTCGTCTACGGTTAAAAGGTAATGCGTTGCGCATCTTTGTGCGACTATGTCGATTCCGCACACTCACCTTACATGCCAAAACTCCACACCCCTTAACCCTACTGACAATGATGCGTACTTTACTCTATTTGAGCTTTGCAAAAGTATATCAAAACAAAGAAATGTGTGATTAGATATATAATACCGAATTTGTAAGGGCTAAATTGTGTGTTACAGCAAGGCACAAACAAATACATCGGACTTTGTAAGCTCACAATGTGAAGAGAATATGGCATGCAACTAAGTGTACATTTAAAAACATTTCTTCAGATTTGCATGTTTACAACCAGATCTACGCAGTCAATAAAAACGTCCACGATGGATGACGTCACTTCAGCCGCTATGCCAGGGTTCGTGGACGACGCCAAACTGAGGACAGAGGAAGCACTATGTTTCACAGCTTCCATGATTACGCCAGGTAAATCTCAGCATGGCGTGACGTGTATGGAAGTTCAGCACGCATACTATACATTCTACAATATTGATATGAACAGTACACCAGGCCAACTTGCCAACAACACCGTTAGTAGCAAATATGGACAAAGCATGACTCTGCATGACGTCTTACGAATGCGAGTTACCACTGCAATTTGCATATTTGGTGTGTTGGGCAACATATTAAGCCTCACTGTATGGATAAAGCGTGCTTTGAACAGCCATGTTAGAAGGATAGAGAAATGTGCATACATTGGTTTTATCTCCGTGGCGTTTGCTGATTTGATGTTGTGTCTGTTCATTGTTCCACAATGGTTTATAAAGACTGACGACTGTTACTTCCACCGTGAGATTAATTTTGAACTTATCTATCAAACGTATGGTATTGTCATTTTCAATATCTTTATTTTGATGAGCACCTGGTTTACGGCTGCTATGGCAGTAGGCCGTTACTTAGCAACATGCCATCCAATCAAAGCGCGCCAGTTCATTGGTCCGTCAGTTGCAAGATGGCTAGTTGTTGTTGTAAGCCTCTCATGCATTCTACTTAATGTTCCACGATTCTGGACCTTCACTATCTGGCCAATCACGTGTGCAAGCGGCCAGACCTTCTTCTTGACAATCCCTGGCCAGCTACATGTTGGCACAAACTTGCACGATATTTATTCAGGATTTTACTTCGGATTCTGCATCATGGTTCCTCTACTTATATTGGCAGTGTGTAATGTATTTCTAATTAAAGCCCTAAAAAAGTCACGTCGATTTCGGCGTCTGATTGTTAGTAGTATTCATACATCCGAAACGAGTAACATAATCACTAGCACGCTAGTCGTTATCATTATTCTTCATGTAGTGCTGATGTTCCCGGCAGAGATCATCAACTTCCTACACAAGTACTTAGTTCAATCTGATCAGGAAAACTCGGCTGAATATTATAACTTTATTGTGGACGTCGCAAACACCATGGAAGCTATCAACTTTGCATGCAATTTCATTTTGTATTGCATAATGAACGCTCCCTTTCGCCGAATGGTCGCTCAGGCCATGTGCTGCTTCTCAAATCGTCGCTGCAATGTCACTGCTCGTGGCAAATCCTCTGAATGGCATCATTCAAAGCGCACTACCCCTACGGTTATGTGTTCCAGTCAACGACTATCACACAAGTCGTCCACCACGTCAACAAATGGTCAAACCATTTGTTTGCAAGTCAGCAACGAATACTGTCAAGGGACGATGACATGAAAGTACAAAAGAACACCAGCCCTCATGGATTCTTTGCTTCAGTATAGTTGTTCTGTGTTCCTCTTGTTCAGCAACAATTTCTGGATTTGTTATTCAAACAGATCATATGTGGAATTGACTGTCGGATTTAATAATGTCAAACAATAATTTAGGGCCTATCGAACTAATAATATATACCGATTTTAGAGTTGCTGTATTTTGAAAGGGCGTCGGCTATTGTTACGATCTGTTGATGTATTGGTGACATTGTTGTCTTTGCATTCGGAATGTGAAGTAAATGCAAACGTGTATAAATTTAATTCCATTGGAGAAATAATACAGTATGAAACACATGTACAAATGTTTCTAAGTTATTGTATCCTAAAAAGAGTGTAATTATTTGTTCTTCAAACGAATGTGGTTAATGATTGTATCAAATACGAGACGTTGTATGTTTGACGTCCATGTGGTAAATTGCATGTATAATGTTAGATGTGCGGGTTAATATAAATAGCTTTTTTTTATTATGCTTATGCCTACTCAACGAGTAAATATGATTGTTGTGCACATGCTAAGATATGCTATGTTGAATAAAACTGCCGTCGTAAGCAATCTTTAGCTACCTGGTCGCATAATGCGTCATAGAATAACGGTAAAGAACTCAGATTTTTTGCCATCATTACGATCATAGTTGCTTTATAGGTGTCTTATTAGACATCTGACACTCCAATAAACGGTCCATTATTATTAAACATGAAGATACACACAATGCGGACAATCAACAGATTGACATTTTCCTGACACATTGTAGATTATTGCAATGGCATCCCAGATATCGACATAAGCGAAGTTATTTCTTTGTCGTTTCTTTACATTAGATATATTGCTGTGTTTCAATTTCAAGAACCTGAGCTGCTATCAAATAGAATATCATGATGTGTAGAGAAGTAAAGTGAGCTGGTCATCCATAGATAATGACACAAATCGAGATACGCCAAAAACTTTGTTGCAACATTGGGAGTGCATCTACGAAATGTAGCTATTAGAATAAGTGGAGAAATTTTGTTTTGCCATTTTTATCAATTATATTGCAATATCGTTTATCAAGCACATTTTTAGCGATAACATTTATTGGACATATGATCCAATAAATTTCTGCAGATCCCTTAACTATTTTTGTTCGTTGTGTTACCATCTTGCAATGATAAGCGGAGATTTCGTGATGCCCATTTTGTATATGGCTTCCTAAAAGAAAGGACACCCATCAAAAGAAGAATTGGATATCCGTTGCATTATATTTTATGCCAATGCTGCGACTGTAATGCAATCTCAATAATCTGCAAAAGAAACAAATATCATAATTTGATACCTGCAATCAGCGTTTGCTTTCCTACGAATGCAGAATTATAAAAGATTAAATAGTGTGCTTAAATTTTCCTATGCAAAGGGGTCAAAGATTTTGGCCGACGGTCATACGAAGATTCTTTTCAAACAAATGTTTGTGCTGCATGGCCGACGTAAACTTATTCCATGTACCAAGGGCATAAATTGATCAAAACAGCGACTCGGACAATGTCAGCCATATCACGATCTAATCTACAATGCCATCATTATAACCAAGGACTTTTGGTTTACAGCAACAATACTACATGACTGCATAAACAACATTTACTGCCTATCTTGGCTTAAATGATGCAACACTCCCGCATGCATACACCCCTCATGGCGATCAGGCTGATCGAGTTTATCACATGAAACATGCAGCATGTACCCAGTAACCTGGTATATTGTCGGAACACTTGTGTTGCAATTATTTCTGCACGGCTTTTTACAATATATAACAGTGACCCGAGCCTTCATCTTAAAGTTATTGAAGGAAGCGATGCAATTATTTAGACGAGCTGGGATGGTGTAGTCCTGGGTTGCATCGCCCTACAGTAAGGGACAAAGATATGCAATAGTAATTTTTCATCAAAATAGTGATGCGTTACTACATTCCCAGTGCAATTGGGGGAATGAAGAGTACTACCAAGACTATGCGACGCTAACAAGTAATATCGTCAGCCATAATTTTGAATCCAGTGACGGAGCACAGACGCTCCATCATGTGCTGCTTCTCCAAATGTCACTGCAATGTCACTGCTCGTGGCAAATCCTCTGACATCGATCATGCATGGACATCTACATGATGGCAATGATTTTTTTGCCAGGTCGCCATTATTGATGTGCATGTGGTTTTATGTCCCCTACATTTCCTAAGCTAGACCCGTCAATAAGGTCAATATCATGTTTGAATGCATATTATGCAAGTGACATTTTATACTGTATGCCATAAGGCATGCATAGATAACACTTCCTCCACCAGAGCGTTCCTGTTAATATGTAGTTAAGTGGTTGTATGCAGAGGCAGCCAGTTATTTGATTGTAAAACAACATGTGATAATAGAAGTGATATTTGGTTCATATTATATATAGTAAGGTTACGAACTTATGGGATGGTCAACCAGTCCTGGTGGACGTCCGCAGTAAATTGCTTAACATAACGTATTCCTTCAATCTTTATCTATCCCGACGCATCTTGAAATACTCTGGATCTCGTCGGATGATAACATTGCGATTGTATCACGAAGCAGTACCGCTCTAATCAAACACCATGACTACCATTCATAGTAGTGCGGTTGAAAACCTGTAGGCTACTTTATCTCTGTGGCCTGAATGCACATTTACTGTCCAGATTAGTTTTCTTTCTCTACAGTATTTACATAAATATATTGATATTCTTTTAGTTCACATGGAGCTTCAATAACATAGATTTATGATATAGACTGAAATGATGTACAATGCAAGTAGCAAGAAGCCAGGTTTGAATGTGCCGATTTTGTAACGTAATGGTGGAAACGTGGATGTGGATACTAGGTGCGATGTCGTTCTTGACCTACAACAGTAGGAATGAAAACGGTACAGCAACTCTAATTGGCAGATACGCATGATATTGAAATTAACCGAGCGCTCGCAAATATGTTACTACGAACAGCAAAGTTAACTTTTTCAACAGAGCAATGAATTGTTTAATAGATTATATTTAAGGCCATTGTAAGCGTTCAAACGATTAATATTACAAAACAATACATGAAATATACGACAAATACAACAACACGCGGTCATGGGCAAAACATTACGATTCTTACGCCACACGACACATGTTTTGGATGTTAATTACTGAATACTCTCTGTGGAAAGCATCATTAAATAACCAAGCAATGCGCTCACATGAGATTGAATAATACATCGGAGTACGCCTCATCCGCCTTCCGACACGTGGCCACGTTCCGCAGTTGTGTAGTTGGGTTATCTCCTTTTGACAAGCTAGGTTCTGTGTGGGCTGATACTCTCCAGTAATTCTACTCGTCGAACCCGTACTTCATACTCATTAATAGCAACATGATTATACTCGCGTGTTACTTCTTGGAATAAGGTCAAGTTCCATAGATCATGGTAACGTCATGTTTATGCGTTTGTCATATAAAAAGGGTATTTCTCTTTTTATATTTACTGTTGATATAGCATGGCAATACGGCCCTCTGTTAACACAAATACACACTTATCTGACGGACGAAAAGCCATTCAATCAAGGTAAGAGGTATGTGTTTAAACTACTGTAATAGATTGAGAAATTTCACAGGACGTGCGTTCTAAAACTAGTTTGGCCTTAACAAGATCAGTAGTGAAAAGGGAATGAAGACACAGTCATCCATTTTATACACATCTTAACCATGAAATGAGAGGTTTGTAGGAAATTGTGAAAATTGCGAACGTAAGACAACGCTATGTACAAGGTGTGAATCATAGATCACTCAGCACATGTTCATCATATGCCACAATTCGACACGTCTTCTTACATACCGTTCAATCCATGAACAGAAAAGATAAAACTTAGGTTCTAAGAGGAACCATCCTATATTACACGTGAATCGATGTCATGATCGAACTAGTAGAAATTGCTTACTAGCGCTAGCTGTGTGTTGACGCTGAGGATGCATTGGTAGCTGATGATTGACATTTCGTGCGACATTTGGAATGTATGTGCATATCATGTTAGCATCTTCGACCATTATGCACAAACCGTTACTGGAATTAAATAATTTAACAGGCTTTTAATTGAACAATGTCAAAATTAATTAATGTCATGAGCACTTCCTACAGATTATAAAAGATATGGCAAAACGTAGAAAGACGCAGCGACCACGAATAATTTTCTTGAATGTTCTTTCAAATATGCGACTGAATATTCCATTGGAACTGCCGGCCGATGTTGTAGACATGAATAATTTTTGTCAAAACGACTGGATGCAGAATATAAATAACGTCATTACTTTTTAATAAGACATGGGCGCATTTGATTATGCATTCACAACTGTAAAATCACACATCTGACGTGTCAACATGATTAGTCCATATTTACTAGTTGGCATTAGACGCTACAAGCGTACAAAACATTTGATTTTCCATATTGTATATACGTGATGCGGCATAACTGGTGAATACAATCATTGGAGTTCGGTTTTTGTAGGAATTAGCATTACTATTTATAGTAAAGAATTTGAGACACGGTATTGTGTCAATGAACTCTGATAATCTGCTGAATGAACTTAAAATAGTTATGGCCGGAACTACAATACTTAACCTGGTATTGACTTGATATTTAGCATCAGGCTAAAGTCATAAATCCCTCAAGTGGTATAAATTCCCAAGAAGCCGTCACCTTGGTTTGCGATTCAGATACCGATATGGCGTATTACCTCATAATGCAAAGCGGCTGTGTCAGATATGATGGAAACAGTTGCGCTTATATATTTCCTTTAATTCTCTGAAATTGGACAATACAAGTAACTTTGAGAATATCCAATTCTGGAAAATCACAAATACTAAAATGTGCACCTAAACAGAAGGTTTCCAGACGTCATATTTGCGTCGCTGGAACAACATTGTTTGACAAATGGTGAAATGTATCCAAGGATAAGTACACCGGAGAGCAATTCTTGTAATACAATAGCTCTGTTCTTGCTTCAAAGATTAAATTCATTTTGATGCAACAAATGTTCTTCAGTATAGGACCCAATATTTTGTAAAGAGCATTTGATGCAAGTCTTCTTTGAAAAGATAAAGTATTTAATGTGACTCAGCTGAACTGGCCTATAATAACTACTAATCATAAGTACGTCCTGACTATAGCTAGGATTTGTTTAATGATTATAAATATATTTGGATA
The DNA here is from genome assembly GCA_034190875.2 of Urechis unicinctus. Taxonomy (NCBI): domain Eukaryota; kingdom Metazoa; phylum Annelida; class Polychaeta; order Xenopneusta; family Urechidae; genus Urechis; species Urechis unicinctus. Next base: position 65,040,750 of record CM067351.1, read on the forward strand.
AAGTTGTGTCATACATTATTGTCACAGGTGAAAATGTTAGCCCACACAACCATAGATAATGGAGTTTGAAATTGTTGCATGATTTATGTTATATGATGGCAATAAATTATCATCTTAATCACAGCTTCCTTTCCATTACAAACCTCATCCTGTTCTTACTGGAACACTTTACGATTTAGTAATACGACAGCGATCTGGTTTTATAAGCTGTTGACAAAAGTGAAAATGTTGATATAACATAACAAGGTGACAATGTTGCGTCTCGGCTTGCTTGTAATTAAACATCATGCAGTTATGATTACCACTAACCCGCAAATACGTCTATAATACTGTTGTATATCAGAGTCATTGTTTTCGTTTAAGTCAACGTTATATATGATTGTGTATTACGTCAAATTACATGGCAATACTACAATCATTTTCATTGCCCAAGTCACGAATTATGCCTTTTTGAAATTTATCAAGGGCAATCATTGCTTTGTCGTGCATATTATGCAATAACACATTAGTTAATAGACGAAAATATCTGACGGTCAAATAGCAGTACTGGGAACAAAACCCAAAGAGATTTTGAGCGATTGATATTTAGCCCACTAGGGGTTTGAAGCAATATACTCAAATGAGGAGTTAATTGAAAATTATTTCTGTTAATTGATTATCAGCAAACGCCAACTTATGCCTGAAGCAACATGATAAGGTACAAAAGTTTATGGTATTCAGTCACATTGCTTAATTTATCCTGTAGGCGCAAACCTGTTGGGAATTTTATTGCACACGTTCTCTCTAAGGATCCTTCTCTAATCAGCTGGTGCATTATAACGTTATGTTAGGTATCTTTGGCTGTGTTAGTTATCAAGGCGCTTTGCTTTTATTACAGTCGTAGAATTTAACATGCGTGTCTTTACCTTAGTGGACGACTAAACTTAGAAATGGAATTAGTAGCGCAAACATAATTTCCTCAGGCATACTGATATATGTATATACGACCTAATACTAACATTATTTGGTTAAGGAGTTTATGCAAAGCCATTTTAGGTTCAGTTCATTGGTTTGATCTTTATCGACTCGCCAAATATGTACTACTAACATTGGTACTCGCTGTTGTTGTGGGAATTGTAGATGTACTTGTGTTCACCATCAATGTTTCTGAATGGTTTAACCAGGCTCTGCGATGCTGTTTAACTTGTAGCTGTAATGATACTTATCGTAGCATTTCGCATGTTAGGCAAATGTGAAATTTGCAAATCGAGAAATGGGCCGTAGCACAACATATACGCTATTGCAATGCAGAAAGTCAGTTTGATGCTGGTTCTAGTTAGAGCATGCTGCTGATGCTGTTGCTTGATCAGGCTCAGGAGGCACAGATGATTAATTTTGCCTAAGTGTGTGCATTATCATTCATTCATAAATGTACAGTAGTACGTGCGGAATTAAATATTTTGGTAGAGCATTTAATCAATATGAATTTTATTCAAATCCATTATTTGAATACAAGAAGGCTTCTTGATGATTAGGTAGGTAGTTGTTGTTACTATATATGCATGTATTTTTCGTAAATAAATGGTTAATATTTAATTAGTGGTCAAATAGTCACTAATTTGGTATAATAGCCAATTAGGGCTCCAATCTTATAATTGCCATGTACTAGCTGTTCCACTCTAGTCCCTCTTCGGAATATTAAGTGCGTTTCGGAAGCTTATGAGTTTTATGCTGATTAAGTCAGTCAATAAGCTGAGTGACAACTGATTTTATAGCGAAGGGGTTGACTTGAATTTCCTGGAACTATGTGGATTGGGTAAATCAATCCAGAGCATGAAAATAATTAAGCTGTTTCCATAATAGCATCTCAAATTATTACTTTGTAGTGCGTGAGTTTGATTTCAAAATGCTGATTTTCATTTTCACTGTATTTTCAGTGACGTTAATTTGGAAATAATTTATCGAGCATTAAAGGTTTAAAGTTAAAAAGTGGCAAATACATACATCAAAGCATCTTAACGTTTAGAAAGTGAGGAAACCATTAATAGAACAAAGCACCAAAAGGAAAAAAAAAAACAGGACTTCCTTTTGAAATGATACCTTCAACGCATTACACGCCAGACAATTATTACAGAAAACCAAGCATACTGAATCGAACATGTGGTCTGTAACAATTCAGCCACATCTAGATACTGGCCATCGCCCATTGGACTGGTTGAGCGTTATAAAGGATGAAGCTTTCGATGTCTAACATAACGCTTACAAAAATGCATGAATACAAAATTAAACCTCTACCCAAAATATTGTCGAGTATTGACCATCATTAATAAATGATGTCACAAAAATATCAATCAGCATATTTTCCGTGCCGCACTGCGAAATTGGCTCCTGTCGATTCTAAACGAAGTATGAAAAGATTGACGCATTTAAGGGAAGACGTGCCATGATTTATGAGTAAAAGGCCACAGCCAACGAATTTGACAAGCGCTTAAAAGGCGTTGGATCATCACTTGCCACAAAGATGGAAGACATTTATTTGCAAAGGCACACTGTCTACATGACTAGCAAAGTTAGCAAAACAATAGCAGCTCCCCCTCCCTAACTAAATATGTGACCAGGATATGGCACCACCATAAATGTTTCAGAATTGCAAATTTGGATTGCGAAGTGGTTATTCCATAACCAGGGCTGTCTCAGTGCTGCAAAAGCTGTCGACAGCAAAGAATATTTTTGGGAAATGTAATTGACTTATCCAAACCATCTGAAAACACTAGTTTTATCAAACCTGCAATTGTATGGATTTAGTGTTAAATATATGAGTTGTTAGATAATTAAGTTAATAATCAAAAACAATTTCTTGAACATAACGGTATAAAAACAGGTAAGATGGGCGTACTCGAAACGCATGCTGACGCTTTTTTTATCGTATAACATAAGAATGCCCAATTCCATGTGTAACCCAAGGTTCTTATGTATATTAATAATATATATATATATACAACGATTCAAATGTTGGACACAAGGTGTTTGTTTGTGGATGACACCATTTCATAATTCGCCACAATAATGTAGCACAACTGAAGCAGTTTATTAAAGATGAAATTGCAAAACATATATCGATGGGGATAAAAGCGATTAAGTTTCTAAAGTATATAAAAAAATCTCAAACATTGAATCTTTACAATGATGCCCTTATATTGAATTTAATATTTTAATCCGAAATTGCAAAAGAAGAAGGTATTTTAAATCATATGAAACACAAAGCAAATGAGCAAGCATTTATGACATTGTGCTATTCTATATCTATTCATTAATCTACGACGATATTGGGAAATGCGGCCAAAATTCACCTTGATCTGCTGTTTTACGAAGGCGCACAATGTTAATAATTTGCTGTGTATCGGCTACAGACTGCACAAAATCGTGTTTGTAATACAGTATATGTGTAGAATAGATCTATGGAACTTTGCTGTAGACCGGCAGTTCAGGCATTGGTTGGTTGGTTTATGCGTTAATAAAAAAATGTACGTCACAGTATTCACTAATAAGGATGTACTTATAATTAATTATAATTTGAAGCCGCAGTTTAGTTTCCTCTACGTTTGTACAAACGTTTATGCATAAAGAAAAAAACTGTCGGGCAGTGTGTATGACATTTTTTGTATCTATTTATAGTACCAAATTATCGATGGTAGATAACGCGCGAAGACGACACTCGGTATGCCTATATTAGTAACAGGATTTTAAAAATGCAGAGGTGTTACATGAATTGTTGCGAATGCCACAGTATTTTTCTTACTTATGTATTCGTTTATCTTTATTACAGATCTTTATGAATTTGTATAGAGCAACGTTTTCGATTTCCTGATGGACATGAGAGTTTAACGATATCTACCAAGTGATTATTGGTTCGACTTATAGTGCCTTATATGGAAGAGACCAAGGTGATCGACGCAGGTATAATTTGTCCTCAATCTCATTACCGACAAAACAAAGCGATGTTTGCGTCTTACGGCAAAGGTCGTCTTGTTTTCCTAGCATACAATGTTTGTTTCTTCTTAAACCTATTTCTGAACTCACAAGCCCATATCAGAGCTGTCTATGGATAATATGTTTATCCTCGTCGCTTACTAAATGACCCTCATTTCGTAGATGATATTATGTCTATGTACCACATCTCGAGTATTTAATTGTGACTCCTATCAAACAATACTAGGTAAATGGTTTATGCAGCAGTGTTTATATATATACGCATATAATTATACAGAGATCCAAACGGAAGCCAACGTTAGGTTCAATGTGTGACTACCAGATCACGTGTTTGTTATTAATCATGACTGGATGTTTGCGAGGTACGCAGCTAATGTCTCTGTGGGCTTAAACTCGGACACAAGAACGTAATTAATTTCCATGTAGACAAATCTATACGTATTCCCGTAGAGTCAATGAAGCAGACGGCATACTGTTTACCGGTATCGGGTCAGTTCGCCCCCGGAACGGTTCGTCCCCGCTGGGACAGTTCACCCCTGGGTCAATTCGCCCTCGCTGTGACAGTTCGCCCCCGGGTCAGTTCGCCCCCGCAATGCTACGCCCATGTTTTACAGAAAGGAATATATTGAATGCTACATATTTCATTTAATAAAGGAACAGTATTAATGAATTTATTATCTTGATATGAACTAAATTTAAAGCATCGTCCCCGGATAGAGTGCTGTAAGGGCGTTTGGACTCGGCGGCCAGGACATTTGGCCGGGCCGTCGTCTCGGGGCGATATGCCCCTTGAACAAAACGCGTACAGATACAGACACCGAGCACCAGAAGAATGTGTGGTATATTTTATTTATGGCAGTGGCATATGTTATAATTGATCACTTATATAAAAATCAGTAAAATAAAACAAGAATACGAAGTAAATAGAGGAATACGAACTTAAAGCGCACACAAAATACATATAACTCAATACGACACGGGCTGTTTATTCAACATTCATGATGCATACATCAAAACAAACCAGTGAAATAAAACAAGAATACGAAATAAATAGAGGAATATTAACTAAAAACGCACACATGTATACACAACTCAGGCTCTTTATTCAACATTAATAAAACATACATGACAAGAATATAAGAATAGAGGAATATGAATTAAAAGCGAACATATGCATACATATAACTCAATACAACCTGGGCTCTTTATTCAACATTCATAAAACAAACATCAAAACAAACATGATACAAGTCGGACTCTATATTCATACAATTACACAATTGCATTTTGAAAGATGGAGTAGATAGGCTGAGTACGTGGATACGATCAAAGTGCTCTGCGACATGACACGTGGTGAGTTGTGAGCGGGAAGTGTCATAAGTACAAAGCACGTCGCGATGTGACACTTGGTGAGTTGTGAGCGGTAAGCGTCAAGAATGCTGCGACCAGGGGCCGTATCCATAAAGAAACTTAAGTCCGCAAACTCAGGTTTTTGAGACGGCAAGCTGAGCTGGCCGTCTTATCCGTATCCATAAAGAATCTTAAGTCTCCTAGCGTGCTCAACTCTGAGTCAGCTAGGTAGCTGACTTAAGTTCGCTAGCTCAAGCTTAAAAATGGCGGTCCAACGGTAATGTTTCCAGAAAAATGCTTTTTACATATCTAAATAAGAACATGTAAGTTCCTAAAATGAACCAAAACATAATCAGCCGTTCGATTTTTATGACACACCATTTTTTATCGGGATATTTGAACTATTTACGCAGCAAGTTGTTTTCGTAAAAACGAAGCGGGGAATTCTTCACAAACAAACGGGTCGCTTAGGAGAGCCTGTTATTTCCTGGAAAGCGAGGCAGCTTGCAGTAGTCTAGCTCCGAATTAGGAGAGTTTTGCGGGATAATCTGAGTGGATGGGAGTTTCCAAGTGAATAGAATATCCATTCACGATTGGTTATGTTACAGATAAATTTATTAAGCTTCATGAATCAAAACAACGGCGCCAAGATTCACATTTCGTATGATTGAATATAAGAAAAGCAGGTGCCAAGCCTACAAGTATATAAATCCACTTCATGATAAAATGGCATATATTGAAAGTGCCCCCAAAGCACACCAACGACAAGGGTTATTTTGCAATAAAAAAAACCTCCGTTTTATACGTCAAAGACAAAGACACGTCGTAGACTAATGGCGCGCAGTGACCCAGTAAGGCGCGAATTCCAACGGACTGTCAAACAACAAAACTCACAAGGATTGTTTATATTTATCGCAGAATTATAATGTTATTAGTGCAAGCATGGTCGATGGAATTATTTCCCAATAGTGTGGATTAGCCGTGATTATATTGCCGATTATAAGAGCTAGCCAGTTTGCAAATCGTCTCCATAAGAAACAATGGTTCATCGTGCCGCTGGCGTTGTGGTCATGTTCATGGATAAAAATCATTACATTTACAGTGCCGTAGATTGCTGAAAATATATTGAAATTCGTATATTATACCTGATATCACCGTATATTATACTTGATACCATAAAATATTGTTCAGTCGGATTGAATAAAGGTGAGTGACATATTCATAAACAACCGGTTTAAAGACTATTCCTTTTTACTTTGTTTTGATAAACGATAGCTGATAAGTTGATAACGACAGTAGACTACTAGACCCTACTAGGTCTAGACTTTATTATATAAAATAGTCAGACTAGACCACTTCCATTCCTCCGTCTAAAACGACCATTCTTTGCCACTATATTCCATTTTCTGTCTAATGAACACAGAGACAAACTCTGATCGCGAAGGTACATGAGTGAAACTATAGCCACTAATCGTTTTTGGCTGTTTGCCAGCCTTGAGCTGGCGGTCTCAGCTGAGTTCGCTAACAATTTGTTTTGTGGATACGCTTGAATTCACCGACTTAGCTTAGCACGCCGACTCAAGTTAAGACGACTCAAGTTAAGATTCTTTATGGATACGGCCCCTGGTATGCTTCCCTATATAAGGCACTGATGTCTGCATTTGATCATTCACTTATCAGATTTTCTCTGATTAAGTGTCACAATCCTGAATCATGAACATCTGCATAATTTGCGCTACTGAAGTCAGAAGAAGGCAGCAAGCTCTTGAGTGCGAGGGATGCAGCCGTTGGCAGCACCGAACTTGCAACACAGGAGTCAGCCAGACCAACTACAGATTAGCTACCAAGGACCAGCTTGGTCTCTCGTGGAGATGTGTCGACTGCACAACAGTCAGCATATTCAGCCAATTAGCAAAGAGCTCCAGAATATCTCCAACGCCAAACACTCTCGCCGATATGAACCCAGATAGGCAGTCCGAAGTAAGTGATACGGAAGTACCTCATCGCTCAACGGCGGATGACCTATCCTTCTCCATCACCCTCATTCAGCGCCCCCAACCGCCCTGCTGAGGAATCCGTTGAGGACGAAACTTTACCAACTCAGATCGCCCACTCCATCCCAGTTACTTACAAGATAGTCGAGAAAGGCAGCCGACGAGGGAAGTCGAACCTGGTGGATAGCTTAGGCTACGCGTATTGCCTGAAAAAGGAGGACCCTACTACAAGCCAATGGATTTGCAGCGTCCGAAACAGGAACCAACGATGCTACGCGGGGGTATCGCTGAGGGATGGTTCCTTCGTCCGGGGAGTTCGCGACCACATCTATTCCACCGACCCAGGAATAGAGGTCAAGGCCACCCCGAGTGCCCATGTCAAAGACAAGGCGTCCTCGCAAATATTCCGAACGGCCATGGCCCTAGGGGATGAAGTTCTCCTGCGTCTGCCCGAAAATGCACATGAACTACCAAATCCTGCCACCCTCAGGAGGATGGCCAACCCGACAGGCCACACGCCCTATGGATCCTACGGATCTTATGTTCGAGGTACAATATGTTAGATAACTATGTACCATGAGTAGTGAATGTTAAGTAATGCTGCGTATACACAGTGATTGTCAGTGATGCCCGATACTATAGGCAGTTGGTTCAAACTATGTTCACTAATACCGTATTTGTTCTTGTGTTTAGCTTGCAGAAGACCATGTCCAGGGGGCGAACTGTCCCAGCGAGGGCGAACTGACCCGGGGGCGAACTGTCCCAGCGGTGGCGAACTGAAATATACCACACATTCTTCTGGTGCTCGGTTTCAGTTTCTGTATGCGTTTTGTTCAAGGGGCATATCGTCCCGTAGCATTTCGGGGGCGTATCGTCCCGGGGGCGAACTGACCCGGGGGCGAACTGTCCCAGCGAGGGCGAACTGACCAGGGGCGAACTGTCCCAGCGGGGGCGAACTGACCCGCAACCCTGTTTACCATAATCAAAACGGACACCAACGCTACTAGACAATGGGCCATGGGGTTAAATTCGCTTCCGTTTTTCAGTTCCGTGACCACCATCTGGGGTGGGGGTGAAACGTTGATAAAATGGGGCCCAAAACCTTTCTAAGGAACATGGTTTTTTTCACAGTCGCAAATGTTGCACTTTTGCGCAAACCACTGCGTTAAAGTATCAGATGACATCAACAGTACGTTCAATAATATATTTTTATTTCAGAACCCTTGGAGAACTGTATTTATAACAAAGACATTCATGTTGTAATTGAAATTCCATTCTGTAAGCAATGTTTATTTATTATGGCAGAAAATAGTAAAGAAATAAAGAAACAAAATCAAAACATTTCCTTCAGTAAATGCAGAAGATACACCAATCACATGAAACGTGCAGTTGCTGTTTTTTGCCAATACATGCCTTTAATTCTTGTAAATATTGTGCCATAAATTTACAAGTCAACTCTGCAATGACAGATCTCACTGTTCTATAATTAAAACTGTTTAATGCTGTAACTGAAGCAATATCAGAATATAGGGAAATGAAGGTGCCCCATGCAGTAGCATGGACTGGAAATGGAGCAAAATGTTCCCTCAAAGGGATTTATAATAATGTACGCATTTTTCCTGTGACCTCAGCTTGAGGGAAATAGGTATGTGCAAAGTTTGAGGGAAATACTTTGTACCATGTATTACTGAATAGCAATCCATATTGACTATCCATAAGCAATGTTGTAATCGTATGAAGTTGTCAACGTTTTCCGGAAAGGAAAATAGCTAATCAGTGACAAATATACATGATTATGGTATTGGTGGCTGTGATGACTCGTTTCTGAAATCTTCTTGAAATTGCCATTCCTTAGAGAACATGCCTTTTATTTGTAAGGTATTCCCTCTTCAAAGCACATATCATTCAAAGCTTTGGATCTCCCTGTGAACTTCTTTGCAGTTAACCATTGTCAGCTGATTTATTACAAAGAGGTTATTTTCCAAAACCAGCTCTATAATATCATGTAGTTCTCTCATTTCAATATATACATATTATATATTCCGGTGTGTGTAACTGAGTAAATTCCCTAGCCAACAAGAAATGTTCGGCCATGTATGGTTTTGTTAATAAGTTAATGAGACATAAATGTAATGTCATGAAATGCAGTCTTTCCATTTAAATAATAACATTAATACGCTATTTAACATACTAAAACTCGTCCAGTTGTCTTCTGCTTGATTGACAATTTGTACAACTTAGTTTAAGAAACAATGAGAAATATTTAACATGACTATCTAAAATATGGAAACTTTTGATCCACGTGTCACTGCGTTGTACGTATGTGTCATTAAGTTTCATTCAAGCCCTCATATTACCATACATGAGGTGCACATAATTTTACCAATTAAATTACTAGAAACTTTATACATTACATGGTGATGATCATAACTAAGATCACATAACCAGTGTGTGCATCTACAAATCAAATGTGAACTTAAGTCACATTAGAGTGCTCTTTGTTTCCATTAAAATTCACAGTCAATCTGCTATATCAGTTTATTGTAGCTGGATTTGTTTCATTAAGTTCATGTACTGTCACAACAGAAATCATGTGAATCATTTCGTTACCCACCCACCTAAGAAAAGGCTTAATTAAGATTTGAAGCTTGACATGGTGGAAGTAGCTGGTCTTTGATTTGGATTGACCTGGCTGCCCATGTTGATGCTACTGGTGACCGAGGCTGTAAACACAACAACAGAAAAGAGACCAATTCACTACTTTGAAAAGGTTTGATTTAAATCAAAATAAGTGAAATGTGTTGTAAAAATCTTTGTCATGTCATGCACGACCCCTCCAAAATGTAAAAAAGGGCGAATTGTTAGGTCCAAGTTACTCGGACTAGGACTAATGCAGTTAAGAACTTATGGGCACGGGGCCTAGTAATTAATGAAATTTTGATTCCCTTCCATCCTGTCCATATTAATGTTCATCTTTATCCACTTTACCGCACTTGGGGAACGAGTTGTTCCCGGTACGAGTTGTCATGTATTTCCTCTCACGATATACCACTACCAGATATACAGTGATATAGCCTGAGTTCAGCATGGGTCAAAAATCTCAACCAATTCCTAGGACATGCACATTTACTTTACTCTTGACTTTAGCCTAGGCCTAAAAAGTAAAAATAGAACCACGTTAACATACCTGTACTGGCGCCGCTAAATGTATATATATATATATATATATATATATATATATATATATATATATATATATATATATATATATATATATATATATATATATATATATATATATATATATATATATATATATATATATATATATATATATATATATATATATATATATATATGTATAATTATTAAAAAAATATAATTACCACGACTTGGTAGTAATATGTGTAAGGGGCAGAGGGGAGGGGGCCGTGTTATTTTAATTTAACACGTATTCCTAATAATTGAATGCCGTTGACACGCCCCGTGAAGCCCTTTACGCTTGCAACAGTAAACTGGGTTAATATCAGCCATGCAACTAAGCACAAAGGGTCTTTTTTAAGTAAGTAAAGGCCCCAGGGTGGTGCGGAATGCTGGCTATATGATATCTGCGGGTTTGAGGCAATATAGCTCAGAATAGACGTGCCAACAGTATTACAGATACCATGTTAATCAATTATCAGTAAGGTAAGATGTCATCCGAAGGATCATAGCATATGTTCGTGTAAGCTTTTACTGTAGCAGCAGCTTTGCCACCTTAGTAACGGCCAATAAAGTTGCAATTAACATATTCCGTTCACCTTAAATGCGTCCTTGACTAACATACACATGAACACACATATACAAAGTCCGGTATTTAATCTGCTTGTGAGTATCGGTGTATAACTCCACTTCACTGCCGCTGAGTATCGGTTATAATTCTCCCTCATTGCTTGTGAGTATCGGTCTATAGCTCCACTTCACGGCTTGTAAAAATTGCTCTGTAACTGCACTTGGCTACTTATGAGTATCGGTCCATAACTTGCCATCTCTGCTTGTGTATATCGGTCTATAAGTCTATAACACTCCTATACTGCATGTAAGTATTCGTCTGTAACTCCCTATCATTAATTGTGTGTATCGGTCTGTAACTCAATGTCACTGTTTGCCAGTATCGGTCTATTATTCCATTTAACTACCTGTGAGAGTCGGTCTATGACTACCATTCACTGCTTATATGTGTCGGTCTGTAACTACCATTCACTGTTTGTGAGTGTCAGTCTATGACTACCATTCATTGGATGCGAGTATCGGTCTACACATACTGACGTTACTGTGCCGGCTATTGGCGGTACAATGACAAACGACCCACACTGACGGTATTGTGTCGGCTATTAGCGGTACAATGAAAAAAAGACACATACTGACGGTGCTGTTGCGGCTATTGGCGGTACAATGATAAACAACCGCCACTGACAGTACTGTGGCTGCTATTGGCGGTACAATGACAAACGACCGCTAAAGACAAGTTTAACACCTGTGTCAAATTTAAGTAGATCAAACATTAAACGGATAAACATAAAACGGATCAATTGAATCCTACAAAAGCACATCATTAAAATCAATTTCTGTAAAATGTAAAACGGATAAAACCCGATGAATCATAGAATTATAATGGACTTCTGAAAGCCCTGTTCAAAATATAAAGGCATGTATTTTGCTCTTAACCGTCGAGCATGGTCTTGCAAGTTATTTTGACTTAAGGTTCAAAATATAGAAAGTTTGAAACGGCCATTCGTCAATTGTTTACCTGTCTTGTCGCACAATTCACCACAACCCGATCCCGAATTAGATGAGATGAATGAAAGCAGGAAAGCAATTCGTTTCTGTTGTTTATTCAGATAGCTTCAATAACTTTTCTGAACCTGTCTCAATTATAACCACCAGATTATAAGCGCAATATGGTTGTGAAATATAACATCAACGTATGACTCCTTTGATAGTTTGAGTTGATCACATCCCTGATACATGGTGTCAAGCATTTTTAACATCCTGAATAGGCCCACGAGGGAAGTATATAATATGTCCCATCTCAAAACACTGCATTGAGTGCATCTCAGACAATAATAACGGATTGTTTTTTCCTTATTAGCTGTGTCTCTGACTAAAATCAATCAGGTCTCATATCACATTGAAGATAGTTTCACATCCGATTATTAGAGTGGAGGGGGTATTCTTGGTTCAATGGCTTTTTAAATATCTGGTGGAATATTAAAGCTGTGACGTTAAGGGATACTGAAGGTAACATCCCTGGATAGTTGGAACTTTCGCTGTTTGTCTCCTGTTTATAAGGGAGAATGATGGTAGCTTGCCAGTCTTGTCGGAAATATGCAATTTAAGCGAAGTGTTTTCAACAAACATTTTGTCACAGTAGAATACCCACATAATGAATACTGAACTATTGTATACCGTGATTTATTGAACAACAAATGGTAACCATGACATTTAGTCCAGTCATTGCGCGCTGCTCTAAAAAGTAGTTTGCCTAAACGATATTATTGTACAAGCTAATATTTCATTAATTTTGATAATATATGTCGTCAGATTCACACATGCTTTAGAACGTCAGTTTTGACACTGAAAGTAATCGATCTACAGCCTGATGATAACAAGGTCGCTGAAACACTTCACCATTATCTGCATTCGTAAAAGACGAGGTCCAGACCCAAGATTCTATACGAACATAAGCCCATACATAGGTTCCTACACAAAGTTGCATTTCTCGCGATATGGACGTGGAAACTTTAATTCCATCTGTTAACAGATACTAAGGGCACTGAAATACTTTTCCACTGTCTGCATGCAATCATGATAAAGCCATATTGAGTCAGGATGCAGCCCATACATAGGTAGACATATAATAGACCACGGATTGCTACCTACACATTGCATTTCTCGTGATATGGACGTGGAAAGTTTAATTCCATGGATTACGTATGCTGTGAGCATGTGGCGTACCCTTCGTCTGCGAGCATCTAAACCTACGAAGCGAGAATGTCCGGATGTGATAAAAAACGCTGTGAAGCATATTTCTACCTCAGCACGTCTCTCATACTTCTTCCGTTAGCTCTATCCTGATGTCAGCCATATCATGCTGACATCATTAGCCTGGCGTGGCCTCAACACCATGCTGCACAGCATGGCATTACAATCATTGATCTTCTTGTATATTTGATTCATGAATGTTCTCTCATTTAATAAAAGGAAGAGATATATATATCTAATTCCCATTGCAAATTTTGATGTATGTGTATTACGAAATTATATCCGAACATTGATGCCATCATGCACAATTGCGTTTGAACTATGCCAGACGTGCGTGTAAAGAGTAATATGACTATTTTCATGATGAGGCGTAATATGCCTAATATGAGTTATGATCCTGTCATCCTTTTTATACTGACGTCATCCATTAAGGTAGTGGTGCTAATGTGACTATGAAAAGCCTCGGCGGGAGACAACGCTATCTACAAGTTGTGACTCCTAGATCTTGCGTTCAAAATCTATCAAGACTGGACGCGATTCATCAACCATGCACTGCATGGTCGCGATCTACGCAGCAAATCTTTCTGTGGCCTGAGATTCGGACAGAAGAACGAAATTAATTTCCATAGGCAATAGTCAGCCCACCTGTCTAACCTTTACATTGTGTTTGGTGACTTAATGCCATAGCTCGTAGATTTAGACTAATGTACATTCTAGGATTCATACCTTACATTACCTAACCCCAACCCCTAGCCGGTCATCGTCCTTACCTACCAGCAAGTTCTGGTCTGATATCCTGCAGCCTAAAAATAGCCTCGGTTTGTCAGAACAATAATGATCATTTGTGCCAGCCCAGGGTCCCACCGGTGGAATCACTTATGATAGATTCCTTGGTAAAAGTCTGATATGATTTCGCATAGATGGAACAAAATGGCTATAAGCCTTTATTAAATTCAGGTGAAAACTCGATAGGAGATCGGCGCGTCAGTTTGAATCCTGACTATTTTTTATGATTAGACGCCAAAACGTAATGCAAATCATTTCTATATATTTCGGACAGGTTCCGATGCATCAATTTGATACAGTTTGGTTGCCATTTGGAAGTAACAACAGGTTAAATAAAGTAACAAACCAAAACATATTTAGCTGTTTTTATCCTTCAGACAGTGTAATCTTCACTTGCTGTCAACGACCGCCCCAGCTGGCCTCTCTAGGTGTCTAACATTTGTGGACAAAATGCAGCGTAACAAATGCTTCACTAAACATATTTATGTAATAACAAATATTTACATTAGAATGGGAAGCTCTTGCGCTTTTGAACAGGAGGGATTACTCCATGCATATGAAATGCTGGCTAAAAAAGAATGAACCATTAATAGGAAAGGGATACTAATTCTTTTTGGTGCCAACTAACAACATTTGCACACGAGTCATCAAGTGTTTTCTGCCCTGCTGAAAATTTGATAAGCTATTCTAATGCACAGCTTAACTCTACCCCACTGGTTCATGGACACTTGTGCGGTTGCCTAAATTCCTCTCAATGGCATAACTGAGCTGTTGCTAGCTTGATGATTGGCATGTGTATCGATGTTGTTCTTGGGATTGGAATAGCATGGATGTCTGCGTCTGCTAGCCAATTACAGGTGAGCTCCGAAGTGCGTAGGAGGGCTATAGCCTCAGCGGCTTTAAAAGCAGCAGTCTGCTGGAAGCTTGTCAGATCGCTGCGACGTGAGAGCTGCAGTGAACGGGCTTCTTCGACTCTCGTCAAATAGCAGACTTCGCACAGCTTGCGACAACTGAAGACAATTGTTGTAAAAGTGTCTTTTCTTGAGTATTTGTCACTGACTTGGAAAACAGTAAGTCAATAGTTTTGCTATTTCATTATACGTAGCGGGAAATGTTTTACTCATTATGTATAATGCTCGATAAACAACTACGTCATTCTGTGACTATCAGTTTTGTATTTCGAAATCAAATTCATCCGTAGTTATAACAAATCGTAATCAATTAATTTAGCCAAAACAGAAAGGAAATCCTTGTCTACGGTTAAAAGGCAATGCGTTGGGAATCTTTGTGTAACTATGTCGATTACGCACACTCACCTTACATGACACAATTCCACATCCCTTAACTCTTCTGACAATGATGCGTACTTTACTCTATTTGAGCTTTGCAAAAGTATCAAAACAGAGAAATGTGTGATTAGATATATAATACCGAATTTGTAAGGGCTAAATGGTGTGTTACAGCAAGGCACAAACAAATACATCGGACTTTGTAATGTGAAGAGAATATGGCATGCAACTAAGTGTACATTTAAAAACATTTCTTCAGATTTGCATAATCACAACCAGATCTACGCAGTCAATGAAAACGTCTACGATGGATGACGTCACTTCAGCCGCTATGCCAGCGTTCGTGGAAGACGCCAAACTGAGGACAGAGGAAGCACTATGTTTCACAGCTTCCATGATTACGCCAGGTAAATCTCAGCATGGCGTGACGTGTATGGAAGTTCAGCACGCATACTATACATTCTACAATATAGATATGAACAGTACACCAGGCCAACTTGCCAACAACACCGTTAGTAGCAAATATGGACAAAGCATGACTCTGCATGACGTCTTACGAATGCGAGTTACCACTGCAATTTGCATATTCGGTGTGTTGGGCAACATATTAAGCCTCACTGTTTGGATAAAGCGTGCTTTGAACAGCCATGTTGGAAGGATAGAGAAATGTGCATACATTGGTTTTATCTCCGTTGCGTTAGCTGATTTGATGTTGTGTCTGTTCATTGTGCCACAATGGTTTATAAAGTCTGACGACTGTTATTTCCACCGTGAGATTAATTTTGAACTTATCTATCAAACGTATGGTATTGTCTTTTTCAATATCTTTATTTTGATGAGCACCTGGTTTACAGCTGCTATGGCAGTAGGCCGTTACTTAGCAACATGCCATCCAATCAAAGCGCGCCAGTTCATTTGTCCGTCAGTTGCAAGATGGATAGTTTTTGTTGTAAGCTTCTCATGCATTCTACTTAATGTTCCACGATTCTGGACCTTCACAATCTGGCCAATCACGTGTGCAAGCGGTCAGACCTTCTTCTTGACAATCCCTGGCCAGCTACATGTTGGCACAAACTTGCACGATATTTATTCAGGGTTTTACTTCGGATTCTGCATCATGGTTCCTCTACTTATATTGGCAGTGTGTAATGTATTTCTAATTAAAGCCCTAAAAAAGTCACGTCGATTTCGGCGTCTAATTGTTAGTAGTATTCATACATCCGAAACGAGTAACATAATCACTAGCACGCTAGTCGTTATCATTATTCTTCATGTACTGCTGATGTTCCCGGCAGAGATCATCAACTTCCTACACAAGTACTTAGTTCAATCTGATCAGGAAAACTCGGCTGAATATTATAACTTTATTGTGGACGTCGCAAACACCCTGGAAGCTATCAACTTTGCATGCAATTTCATTTTGTATTGCATAATGAACGCTCCCTTTCGCCGAATGGTCGCTCAGGCCATGTGCTGCTTCTCAAATCGTCGCTGCAATGTCACTGCTCGTGGCAAATCCTCTGAATGGCATCATTCAAAGTGCACTACCCCTACGGTTATGCGTTTCAGTCAACGACTATCACACAAGTCGTCCACCACGTCAACAAATGGTCAAACCATTTGTTTGCAAGTCAGCAACGAATACTGTCAAGGGACGATGACATGAATGTACAAAAGAACACCAGCCCTCATGGATTCTTTGCTTCAGTTTAGTTGTTCTGCGTTCCTCTTTTTGGATTTGTTATTCAAACAGATCATATGTGGAATTGACTGTCGGATTTAATAATGTCAAACAACAATTTAGGGCCTATCAAACTAATAATATGTACCGATTTTAGAGGTGCTGTATTTTGAAAGGGCGTCGGCTATTGTTATGATCTGTCGATGTATTGGTGAACGCAAACGTGTAAATTTAATTTCATTGGAGAAATAATACAGTATGCAACACATGTACAAATGTTTCTAAGTTATTTTATCCTAAAAAGAGTGTAATTATTTGTTCTTCAAACGAATGTGGTTAATGATTGTGTCAAATACGAGACGTTGTATGTTTGACGTCCATGTGGTAAATTGCATGTATAAAGTTAGATGTGCTGGTTAATGTAAATAGCTTTTTTTGTTATGCTTATGCCTACTCAACGAGTAAATATGATTGTTGTGCACATGCTAAGATATGCTATGTTGAATAAAACTACCATCGTAAGCAATCTTTAGCTACCTGGTCGCATAATGCGTCATAGAATAACGGTAAAGAACTCAGATTTTTTGCCATCATTACGATCATAGTTGCTTTATATGTGTCTTATTAGACATCTGGCACTCCAGTAAATGGTCCATTATTATTAAACATGAAGATACACACAATTCGGACAATCAACAAATTGGCATTTTCCTGACATATTGTAGATTATGGTAATGGCATCCCAGATATCGACATAAGCGAAGTTATTTCTTTGTCGTTTCTTTACATTAGATATATTGCTGTGGTTCAATTTCAAGAACCTAAGCTGCTATCAAAGAGAATATCAGGATGTGTAGAGAAGTAAAGTGAGCTGGTCATCCATAGGTAATGACACAAATCGAGATACGCCAAACTTTGTTGCAACATTGGGAGTGCATCTACGAAATGTAGCTATTAGAATAAGTGGAGAAATCTGTTTTGCCATTTTTATCAATTATATTGCAATATCGTTTAACAAGCACATTTTTAGCGATAACATTTATTGGACATATGTTCCAATGAGTTTCTGCAGATCCCTTATTCTATTTTTGTTCGTTGTGTTACCATCTGGCAATGATAAAGGGAGATTTCGTGAAGCCCATTTTGTATATGGCTTCCTAAAAGAAAGGACACCCATCAAAAGAAGAATTGGATAATCAATGTATTATATTTTATGCCAATGCTGCGACTGAAATGCAACCTCAATAATCTGCGAAAGAAACAAATATCATAATTTGATACCTGCAATCAGCGTTTGCCTTCCTACGAATGCAGAATTATAAAAGATTAGATAGTTTGCTTAAACTGTCCTATGCAAAGGGGCAAAGATTTTGGCCGACGGTCATACGAAGATTCCTTTCAAACAAATGTTTGTGCTGCATGGCCGACGTAAATTTATTCCATGTACCAAGGGCATAAATTGATCAAAACAGCGACTCGGACAATGTCAGCCATATCACGATTTTATCTACAATGCCATCATTATAACCAAGGACTATTGACTTACAACAACAATACTACCTGACTGCATAAACAACATTTACTGCCTATCTTGGCTTAAATGATGCAACACTCCCGCATGTATACACCTCTCATGGCGATCAGGCTGATCGAGTTTATCACATGAAACATGCAGCATGTGCCCAGTAACCTGGTATATTGTCGGAACACTTGTGTTGCAATTACTTCTGCACGGCTTTTTACAATATATAGTGACCCGAGCCTTCATCTTCGTATAGTCATAAGCGCAGATAATAAAGTTATTGAAGGAAGCGACGCAATTAATACTGGTGGACGTCCGCAGTAAATTGCGTAACATAACGTATTCGTACAATCTTTATATATCCCGACGCATCTTGAAATATCTTGGATCTCGTCGGATGATAACATTGCGATTGAAATTAACCGAGCGCTCGCAAATATGTTACTACGAACAGCAAAGTTAACTTTTCCAACAGAGCAATGAAATGTTTGATAGATTATATTTAAGGCCATTGTAAGCGTTCAAACTATTAATATTACAAAACAATACATGAAATATACGTAAAATACAACAACACGCGGTCATGGGCAAAACATCACGATTCTTACGCCACATGACACATGTTTTGAATGTTAATTACTGAATACTCTCTGTGGAAAGCATCATTAAATAACAAAGCAATGCGCTCACATGAGATTGAATAATACATCAGAGTACGCCTCATCCGGCTTCCGACACGTGGCCACGTTCCGCAGTTGTGTAGTTGGGTTATCTCCTTTTGACAAGCTAGGTTCTGTGTGGGCTGATACTCTCCAGTAATTCTACTCGTCGAACCCGTACTTCATACTCATTAATTGCAACATGATTATACTCGCGTGTTACTTCTTGGAATAAGGTCAAGTTCCATAGATCATGGTAACGTCATGTTTATGCGTTTGACATATAAAAAAAGTATTTCTCTTTTTATATTTACTGTTGATATAGCATGGCAATACGGGCCCTCTGTTAACACAAATACACACTTATCTGACGGACGAAAAGCCATTCAATCAAGGTAAGAGGTATGTGTTTAAACTACTGTAATAGATTGAGAAATTTCACAGGACGTGCGTTCTTAAACTATTTTGGCCTTAACAAGATCAGTAGTGAAAAAGGAATTAAGACACAGTCATCCATTTTATACACATCTTAACCATGAAATGAGAGGTTTATAGGAAATTGTGAAAATTGCGAACGTAAGACAAGGCTATGTACAAGGTGTGAATCATAGATCCCTCAGAATAACATTTATATCTGTCTATAATAGGCAGTGTTCTTTACACCAGTTGCAAACAGCAGTAGAAGTCTATCCCGATTCTGTTTGCTGATCTTATTGATCGTATCATCAAATCTGTCTTGTCAGGAACACATGTACCATGGACTTACATATTATATTACATCACCAAACAGATATCTTCTATAAATACATCTCAATGAACAGCTCATGCTCTGTGCAACCGGGTACTTCTCTGTACTGCCTAACTGCTTTCTGTGACCATGGCAACTTGTAAAGCCTTGCCAATCTCACATTTGCCTTAACAAACTTTGTCCGACTTTTGAAAATGAACTACGCATCATGACAATTATATTGCTGTCCACGCTCGTCCCTATCCCCAAGAATAGGAAGAAATCGATGAATGTTAGCGAAAACTACCGATCCATAGCCATCAGTAGCGTAGTAGGGAAATTACTAGATAATATTTTGATTGAATCTTATGCTGATATTCTTCAGACAAGTAACTTGCAATTCGGATTCAAACCATCTCATTCGACGGCGCAATGTACATTTGTTCTCAAAGAGGTAATTGAATACTATGTTGGTCATGGCTCTCCATGTTATGTGATGTTATTAGATGCCTCTAAGGCTTTTGATCGTGTTGATTATATTAAACTGTTTATGCTGCTACGCAAGCGAGGCATGTGTCCTACCACAGCTAAGATGATGTTGAACATGTATACGCAGCAACAATTGCGCGTGCAATGGGATAATGAAATTTCGGACAGCTTTAGCTGTACAAACGGCGTAAAGCAGGGCGCAGTTCTGTCTCCGATTCTATTCTGTGTTTATATGGATGAACTACTCACCCGTCTGTCACACACTAAAGTTGGATGTCATATTGGTCATGAATTTGTTGGGGCACTTGGTTATGCTGATGATCTGTCGTTAATTGCACCCTCATTGACCGCCGCCAAGATAATGATTGAAACATGTGAGCAATTTGCGGCTGAGTATAGTGTCGTTTTCAACTCAGCGAAGAGCTATTTATTAGTTTTTAATGATAACCAGTGCACTGTAGATTTAAAGCTTAATGGATGCACTATTCCTATCAGGGAAAATGCTTTGCATCTTGGTACATATATCGGTAAGGACTGTAATAATAATAATAATATGAATGTAGCATGTTCTAATTTAGTGTCACAAACACATTTGTTGATGTCCAGGTTTGGGGCTTGCAATGTAGATGTGAGAAACAAGTTGTTTATTAGTTTCTGTACAAGTTTTTATTGTTCTCCCTTATGGAGTTTAGACCATCGACACTTAGAGGTTTTTTGCCGAACCTGGCGAAAATGTATTAGGCGTGTCTGGAAGCTCCATCCACAAACGCGTTCCATATACTTACATTTTTTGACAGGTCAACAACCAATTATTAAACAATTAATGAAGCGCTATATCATGTTTCTATGTAAATGCATGAGCAGTGGTAACAATGTGTTGTCCTTTGTGAGCAGACTCTGCGCATCTAGTTATTCGACTGTGGCTTGCAATCTGAGAATTGTAATGTCCACCATTGGTGTCAGTACTAACGCTATTTTCTTGGCAGAAATCACGCCGAATGAGTACCTACTCCGGTTGAATGAGAATGTAATAGACATTAATGTGTTAAACACTATTTCTTTATTAAAAGAGCTCATTATGCAACGGGATGGGCGAGCAATTTCTATTCTTACCCCAGAGGAAATTGACGAGCTCCTGTCCACAATTTGCACGTTACGATGTTAATCTTCATTTCTTTTTTCACTGATTTTTTAATCAAATCTGTGTATATGTACGAAATAAATAATATATATATAAATTGGAATATTGGACTAAACTGCTAACATACAAATAAGAGGTGTGATGTAAGAATAGCATTTTGGTAAGTTATGGTGTTATCATCAGTCATATTTATGAGGTATTTAATAAAGGTAAGCACCAGTTATAAAGAATCAAATCGGATTTTGGGAGCTCACAAATGATCTGCTATGACAGTCCAATCAGTCAGATTGACAGTTGGTGCTGTATGCCTCTCATGTATTCTGCTTAATGGTCAAATATTATAAACCTTCACAAATTGATCGATTTAATGTACAAGCGATCAGACCTTCTTCATGGTCTCCGTCATTTCTGGCTAACTTAATGCTGCTACAGATATTTACGATATATATTTGGGAGTTCACCTAGGATTCTGCATCATGATTTCTTTACTGATATTGGCAGCGTGTAATGCTTCATATCGACACCTTGAACAAATCCCCGTCAGACTCGTTGTCAGATTATTGTCAGCATTTATTCCTCCGAAACGAGTCACATACTCATTTGAACACTAGTCGTCATGTAGTACTAGTGAACGCCTAACCATGCAGAACAGAACACTGGCGCTTTTGTTTAATGACACTACCTGTACCGGTTAAGATTTAGTAATAGCATTCGTTGGCGGCTAACTACAGCTTGGGATCCATCAGATAACGTCGCGATAGTCGTGTTGTCAAGTGGAACGAATATTTGATGTATTGGGGTACATTTCAGCCAACTCATTGGTACTGTTATCGTTATTTAATAACAAACTAACGCACACATGTATTGTTTGTCACGTTGATGCTGATTGTCACGTAGAGTGTACAATGTATTTTTCTTAATAACGCTACTATCTCAGATAAAAATAATGGATTCAACTATTTGTAGGCTTACGCCCTACCAGAAATTAAAATATGATAGCTGCTTAAGTAATTACATCCTACTCTATCTCAAAATCAATCAGAACTTTCTTCGTCTCATAACGCACGAACGAGAACGATACCGCATTCAGACGTTTTGCGCTCACAGTAAATTGTGGACATTGATACAGCACAAATAGATATACACACGGGTGAAGATAATCAGCAGCTTAGCACATTCCCTGTGAAACGGGTACAACAAGATTGTCATATATCAAGCTGTTAGTGATTCCATATTTATACACATCCAAGTTATCGGCATAATGAATTGCAGCAATTGATTTGAAGGAACGTTTCTAGAGCTGGTTTTCGATAAACTAACAATAGAACGCTCATATTAAAAGGATTGGTAAGTGCTTTTGTGGAACATGTTATCAAACCATTTTATTTCGCTCTGACTGCAATTGGGTCATAAGATATGGCAGGCCAAGAGTGAACTGGCTGATGAAATACATCAGCTATTATGTCTTACAGGGGATATTGCGGGAGCAACTTATAGAATAACGCTGACGAAGAACGCTTAAGTGTAATATTTAATTGACGAATTTGTGGTTGCACATGGGCACACTTGTGTACATTCTTCATTCAAACTGGTTATGGTATGTAAATGGGAGATAACACACGAGTAACGCAAACCGTCGAGGAGATTGCAAGCCTGACAATTTCTTGTGGAGCTAATAGATGGCCGCATGATGCAACGAACATAACAGAAATGAAGTAGCCGATACCAAAAAGACCTACTGTTCGTTCCAAATAAATTCGGGTGCAGAACTCAAATTCCTTTACTACAATACTTACCCTGGTATTGAGTTGACATTTAGCATCAGGCTTAAGCCATAAATCCCTCAAGAGGTATATATTCCCAAGAAGCCGTCACCTTGGTTTGCGATTCAAACATCGATATGGCGTATGACCTCACAATGCAAAGCGGCTGGGTTAACCTTGATGGAAAATAGTTGCGCTTATATATTTCCTTTAATTCTCCGAAATTGGACAATACAAGTAACTTTGAGAATATCCTCCTCTGGAAAATCACAAATACTAAAATGTGCACCTGAGCAGAAGGTTTCCAGACGTTATATTTGCTGTCTCTGGAACAACGTTATTTGACAAGTGGTGTTATGTATCCAAGGGTAAGTACACCTGAGAACAATTATTGTAATACAATCGGTCTCTGTTCTTGCTGCAAAGATTAACTTTATTTTGATGTAACAAATGTCCTTCAATATAGGCCCAATAAAAGACCGCTGCTCAATTTAAGTAATTTATGAGACAGGAGAATGTAATAAATTGATATTATGGCTGTGGCTGTTTTGCTTATGTCAAGAATATGACCTTTTAATGATACGACCTCATGAGCCGATAAAGTCTGACCATTTAAAATCTTTATACCATACCATAAGTGTGAAGTTGACTTTGATCCTTTCATGGTTGTAATATGCATTGTCAGCTGTGTGTTTTCTTGCCAAATAGTCAACCTTTTACTCATAAATAGAGTTGCCCAATGTCAAAAAGTTGATCCTATTGGCCCCCAAGATTTTACGGAATTCCCCTTAATTGCCAATTGTATTATTTTGTCACAGACTGTGCTGAGCTCTCAGTAATCGAGAAAACATACCGATGAGCGTCTGATTGTTTGTATCGCGCAATAACTGCTCCAATACCCTCGACATCCAAATTCATTCTGGGCATCTATATATATATATATATATATATATATATATATATATATATATATATATATATATATAGAGATAGAGATAGATATATAGATATAGATATATAGATATATATATATATATATATAGAGATATATATATATATATAGAGATATATATCTCCTCTAGATAGAGATATCTATAATATATCTCTATATCTCTATAGAGAGATATCTCTTATTTCTCTCTCTATATATATTTTCTGTCTGTATATATATTATACATATAAATATCTATATGTATGTAATCATCTATATATATATGATATCTCTATATCTATCTCTATATACCTATATCTATCTATATCTCTCTCTATCTCTATCTATATCTATCTCTCTCTCTCTATATCTCTCTCTCTATCTCTCTATCTCTCTCTATCTCTCTCTATATATATATATATATATCTATATATCTATATATATATATCTCTATCTATATATATATATATATATACATACAATTATACAGATATCCCCACGGAAGCCAAATCTTCGTTCGAGTGTGACTACCAGATCACGTGTTCGTTATTAATCGTGGCTGGATGTTTACGAAGTACGCAGCTAATGTCTCTGTGGGCTTAAACTCGGACGCAAGAACGTTATTAATTTCCATATGTAGACAAATCTATACG
This sequence comes from Urechis unicinctus, assembly GCA_034190875.2. NCBI lineage: Eukaryota > Metazoa > Annelida > Polychaeta > Xenopneusta > Urechidae > Urechis > Urechis unicinctus. Next base: position 65,065,728 of record CM067351.1, read on the forward strand.
CAATTCCGTAATGTCAATGAAGCAGACAGCAGACTGGGCCATGGGGTTAAATTCGCCAACGCTTTTCAGACAATGGACAATGGGGTTTGGGTGGGGCTTCCGTTTTTCAGTTCCGTGACCCAAACTTTTGGGTAGGAACATGGTTGATAAAATGGGGCCCAAACCTTTATAAGGAACATGAAACACTGCGTTAAAGTATCAGTTGACATCAACAGTACGTTCAAAAATATATTCTTATTTCAGAATACTTTGAGAACTGTATTTATAACAAAGACATTCATATTGCAATTGGAATTCCATTATGTAAGCAATGTTTATTTATCATGGTAAAAAATAGCAAAGAAATAGAGAAACAAAATCAATAACTTTCCTTCAATAAATGCAGAAGATGCACCAATCACATGCAACGTGCAGTTGCTGTTTTTTAGCCAATACATGCCTTGAATTCTTGTAAATATTGTGCCATAATTGACAAGTCAACTCTGCATGACCGATCTCACTGTTCTATACTTAAAACTGATTAATGCTGTAACTGGAGCAAAATCAGAATATAGTGAAATGATTATATAATGGAGCCCCATGCAGTAGCATAAAGTGGAAATGGAGCAAAATGTACGCATTCTTCCTGTGACCTCAGCTTCAGAGAAATAGGTATGTGCAAGGTTTGAGGGAAATACTTTGTACCATGTATAACTAAATAGCAATCCATATTGACTACCATTAAGCAATGCTGTAATCGTATGGAGTTGTCAAAGTTTTACGGAAAGGGAAATTGCTAATCAGTGACAAACATATATGATTATCTCCTAAGTATTGGTGGCTGTGATAACCCGTTTCTGAAATCTTCTTGAAATTGCCATTCCTTAGAGAACATGCCTTTTATTTGTAAGATATTCCCCCTTCAAAGCACATATCATTCAAATGTTTGGATCTCCTTGTGAACTTCTTTACAATTAGGCATTGTCAGCTGATTTTTTAAAAAGAGGTTATTTTCCAAAACCAGCTCTATAATATCATGTAGTTTTCTCATTTCAATATATACATATCATGCATTGCAGTCTATGTAACTGAGTAAATTCCCTAGCCAACAAGAAATGTAAGGCCATGTGTGGTTTTGTCAATGAGTTAATGAGTAGAGACATAAATGCAATGTCATGAAATGCAGTCTTTGAATTTAAATAATAACATTAATACGCTATTTAACATATTAAAACTCGTCCACTTGTCTTCTGCTTGATTGACAATTTGTAAACTTATTTTAAGAAGCAGTGAGAAATATTTAAAATGACTATTTAAAATATGGAAACTTTTTAATTCAAGCCCTTACATTACCATGCATGAATGGAATGGCTACTTGGTACTCACAAATTACACAGTGCGTTTGTGGAAAAAAGAAAGTTATGTTTCCTCAGCTGTCACCACAAATAGGTTTCAAGGTGCACATAATTCACACAGTTAAATCACTAGAAACTTTATGCATTATATGGTGATGCTGATAACTAAGATCACATAACCAGTGTGTGCATCTACACATCAAATGTGGATTTTTTTCCATTAAAATTCACAGTCAATCTGTTATTGTAGCTGGATTTGTTTCATTAAGTTCATGTACTGTCACAACAGAAATCATGTAAATCATTTCCTCACCCACCCATCTAAGAAAAGGCTTAATTAAGATTTGAAGCTTTACATGGTGAAAGTACAGGAGATGTATGTTTGCGGGTACACCATGTCATAAATATCTTTTGGGAAGAGGTGTGGTTCCTCTTGCGAATATGAGCATCAACAACATACTGCTTTTTTGGCAAATCACACATATTGCAGGCAAAACGTGCAGAGATCTGGCTTTCCCTTTCATCACTATACTTGAACGTAGAGTGTGTCTGTCCTTAGCTGGTCTTTGTTTTGGATTGTCCTGGCTGCCCATATTGATGCTACTGGTGACCGAAGCTGTAAACACAACAAAAAAAAAGAGACAAATTCACCACTTTGAAAAAGTTTGATCTAAATCAAAATAAGTGAAATCGGTTGAAAAAATCTTTGTCATGTCATGCACGACCCCTCCAAAATGTTAAAAAGGCCGAATTGTAAGGTCCAAGTTACTCGGACTAGGACTAATGCAGTTAAGAACTTATGGGCACGGGGCTTAGTAATTTATAGAAGTTTGCTTCCCTTCCATCCTGTCCATAATAATGTTCATCTTTATCCACTTTACCGCACTTGCGGTACGAGTTGTTCCCGGTACGAGTTGTCCTGTATTTCCTCTCACGATATAGCACTTCCAGGTATACAGTGATATAGCATGAGTTCAGCATTGGTCAAATATCTCAACCCATTCCAAGGACATACGCATTTACTTTACTCTTGACTTTAGCCTAGGCCTAAAAAGTAAAATAGAACAAAGCTAACTTTCCTGTACTGGCGACGCTACTTGTAAGTGCTTCTTTGCTCTTGGTGATACGTTTTTGCACTCGCAATGATAATAATAATAATAATAATATATATATATATATATATATATATATATATATATATATATATATATATATATATATATATATATATATATATATATATATATATATGTATATATATTTATATATATATACTATATATATATATATATATATACTACTATATATATATATATATATATATATATATAAACATATATATATATATATATATATATATATATACATATATATATATATATATATATATATATATATATATATATATATATATATATATATATATATATATATATATATATATATATATATATATATATATATATATATATATATATATATATGGGATCTCTCTATATATATGTTGGTCTTCCATTCACTGCTTGTGAGTGTCGGTCTATGTATACCATACACTGCTTATATGTGTCGGTCTGTAACTACCATTCATTGTTTGTAAGTGTCGGTCTATGACTCCTCTTCGCTTCTTGTGAGTGTCGGTCTGTGTCTACCATTCACTGCTTATATGTGGCGGTCTGTAACTACCATTCACTGCTTGTGAGTAATGGTCCCTAACTACCATTCACTGCTTGTGAGTGTTGGTCCCTAACTACTGTTCGCTGCTTGTCCCTAACTACCATTCACTGTTTCTTAGTGTCGATCTCTAACTACCATTGACTGCTTGTGAGTGTTGGTCCCTAACTACCATTCACTGCTTGTGAGTAATGGTCCCTAATTACCATTCACTGTTTCTTAGTGTCGATCTCTAACTACCATTGACTGCTTGTGAGTGTTGGTCCTTAACTACCATTCACTGCTTGTTAATATCGCTTTATAACTCCCCTGCAGTGCTTGTGAGCGTCTGTCCCCAACTTCAGTTCACTGCAGGCGAGTATCGGTTTGTAATTACCCATCACTGATTGTGTGTATCGGTTCATAACTCCCTTTTATTTCTTATGAGTATCGTTCCATATCTCCTCTTCACTGCATTGCGTATTTGGTCTATAATTCCACTCCACTATTCTACCTTCAGATATATTACTCTCCTTCAATACTAATGACTGTCGGTCTCTGACTACCATTCACTGCTTGCGTGCATCGGTCTATCGCTCCCTTTCGCTACATGCGGGTATTTGTCTGTATCTACCCATCACTGATTGTGAGTATCGCTCTATATCTCCCAGCCATTGAGTTTTAGTATTGGTATATAACTTCACTTCACTACCGGTGGGTATCGGTCTATAACTCGCCACCACTGTTTGTGATTATCAGTCTATAATTCATTATCACTGTTTGTGAGTATCGGTCTACAACTCGCCATCACGGTTTGTGAGTGTCGGTCTATAACTGACCATCACTGTTTGTGAGTATAGGTCTATAACTCGCCATCACAGTTTTGTGAGTGTCGGTCTCTAACTACCCATCACTGCTTGTGTATATCAGTCTATAGATCCAGTTCGCTGCATGCGGCTATCGGTCTGTTACCTCCATCACTGCTTGTGTATATCAGTCTATAGATCCAGTTCGCTGCATGCGGCTATCGGTCTGTTACCTCCATCACTGCTTGTGTATATCAGTCTATAGATCCAGTTCGCTGCATGCGGCTATCGGTCTGTTACCCCCATCACTGCTTGTGTGTATCGATCTTTAATTTCACTGCACTTATTGTGAGTATCAGTCAATAACTCCTCTTCACTGCTTGTATGTATTGGTCTTTAATTCCACTTCACTGCTTGTTAGTATCGGTGTACAACACTACCTGACCTCATGCGAGTATTGGTCTAAACTTCCCTATCACTGATTGTGTGCACCAGTCTACAAATGTTCGCTGCTTGTAGTTTTCGGTATATAACTTCACTTCGCTGCTTATGTGTATCGGTTCATAACCCGCCATCAGTTCTTGTGAGTTTCGGTCTATAATCCCTCTTCACTTAAGTGTATCGGTCTATAACTAGCCATCACTGCTTGTGAGTGTCGATCAATCCCGTTAAACATATATATGTGTGTGTGTGTGCGTATATGTGTGTGTATGTGTGTGTGTGTGTGTGTGTGTGTGTGTGCCATCAGTGTGTATGTGTGTGTGTTGTGTGTGTGTGATATGGTGTGTGTGTGTGTGTGTGTGTGTGTGTGTGTGTGTGTGTGTGTGTGTGTGTGTGTGTGTGTGTGTGTGTGATGTGCCGTGTGTGTGTGTGTGTGTGTGTGTGTGTGTGTAGCCAGTTGGATGGCTAATATGGTAAATCTACCTAAAACTCAAAATAAGCATGAGGTTGTTAAGCAGATAGCCGCAGGAAAAACCTGCCATAGCATTAGCCCGGATGGCTACTAATGGCAACAATGAGTAGCAAACTAGTTAACACTTAAGTCCTCGAATAGATTTTGAAAACAATTGACACAAGTATACTGTATTTGATCTGAACGTAATAAATGTTTCTACGCTAGTAATAGCGATGCAAAAACCCCGAAAGTGGGTTCTTGTTGAGGTTACGGAGAGAATTAATCCTTATGGAATCCCGATTGCACACTGTGTGTAAACAGGAAACAGAAAGAGACCCAGAGGTTAATTAATTATGGTTAACAGTCTTCCTGTCTGCTGCATTACGGAATTGCATATAGAATTGTCTACATGGAAATTAATTACGTTCTTGCGTATATCTCTCTTGACTAATGAGATGTGCTATTTTGTCGTTGATCAAGTAGCTCAAAGTTGGCGGACTCGACGGATGAAGTTTTATTGAGCGACGAAGAATTTTGTCAGAAAACGTTGCTGTTTGTGCATTTCCCCTGCAAACAAATCCACTGTAGTGCCATGCAATAGTAAAACATGTCCTCGGTTCATCGAATTTGTACTGCAATGGCGACATTTAGAGGGCAGATAGGACAAAATTTCACAAGTTTTTGTGCAAGCACACGCAGCAGAAAGAGAAAGATACATTGCAGCTTCGTTGCCCATTCCGACGGATGCTGGCTTTCATTGCATATGCTATGCAAGATTTAAAGATAAGCAACACGTTTTGCGAGTGCAAAAACGTATCACCAAGAGCAAAAAAAGTACTTATTGAAGGAAATTCATTGATTTTGTTTCTTTATTTCTTTGCTATTTTCTACCATAATAAATAAACATTGCTTACAGAATGGAATTCCAATTAAAATATCAATGTCTTTGTTATAATTACAGTTCTTTAAGTGTTCTGAAATAAGAATATATTTTTGAACGTACTGTTGACGTCAACTGATACTTTAACTCAGTGGTTCTCGTAAATGAGCAACATTTGCGACTGTGTACAAAATATGTTTCTTAGAAAGGTTTTAAGCCGCACTTTTCAACTTTTCTCACCCCAGATGGTGGTCACGGAACTGAAAAGCGGAAGCGAATTTAACCCCATGGCCCATTGTCTTAATATCGTGTTAGGAAAACAGGACACCTGGCGTCATGACATAGATGAATGAAATACCATTCTAGAACCATTAGTGGCTGCTGTTGGCAAAACGCCGCTAGTGCAGGCTCTTATAGAATCACACCTGTTGCTAGAAACCATCATAATATCATCTGGTTGTTAGAAGTGACGTAAAGCGCTAAGTTTATCTCTGAATCACTTGATGAAATTAAGATGAATCAACAAGGAACACATCATACCAACAAACTTTACATACCACGAAGAAATCTTTCTAATATGGAGTGCAGGTATCGTGCCTACATATAAGTGGCTGTCAAACGTGCTATCGTCGACATAGCGCATGTATTCCGGCAGTAAGTTATTGTCATCAGGATATTAGATATCCGTTGAGCGTGGAGGAGATGTACACTACCATATAACGTCACCATTGTGTTACAGACTAACTATGGCCAAACACTGGCTCAGTTAAGTGACTAGTTGACAGACTATAAACACATTGTCAGAACGCTTAATCGAAAAGTACGGCCCTATAAACTCTGCTTTTTTGTCATCTACATTAATCACTTAAGCAAGCTGCTTAAATTTTGCCATGGAATGACTTTACCTTATGGCAATGTCATGCCAATTTATAGCTAATGACAACAGCACTGCAGAAGCTACTGACATGCCCCTGTCAATATATCATCACTTTCAAATTAGTATATATCATCACTGATAACAGCGTTTATTAATTCACCTGTATTGAGATATCCATGAATATCTGCCACCTGGAACATACAGTTGCAAAAAAAAAGTCCGAAAATTTCCAATCCACGCAAATCGCTGGGTAAAAACATGCACATAATGCTGAGCACTGAGACATTATAGTTGCTGCTGCTGATTCACCTTCTTAGAGTCTACCCTTTGAACTAAAGTATGCAAACTAGAAGGTGGATATCATACTACCTGAATGTAAATATGACAGTGAATGTTGAGGGATTGCGGCTTAAATGCTACCACCATTTGTTATCTTACTGGACGTTAAGGATGCCTAACACATGTATGAAATTGGTCAGTGGAGTATTTTTACAGTAGAATGTTGATAAAATGACTTGCTCACAATCCATTCAATTTACTGGGGACAACCAATCATCGATGATTTATCGATAAAGGCACATTGAAACAACCTTTATTCACAAAATTATTCAATTGAAAAGCGATCAGAACCAGTAATTACGCATACGCAACTACCGGAGTAGGGTCAGTTTTCAGTCATTTGATATTAAACTACATGATATCTTGCCTCGCAATTGTGCCTACGATTCTGAAAAAGACTTTTCGTTCAATACCATGTGACAATAAGTATTTTTGGCAAAGCATGCCAATTTCTTTCGCCTTGCCAAGCTAGTTACGTAATTAATGTGACATATATTGGCAAGTTAGCAAGAGAAAAAATGGCTAGTATGATGACGACTTATCTCTTCTGAATGACCGACACGGTATATATATGTATATATATATATATATATATATATATATATATATATATATATATATATATATATATATATATATATATATATATATATATATATATATATATATATATATATATATATATATATATATATATATATATATATATATATATATATATATATATATATATATATATGTGCCGTCTCTCGTTGATAACGTTCAAGGGGACGAAGGTATATGCTCTTTGTTTAAAGACAAATATGAAGAATTGTATAACAGCGTATCTTACGACGAATCTAATTTGTCAGAAGGTCAGGAGCTTCTCTCAATGGATATCTAAAGCCGGTCATCAACATGCATTTGATTATGCCACCAGGGATGCATTACTAGCCGGAAACCTGCCAAGATGTACAAATTGCCTTTAATTAGTGTTTAATAATATTGTTCTGTTATTTGATCACATAAGACTTATGAGACATCTATCTTGCTAGCGTCTGAAGCATGTGTAATTAGAATCACTAAACAACTACTAGATACTGATGTGGCTATACCACTAGAATATTGTTGTCAGAACACCTTATTGCAAGTAGCCTGATCTGAAATTGGTAATCCTAAGTTTTGCAACTGCCTATAAAAGCAGGTCGCTTTCACATTGGCATATTTTTACACAGAGAAAATGAAAGCGCTGTTAAGGCCAGAGGGAATTATAAAAGGGCTTAACATCCTTGGCGGTAAATTAATTCGTCATGTTACTTACATTATGCATCACTTTCCCGATAGGCTATGATTTGCTAATCACTCTGAGTATGTTTCAGGCGCGGTTTTTTACAACGATGATGAAACGACCTGACAAATTGCCTCAAGGCTGAACTAGACTTGCCTTTATCAAACAACGAGTAAACATTGGAGGACCAGTGTTATATCTAATGAAGATTAATATGTCATCACATTTACATCATTTGAAAACATTCAAGACTCACATTGTGCAGTCTGCGTGCCTCACTAATGGAAACACTCAGATGCATATCCTCACGAAATAGAACATTACGCTGCATTCTAAATATCATATATATATTTGTATCATATCCGAGTTATAAATTTTTGGTGGGTGTTAATACAGATAAATAGACGACAAAGCTATATTGAAACAGCATGCTAAACTTATGACCATGGATGACATAAATGCTGATGTTTCTAGGGCCGTGTTTTTTTTGTTAAGCTTGATGATTGTGTGTTAATAGTCAGCCACATAGTCATTTAATGGAGCAGCAGTTTGGTAAATATTCCCGTTCTGTAACAAACCTGCAACTATATATGATGAAGAACCACGAATAACACCACCCATTACCCACGAAAGGTCCGATCTGATAAGTGGGTAGACAAAGTAAATTAATTGCCAACACATATAAGGTACATTCTAAACAGGTATTGGCCTACAACATTGCACAGCCTATGTCTAGTTACATTCAATAAATAGCTTTGCTCAGCAAGACAAAAAGTTGCTCATAGGATGATGAGTCTTCCGGCGAATTCGAGCTCAACACCTTGAAGCCCCAATGCAGTAAATGCGTCTTCTTCTTATGTCACAGCACTCAAGTGACAAAAGCATTGAATTACCAACAGTATAGCCCTAAACACGAATGAATCATTGCCACCTAGACTGCGGCTTTCTATCTCCGATTCTAACTAGGAAATAGCCTAGAAATATATGGTGATAGACAGTCTGTCAACCTTGTTTGTTGGGGCATCGGTGTTCACCATGCCGGATATAAATTAATATGATTTCTCTTTATTACTTGAATGTGTGTTGTGAGTAAATAAATAAACTGGCATCCAATAAGCACCGTATTATGTGGATAATGTTTATCGTTTATCATCAAGACTTAACTAATGAACTCTCTTGCTATATTTTATTAACATTATATCAACATCCTCATTAATTATCGTTCATCGTAGCTCAGTACCGATCACGTTAAGAGGGTTACGCACAAATGAATGTTTACTATATCTGCGAATCACTGTTTAATATCGGTGTGTCCAAGGAAATAAAACTTCATTACCCCAATGTAAAGAAAGTAGCCAATGGCTAAGATAACGCAATATATTAAATAACGTGGCTCACTTCCAGTTACCTCTGGATTTTCTGTTGCCATAATTACATCTTAATGTGTCCATTGGCCATTCCATCAACCTCTTGGATCGTTTGCATAGCTTGCTTTATGTTCTTTTTACCACGTAATGCAGATTAGCTTTTATGGCTTGAATGGCAACAAGTCCGCCTGACAATCTTGGAAGACTGTTGATAAAGCACTAAAATTTGCACCTTCATCTCTGCTTTCAGTGAACCCTAATTAAGATATTTTGTTGTTGCGTGATATATTGACCCCTTTACTACATATTCAATTATCATTTGCTGACACAACTACTTCAATCAACTTCAGCACAAATGCAACATTTAACATTCTTCCCACATATGGTATATTATGTCCGCAAAATATACTTAATCACAACTATATGCATTTTTTGAGCTGCATTTGAAGTAAGGATCTAAAAATCGCATAGAGTAGGGTAAACAACATAGCAAATATTTACAACAATACTGAAGAATCGATATCAGGTGATTAACGCCAAATAGATTTTAGGGGTTTAAGCGGATTCAATGGTGCAAGTTTTATGTTATTTAAGACAAGCCAGTCTTGCGCTGTTATTTACAAACCAATTAAAAAAGCCATTAATTATGTATTATTCTGCCATGAGCGAATGCTTTGCCTGTGTCAACAGACTTGTTGGTATTTACGTTCTACCACCTAATTGTAGAGTTGAACTTATAGAGAATATAAACCAATAGCAGTCACAACTAACTGCAATCAACGTACAATCCTAGAATAAGTCAACGGTACGTTTGGTGACACTTAACATGACATGGAAAATGACTTGAAAAGAGCATATATTGGAAACATGTACAACAATCATATTTTATTCGCTAATAAGACACAAACATAAACACTAACATTTTCATGTGATTTACATAAATCTGAAACCTACGATCCTCGTGGCATGCAATAGTACCTCCACCAAGCAAAGTACAATCAACACAAAACATACAGCACGTCAAACAACCAATGTTTCGTGTTTAAAGCAATCACAACCTCCATTTGTTTGGAGTGTAGCCAACACCTCGCATTCTCATGAAGATGACATTGTTTTCTCTTCGATGTCCCAAAAATATCAACAAGTCGCGCGATTAGACGACGCAAACAATATTCACATCACTTAAATCACCGCATTCCATTTATTTAATGGTTTTTATGCTGGATTTTTGCATCATCATATCAGATTGATAGACAATGGTAATGGTGATATTTAGGGTTTTACGGCACTTTCAACAATCAGGTGATATCGTGACAGTTAGATAGACATTGCCTCAAATACCGTGTGTGAAATGTCAAATGCAGAACGAATCCCTAAACACATAAGCAAACTGTGCTGAATTAGAGAATTCATGAGTGTTGATTCCCTGATCCACGTGGCGAGCAATTCAAGCCATCGTCTCTTGATGGTCAGCGTTGCTGACAAGTGAACAAAAGGCTTGACCATTTGCTGACGTGGTGAATGACTGATGTGATACCCGTGTACTGCTGCGTACGGTCGAGGCGCTAGTGCGTTTGGAATGATGGCTTTCGGGTGAGTTGTCATGGCTAATGACATCACTGCGACGAGCTGAGAAGCAGCATTTGGCCGTGGCGACCATTCGGTGAATGGAAGCGTTCATTATGCAATACAAAATAAATTACATGCGGCTTGACGGCTTCTAGTGTGTTTCGTCGTCCACGATGAGGTTGTAATGTTCACTGGCTGCAGCCGAGTTCTCCTGCTCCGCGTGAACGAGGTACTTGTGTGGGTAGTTGATGATCTGTGCAGGGGACATAGCGCCTCCTCTGTTCTCAATTTGGCATCGTCCATGAATCCTGTCACCGTTGCTGAAGTGACGTCATCAATCGTTGACTTCCTATTGATTGTGTTGATCTGCCATGAACATGCAAATCTGAAACAATTTTGAATGTTCTTCAAAGTTGCATGACATATTTGCACCACACTGCATTATCTGATGTACTGGCTCTGAATCACACACAGTACGCATAATGTGTTTAGCTGAACGGATTGTAGATGGAACTTGCATAATGGTGAATGTGGTAAATGGTAAATGACAGCTTTGCATATGTCATCCATAATTCTACATCGCATATGACCCTTTCAGAGTATCTACTTGGCTTGTTATGCTACCGCTACGGATTAGGTCAAGTATTAGATGTATGTGAACAAAACTGTTAGCACGCAGTTAACGCAATTTCTCATTGCATAGGTCATTCATATATCTGCAACGCATTGCATATCACCCTCTCAGGGTATCCACTTAGCATCGATCCACTGCATGGCATTCTTGTAATGACATGGAGACAATTCAATAAATCGATGGCAAGCAGTTAACGCAATTCTGTATTTAGCGGTGAGGAATGAAACAAGAATGACGTCACTGTTGGACAGCAAATACCCCAGAAAATAATAGCACAATGATTTAGATTTGGATTTTTTAACCCTGAGCTTCTGGCTCTTTTACCACACTTTATTTATGTACTCACCATTAAAACACATTTCTGTGTTACATACAATGGCCTTTCAGATTACATCATAAACATTCCCACAGGAAGCTAACATTAGCGCTAACGTGACCCTGGGCTGCCGTCAACACTTAATATTGTTCTGAGGATAAGGGTTCCAGGTCGTCAAAGAAGATCATTAAGGAAGTTCTAAGAGATGCGACAACATGCTGATTTTGACCACGTGATCTAAGAGAAAACACCCCGTTCAATTTAAAGAAATGTTATCTACCTGTCGCTTAAGATACAACATTTATTTACATATTTTAGCCTAAATCAAATCAAAAGCGTTTAGATTAATTTGCTTCTCGTTTAACTCCGTATGTCTCGATTTGATTGATTGATTGATTGATTGATTGATGAATTTTGATGGAATATTATCGTGCTTTACAAAAAATTATGACTTATATTTGCCATGATTGGGTTGTAACACAACAAGTCAATGTATATTTCAAATCCCAAAGATACATTGATTGCGTTCCATGCTTACGTGACGTGTCTGTTGACTCTGGACAAATAAATTGTGATTGCCATTAAACCTGCCCTGTCGAGAAGGCCATCTTTACGTATATCGATGAGTTATTTGATAACCTGCAAACGTAGAGATTCCCACAGACCGGTAACGTTTTTTAAGCTATCAAATCAAGTAGCTTACAAGGATTATAGAATCCTATTCTGGTTGTGGCTGCTGGACCCTCAAGCAGAACACACCGCAAAGCAACTGGATGGCCATTCTTTTCAGACAAGACTAGATCAGTGCTGGACTTCAGTTGTCATTAACCTAGCATATATTGTGCAGCTACAGGACGACAACAATGACCTATATTTATTGATCTTAACAAACGCCATGACAGTCCTCATTAGATGTACATTTTAATTTATAATAATATACCAACAGCACGATGGTATGCGCATGTGCGGCAGTTTTATACCCCAAGAACCTAGTTTATCCTATAGATAGAGGTCTTTGTCGCATTAATGTCTGCTTCTGTAGCCAAAATCATGACGTGTCTGAGGGATAATCATTGACGTCACATTTAGTAAGATCACTGAGCAGACCAGTTAAATAGAATTTTTCCAAGGCAAGATACCCAGCGATTTGCTTTAATCCCCAGTTGTCAAGAGCAGCTGTGGGCGATAGAGGCTAATTTGATAAAGGCGTCCTTCTGCGCAGCCTACCGCTAAAGGAAATGTTTGTGATTGGAGTCGGACCTTGGTGTTGTGCCCTAGAAAGACAAAAAAATTTTTTTTTCTTCATAACAACTCCTATTCGATACTGTTTCAATCTTAAGGTACAGGGCAAAACAGTAAGCCAGATTTTTTTTTTTGTAAAGATAAATCAGAACACGACACGCACTAACGATTCGCCTGACATATAAAGCATTGAATTGCCGTTATGCAAGTCGGTTCGGTATAGGCTAACATAACATGCAAGTAGGATGATGAGGCACCTAGTTCATCTCATCTCTTCACGGAAAATGCCCCAATATCGCAGACTAAATGACACCAGACCCACCAAGTCCTCTTTTTTATCAGGTAGATCAAATGTAAGATCCATGAAACCAAATACACAGCGCTACACCTTTGGATGCTGAGGAATCGTTATCGCCTTTATTGTGGTGCTTGCATTACTTAATCATGAGCAAAAATAATAGGTAGACAAGAAATGATAAGTTGCTGAGGCGCAAACTTTCCTGTCACTTGTGTGATATCCTTGTTTAGTAGAGGATTTCACATGGAATTTTGTTTTGGAATTGCAGTCACCAAAAACTCGCTAAACAATAGGAAAGATTGTACATCTGAACGATCTGAAATTCACTTTCATGATAGCAAAGCATCGATGGCAGCAAGAACCTCGTTTTTGTGATCACGATTGCTTTGTGGTAATGTTGGTGAATGGGAGGCATTGCGTTGCGAAGAGAAAGCCAATTGCGTCAATGTGAAAAGCACAGCAAATACCAATGAGAGCACAACATAGCAATTAACATGATTCGTTATCAGCGGCCGCTCCAGCTGACGCCAGAACAGCTCCTTAGTGTGCCTTTATTGTCGTTTTAGCATTATTATCCCAACGTCTTATCATGGGCGACCTCCGGCCGCTTGTTTAGCCAAAAAGTATCCGCAGTATATTGAAGCTGTTGCTGAGGGTTTTACCCTGACAACCAGCTTACGGTAGCTTGAATGACGACACGTCCGACACCTACTATAACCATGCTCCAAACGTCACATCTAGACAATAAAATCTTCGTACGAGTATTCATGTTTGAGTGTTCTCCGATATATATATATATATATATATATATATATATATATATATATATATATATATATATATATATATATATATATATATATATATATATATATATATATGTATATGATGTATATATATATATATATATATATATATATGTATAAATGTATATATATATATGTATATATATATATATATATATATATATATATATATATATATATATATATATAAATATATATATATATATATATATATGTATATATATATATATATATATATATATATATTTATATATATATATATATATATATATATATAATATATATATATATACAGGCGCAGATTGATTGGGTTCTTACACACGAATGACGGCATTCGTTCAGACGTATTTTTGGAGGAGGTAGGTTAATTACAATTTCATGCAATGCGGAAGACAAGCATGTTTATCTCGCAGCAATTTTGCAACCGTGCCAATTAACTGAATGGGTTCGTGACGCTTTTTTTTCACGACGCAGCTCCACGAATGATGGAAATCAGTCCTCTTTAAACATGAAATTGGACGACAGAAAACCTGGGTTTAATACACTTCATGAAACCCCGACACTATGCATTTCTTATGTGCATTTCAGCTCATTAACAGTACACTGGGGAAAAATTCAGTATTATTGATTTTCAGCACGAGGCATGATATACCTTGAATTAAATATATACAATTAAGCCTGGTACATATTATACATAATAAACAATGCTTCTAGTGAGAAAATCAAATGAAAGAACCATAAATGTACAACAAAGTCTTCGAATGGATGTACAAATAACATTTTATGGCTTAACGTTAACAAGTTAACATTGATTCATTTAAAGCAGCGACAATTAATCGATAAACATTTTTTTTTATCATATCCGCTTAATTATGCAATCGCACATGGCAAGTAAAGCTTTGACACAACTGATGAATGCCAAACCGCAATGTGCATTGGTACGTTATGTAAATAGAAAGCATAGGCCAGCCTAAATTGTACAAATATTGCTTCTTGTAGTCAGGTAGTATCTACACATTAGCGAGGCGTTATAAGCTGTTCTATAAAGCTTGTATCTTGCAACATCCACTTTGTAGCTTGGGGGTTTCGTAAATATGCACACACCCATCAAAACAAAATGTCCAAGTTGTGTAGGAAGATAAAGCAATTAACTTATACATGACATGGCTTCGATGACCACCAGCCTTTCCCTCTCATATCCTTTTCTTCTTGTTTGCTATGCATATGTTATGACCTGCGCCTCGACAAAACCCAGGTAGCCCAATTATATTTGGTCACAGATGCATGATGTGTAATGTTACCCATAGATATTCCATTTAGGTTAATTGCTTGGAAAATATGGCAATGCACGATGGCCAACCAATAAACTATTAAACAGCTTCTATCCACGAAACACAGGAACTAAATGCCTTTAAAGAGTCGTTAATGAAAATAATAACCAAAAGACTGTGGTTATAAAGTTATACGCATTCAAGGAGCGACCACAACTTGTGGCCAAGATGGCCAATTACTTATGATGTATTACTTACGTATTTATATCCTGTTTCAGAAACTATACATACCAACATTTGTGGCATACGAATAAATAAAGTATGTGTGACATTCATGTCGGACGATTACTAGAAGAGCGTCTGTACTTTGCTACTTGATTCACAAATATGGGTGACGATGTTGCTTCTTGTTTTCGAATAGCGTCTCAAAGTTTTCATGTTTCACTGCAGAGAGCAAAAGTATTTATCATCCCAATGTTATAGCTATTTTGTCGTAGTTGGTCACGTGACCTAATGTTAACAAGATGAAACACTTTAAAGACATAGTGTGAGCTTCCCATTAAACAAAGAGTTGTGGAAGTTTAGCATAACGGAAGTTGGAGCTCTGCCTGATTAGCCTATCTAAGTATTCACGAGCCATTTACGAAGATATACTAAGTAGCCGTTTACAATGCCAGGAGATGAGATATATCCAACGTTATGCCAATCGCCTTTTTGGTATCTAACTTCTACTTAATATTCCATCCAATTGACATGGGGAAAAACGGCCACAAAACACCAATGGCGTTCAAGGATACTAGCTGTGATCAGGATTTTGAAAAGCTTAATACTATTCATAACAAATTACATTCGTGTTCAAAAAGCACAAGATTAAACCAAGTTGTGAATTGTTCATTTAACAGTTAATCCGCTTATGTGGATATGCCGGTGTAATATTGCAGTCTCTTGATTTATATGTTAGATTCGATTTTCAAATTGTAACTCTTAAACCCAATTGAGAAAAAAATATCGACTACCATCACTAGAAAATTGCAACATTTATATAAAGAGCTGTGTCAAGTAAAGCCTTTTGTTTGTTCCCATCACAAGACGTGTCTTGAAATCGGCATTCATTACATCAGTAAGTCACATACAAAGTGGTTTTATTTAGACTAATCTTACTGGGAAAATTGTTTGATTTTAAACATTAACTCATTGCCACATTGACGTAATCATAACCACGGTAAGTACGACCATCTGAAGAAGCAAGTAGAAATAAATAGAGATGGTATCATTTAAAAATTGATAATTTCAGAAACGTAATTCAAGTAACACAAAACTGCGGTATGAATAATTCACAGCCAGAGTGAATTTGTATACCATTTTGTTACATAGAATTGGTCTTTCCAACTATAGACTTCATCAGTACTCGTCCCGTTTGAAGCGTTGCTTCATTCAACAACATTATTATCAGAACTCATGATTCTGCATGCAGGCTCGGGTCTTTATTCCATAGTGTAAAAACATAACATCACCGGTGTCCCGCCAAAACGCTGCATAAGGTTATTGCGTATATGATCAACTCGTTAAGCCTGATTGAAGAGATGTCATGCGGTGCATGCTTGTAGGCATGCTGCATTATTTAAACCAGACTAGGCAGTAAGTACTGGTAATGGCGTCATACAGTATCGTCATGCAGAAAAAGCTTGATGACTCAGACAATGAGACAAAGAAAATGTGCATTTGTTGTCTATAGGAAATACAAAATAATCAGTATCACTTTGCTATTATTGACCTATTCTGTTATATTTCACATGCCTTGACAAATCCCTCATGTTGAACTGACCATTCCAATGTATCGATCGAGCTGTTATTATATCAATTTATATATGTTCGCCACATTGCGCGGCCAATTAAATGCAGCAAACTGAATCGGTACCTATTGTAGTTGTATGGAACAGGTGAAGATTACACTGTCTGAATGATTATAGCATATCAAGATTTTTTACGTTCGCTTAAGATTCGGTATCTAATTGTTGACATTATTCAGGCCTCAAGTAGATTCGCTGATCTCTAATCCAGATTTAATCTGAACCCAATAAAAGTCAATAATAATTGCGTCCAACAAGATCCCTCATAGAAGTCATGTTGTAAAGCAAAATCGTATCAGACATACAGTGACCTTTCAGATAGCATCACAAATATTCCCCAGGTAGCCATCATTAGCGCTATCACTGGGTGGACAGCACAATAACTCAGCATTGTTCTGAAGAACGGAGGCTCATTAGAGACCAGGATCTTGCTGGTAGGTAGCGGAAATGACCGCCTACGAGTTAGGTATGCTATTCCAAGTATGTCCATTTGTCTACACCTACGAGCTATGACATTATGTCACTAAACACAATGTAAAGGTTAGACAGGTGGGCTAACTATTACATTATCAATAAGATATTACCAATGCCCAAACTTGTTCAGGAGTAGCTGAGGTTTTGTCAATATGGAAATTGATTTCGTTCTTCCTTCCGAATGTCAGCCCTTGGAGATATTGGCTATATAGTTTGCAAACATGTCATCCAGTCGCGATTTTCTTAACACAAGATCTAGGAGTCACACCATGTAGATAACGTTAACTCCCGTTGGGGCTTTTCGTGATCACATTAGAACCACTCCCTTCATAGATGGATATAAAAAGGATATCGTATCTCATGTTTGGCATATAAAGCCTTATCTTGGAAGTGGTCATATCAATTTATGCACACGTCAGGCAATCGTACAGGATGGCATCAATGTTCAGATATTATTTCATAATGCACATACATAACAGTTGGTCATGAGAGTTAAACATATATCTCTTCCTTTGATTAAATGAGGTAGCATTCATGAATCTGATGAACTTGTCTTAATTGAAACAATTGATACAATAATGACTTTTGTTAGTTAAGTGTATATCTGACAATTCATCTGCTATCCAGACGGAGTTATGGCCGTAATGCCATGTTATGCGGAATGTGGTGCACAGAATTTCATCGATTTATTTTCATCAGCTTACTACAGGCAAATGACGTCAGCATGAAATGGCTGATATCAGAAACGAACTGATGGATGAGGTATGCTTCACAAATCTTTGTTTGATATCTCCAGCGATTCTCTCTTCGTAGATGCTCGTAGATAAAGAGGACGCTGAATGCTTACAGCATACGTAATCCATGGAATTACAGTTTCCACGTCAAAATCGGTCATAAAACTTCTTAAGGCGGCCATTTAACTGCAAAAGAGAAACACAAATCGTAAAAGTCATAAGATAACATCAGGGTACAATGCGAAATTCAACACAGAAATATAGAAATATTGCGCGATCCCTGCCGAGATAAAATGTTCAACCAATTTATAATAACTGAAGAATGATAATCGAAATCAATAAACCGACTGACAGTAAATTAAGCGAAAAATAATATTCACAAGTTATGGACTCAAATCTAGATAATTAGCTTCAACCATTGGAGCTTAGCGTCACCATGACAACAAGGGTATCAATGTATGCAATTATACAGATGAAATTCTAATACAAATGTGCTATAAAAAACCTCTCCACCTTACCATTCAAACCTGTGACCCATTGACAACTAGGCAATTGTTTGGTTCTTATTGTGTGTAAGCCACTAACGCACCGTTGTTCGGAAGGGTGTTTCTTATAAACTGCCGTTTGCCACAAGTCTCCCGTTACATGACACTTGTCTTTAGCGGTCTTTGTCATTGTACCGCCAATGGCCGCCACAGTAACGACAGTATCCGCCGCATATAGGCATTGCTGAGCATCGTAACTGTAACACGTCGCTTGATATCACAAAGCCATTAATCTGTACTCTTTTTTAACTGTAGCTGCCTTGTTTACCTCTATGTTGTACTAGATGTTGTAATGCATCCTTCCCAGCATTAACGATTACTAAAAACCACGTACACTGTCCACCTAACGTTCTATAGCAATGGACACTGTTTTTGCTATTTGCTTATGAAGCTCGAGTACAATAAACATTTGCATTTTGAACTGACGGATTATTGTTTGGATGATACTGTTACGCAGTAGTTCTCGTCTGGGATCGATATATCAGACTTAGTAACAATATATATGTGAGACCTATTATATTCCCAGTATTCATGATATCATTCGCCTTAATATTTACAAAATTTACCTTTTTCGGGTCCCAACAAATGCTAACACGCCTAATTCTCGGAAACATCGTCGCAAAGTAATAAACAAGAATATTTCTATCGCTGTAAGTTAATCAGTAAGTGACAAGACTTCTATAGTCGTATATTTTTACATCGTAAACTGACTGCTTCCGGTATTCAATGGCAATGACGCGTTAAACAATGTCATCTTGGATTACAGAGGAGCTCAAGGACTTGAATTCTACAGTCACATCCTTTGATACGGCATGCAGACAACAGTCAGTATTCAGTGATTATGACAATAACTTATTTCGTTCATGAGTAAAAGAGAACCACGTAGAACCTTGATTTCCATTGTTGCATCCTTTGATACAGCTGCTGATCTCTCTCAGTATTTAAGCCTTTTATACCAGCAGTTCCAGTTTAGGGGTTGAATAAGAATTTTATTGACGAATTAAGGGCAAAACACGACAAGGCAATTGACGTATTTGTCATCAGGTAATTCCATTAGTGATTATGTTAATACGGCTTTTCCATGCCGACCACATAATTGTCACAACAATAAGGCAAACAACAGTCCAACATTTCATTTTTGGCTTAGTGACAGTTAGATAATCATACTGCATAAGTTAATCACAGGAAATAGATAACTCGCGCTACTTGATATGACCCTACTACATAATATGACCCCACTACAAGAAATAACTACACTACATGAGATTATCTCACTACACAATATCACCCCACTGCATGAAATAACCCACTCTATATGATATAACCCACGCTATATGAGATAACCCACACTATATGAGATCTATATGAGATAACCCACGCTATATGAGATAACCCACACTATATGAGATAACCCACGCTAGATGAGATAACCCACACTATATGAGATAACCCACGCTAGATGAGATAACCCACACTATATGAGATAACCCACGCTATATGAGATAACCCACACTATATGAGATAACCCACGCTAGATGAGATAACCCACACTATATGAGATAACCCACGCTATATGAGATAACCCACACTATATGAGATAACCCACGCTAGATGAGATAACCCACGTTATATGATATAACCCACACTATATGAGATAACCCACACTATATGAGATAACCCACGCTAGATGAGATAACCCACACTATATGAGATAACCCACACTATATGAGATAACCCACACTATATGAGATAACCCACGCTATATGAGATAACCCACGTTATATGATATAACCCACGCTAGATGAGATAACCCACACTATATGAGATAACCCACGCTAGATGAGATAACCCACGTTATATGATATAACCCACGCTATATGAGATAACCCACACTATATGAGATAACCCACGCTAGATGAGATAACCCACACTATATGAGATAACCCACGCTAGATGAGATAACCCACACTATATGAGATAACCCACACTATATGAGATAACCCACACTATATGAGATAACCCACGCTATATGAGATAACCCACGTTATATGAAATAATCCACATTATATGAGATAATCCATGTTATACGAGATAACCCCTGTATATGTGATAACCCTACTACATGAGGTAATCTAACCAACATTTGAGATGAAATACCGCTTTAGCTTTCACAAACTCAGCACCATTGAAACCATTCCTCACACCATTGACATAATTCTGCAATGTTCCCCTTCCTAAAAGTGAATTAGAAGATGTATTTCGTTTGATTCCCTAGCGTCAACCCCAGTACCACTTCATAGCTGAATTGATGGAACACCTTCATCAACCGGGTTAAAATTGCTTTCAACCTCTTTCGTACATAAACTAAGAAATGGCCCACAGAACCACATCATCTTAGGGGAATTCAAGGTGATCAATTTAATCCAAACAATGGAACCAGCATTGAATGTCCCATTGAAACAGATACACTCATGTTCAATGTCAATATTGGAGTGACTGTTCGAGGAAACAGCTCTTACAATCGCCATTTGGTGTTCCTTGCACACTAAAGCTCGCTACGGTCATTTACCTCATGTTTATCCCCAATTAAATCAACGGCTGTAGGCACAGTAATCACTGCCTCATGCCTGGCTTATCAAAGTGTCAGCATGTGATGCTCGTTTTCACTTTTCACCTTCTCTTCCTCCAAAATTGATATTGGTTAGCGGTACACTTCTTCGGCCAAATTTGTTCAGCTTGATATCATAAATATAAATCCTGATTAAATTTCGTTTAACTGATCATCGATTTGGCTAATATGGTGCTTATGAGCCGGGTTTTTACGCATTAGTGCCACAATGACAGTTACAGAGACGACAATGATTGGCGCAGCCGGCGTGATCAAAGCTCGTGTACCGCTGTTCAGTCGACACTTTGTTCTACACTGATCAATTTATCGGAGGCTTTGATAATCTGACAAAACTACTAGTAACGCCTATCTGCCAGTCAGTGACGTCAATTGTCATGGCAGCGGCCATGGTTGAAAATGTAGGAGAAATTTACATTTACAACCATAAATCTAAAATGGCGACGAAATGAAAAATCAAGATATTTTTATCATTGAAATCTTTAAATATGCCTATACTTTTCATATTGCATACCATATCAGATTAAATAATGTTTGGTCATGTTCAATATGCATTGTACTCGGCTAATTCCCTACAAGAAGCAAACATTCACGTTTGGAATTCTTAGATAGGTCTTGTGCCAACACAACTTAAGATGACTCATTCAATTCCTGTTTCCCCAGAGACAGTTAACCTATTGATGGATCAATCGGGTTACAATTGTCTTCAGTAAGAACATGCGTATCTCCAACCTCTTTCATACATAAACTATGAGGTGGTCAAGTGAAACCACATCATCTGATGTATTTCATTATGTTTTGTTTTAAGTATTGTACATAAACATATAATAGTGCCAATAAAAAATCCATATTCAAGTTTTGACCTGTCAATTATATGAGATCATGCCTGCCATGTATAGTAATCGGCTATTATGATCTGTAGTTATAATCTATTATCATAATTCACATTTTTTAGTGTTATTATCTGTCCCTATCTGTGTAATTGTTTCTTTTTCATCATCTCAATCTTAACATTGTCCACACAATTTTTTTCCAATACCTGTGTTCCTGAATGATCCAGACTGAAAATAAATGCTGACTGCCCCTGTCCATCTTCATGGCGCCGTGCGCAGAAATCTATTCATGGTCGGAACCACACACCTTTTAATCAATCTTGAGTCAGGGTTCAACGAACCTATCGCACAAATGACACATGTTTGAAAGGAAATTTCGCCACCCAGCCAATAAAAACCCATCTGCCCCCAGACGATCCCACCTCCAGTGATAAAAGCAGGGCGCCGTCTGCCGATCAAAACTTAGCCGAAACTGAGTTTAGTTTCGGTTCAGATGTATCCGAAGCTTCGTTACTCTACATATCAGTGATTACCTGTTTTATCACACTATACAACGTTTCGACTGACAAGGTAAGCAAGCTTCTAACATCAATGATAATGGCCAATCATATCACGCCAGTTCTATTTTCGTGGGTACCTTCTTATAAGGGTAGAAATAATGGTTGACCGATATGAACGGCTTTAAAATCGTCTGGTGTATGTAAACTCGATACTCAACTGTGTCTGAACCGGAAGATATGTCGCCATATAGGTTGACTGTTACCATCACCACCATCATTATTATTATTAAGCTCCATAGCTCATGTTTGGTCTCTACAGCGGGGGCAACGGTTTTTTCCCCCATATGGGCGACAGAGGCTCTGTCTAAACATCACAGCAATCTACCACACTCACGATATCACCCAGCCGATGAAAAGGACATAAAACCCATTACTCTAAGGTGTGATGAGGGATATATCACTTGATCTACGGAACAAAAGTAATATTGTCATGCGAGGATTTCAGAGCTAACTTTCGCATCAGTCCGCCACACGAGGCAGCATCTGCAATATGATGCTGCTGTTGTTGGAGGGAGTGTGAAAACGTGGGATCGAGGTGGGGAAGGGGGAGTTCAGAGTTCACACGAGCGGCCATTACAAGGGGTAATTCGATGTGAAGTGGTCTTAATATCTGGTGTCCGCTCGCTGAGCTTCGATTTCGGTCGCGGTTACTAGTTTCGTTTTCGATTTCCTGGCTTTCTCACTGTTTTGTCTTTCGCCTACCATGGCTACTATCAACGATTCCGTGTGATCATCGCTGATATTAGTGGCATCGCCTAGTTGTCAATGGGTCACAGGTTTGAATGGTAAGGTGGAGAGGCGCGATGGTTTTTGTAGGACATTTGTTTATAATTTCATGTGTATAATTGCATGCAATGATTCCCTAGTTGTCATGGTGACGCTAAGCTCCAATGGTTGAAGCTAATTCTCTACTTTTGAGTCCATAACTTGTGAATATTATTTTTCGCTTAATGTAGGCGGATTATACCTCTGGAAGTACTCTAGATCGTTATGACCGCAAGCTAGAGCTCTAGGTTGTCTGATCGTCCTTACCGAATACCCGCAGATATTTTGTAATACGATCCTTGGAAAATTAAATCAACCAATAGAAGCACAGAAATCACTGCCTCATGCCTGTCTTATCAAAGTGTCAGCATATGACGCTCGTTCAACCATTTACCTTCTCTTCCTCCATTTGGATGCCAGTTATTTGTAAACTGACCTTGGGGATCTTCACGGGTATCCAAATTAATATTGCCTAGGCAAGTGAAACACTTCTTTAAGTTCGATCAAATTGGTTCAGCTTGATATCATAGTCATAAATCCTGATTAAATTTCGTTCAACTGATCATCGATTTGACCAATATGGTGCTTATGAGCCAGGTTTTTTCAAATGGGTGCCTCCATGACAGTTACAGAGACAGTTAACCTATTGATGGGTCAACTTTATCAATCGGGTTACAATTGTCTTCAGTAAGAACATGCGTATCTCCAACCTCTTTCATACATAAACTATGAGGTGGTCAACTGAACCACATCATCTGATGTATTTCATTTTTTTCGCTTTAAGTATTGTACATAAACATATTTTAGTGCCAATAAAAAAATCCATATTCAAACTTTGACCTGTCAATTATATGAGATCATGCCTGCCATGTATAGTAATCGGCAATCATGATCTGTAATTATAATCTATTATCATAATTCACATTTTTTAGTGTTATTATCTGTCCCTATCTATGTAATTGTTTGTTTTTCATCATCTCAATCTTAACATTGTCCACGCAATTTTTTTCCAATACCTGTGTTCCTGAATGATCCAGACTGAAAATAAATGCTGACTGCCCCTGTCCATCTTCATGGCGCCGTGCGCAGAAATCTATTCATGGTCGGAACCACACACACTTTTAATCAATCTTGAGTCAGGGTTCAACGAACCTATCGCACAAATGACACATGTTTGAAAGGAAATTTCGCCACCCATCCTATAAAAAACCCATCTGCCCCCAGACGATCCCACCTCCAGTGATAAAAGCAGGGCGCCGTCTGCCGATCAAAACTTAGCCGAAACTGAGTTTAGTTTCGGTTCAGATGTATCCGAAGCTTCGTTACTCTACATATCAGTGATTACCTGTTTTATCACACTATACAACGTTTCGACTGACAAGGTAAGCAAGCTTCTAACATCAATGATAATGGCCAATCATATCACGCCAGTTCTATTTTCGTGGGTACCTTCTTATAAGGGTAGAAATAATGGTTGACCGATATGAACGGCTTTAAAATCGTCTGGTGTATGTAAACTCGATACTCAACTGTGTCTGAACCGGAAGATATGTCGCCATATAGGTTGACTGTTACCATCACCACCATCATTATTATTATTATTATTACAAGATACGGTGTGACCGCTACTGAGTTTAAGCTCCATAGCTCATGTTGGGTCTCTACAGCGGGGGCAACGGGTTTTTTTCCCATATGGGCGACAGAGGCTCTGTCCAAACATCACAGCAATCTACCACACTCACGATATCACCCAGCCGATGAAAAGGACATAAAAGCCCATTACTCTAAGGTGTAATGAGGGATATATCACTTGATCTACGGAAAAAAAGTAATATTGTCATGCGAGGATATCAGAGCTAACTTACGCATCAGTCCGCCACACGAGGCAGCATCTGCAATATGATGCTGCTGTTGTTGGAGGGAGTGTGAAAGCGTGGGATCGGGGTGGGGAAGGAGGAGTTCAGAGTTCACACGAGCGGCCATTACAAGGGGTAATTCGATGTGAAGTGGTCTTAATATCTGGTGTCCGCTCGCTGAGCTTCGATTTCGGTCGCGGTTACTAGTTTCGTTTTGGATTTCCTGGCTTTCTCACTGTTTTGTCTTTCGCCTACCATGGCTACTATCAACGATTCCGTGTGATCATCGCTGATATTAGTGGCATCGCCTAGTTGTCAATGGGTCACAGGTTTGAATGGTAAGGTGGAGAGGCGCGATGGTTTTTGTAGGACATTTGTTTATAATTTCATGTGTATAATTGCATGCAATGATTCCCTAGTTGTCATGGTGACGCTAAGCTCCAATGGTTGAAGCTAATTCTCTACTTTTGAGTCCATAACTTGTGAATATTATTTTTCGCTTAATGTAGGCGGATTATACCTCTGGAAGTACTCTAGATCGTTATGACCGCAAGCTAGAGCTCTAGGTTGTCTGATCGTCCTTACCGAATACCCGCAGATATTTTGTAATACGATCCTTGGAAAATTAAATCAACCAATAGAAGCACAGAAATCACTGCCTCATGCCTGGCTTATCAAAGTGTCAGCATATGACGCTCGTTCAACCATTTACCTTCTCTTCCTCCATTTGGATGCCAGTTATTTGTAAACTGACCTTGGGGATCTTCACGGGTATCCAAATTAATATTGCCTAGGCAAGTGAAACACTTCTTTAAGTTCGATCAAATTGGTTCAGCTTGATATCATAGTCATAAATCCTGATTAAATTTCGTTCAACTGATCATCGATTTGACCAATATGGTGCTTATGAGCCAGGTTTTTTTCAAATGGGTGCCTCCATGACAGTTACAGAGACAGTTAACCTATTGATGGGTCAACTTTATCAATCGGGTTACAATTGTCTTCAGTAAGAACATGCGTATCTCCAACCTCTTTCATACATAAACTATGAGGTGGTCAACTGAACCACATCATCTGATGTATTTCATTATGTTTCGCTTTAAGTATTGTACATAAACATATTTTAGTGCCAATAAAAAAATCCATATTCAAACTTTGACCTGTCAATTATATGAGATCATGCCTGCCATGTATAGTAATCGGCAATCATGATCTGTAATTATAATCTATTATCATAATTCACATATTTTGTGTTATTATCTGTCCCTATCTATGTAATTGTTCGTTTTTCATCATCTCAATCTTAACATTGTCCACGCAATTTTTTTCCAATACCTGTGTTCCTGAATGATCCAGACTGAAAATAAATGCTGACTGCCCCTGTCCATCTTCATGGCGCCGTGCGCAGAAATCTATTCATGGTCGGAACCACACACCTTTTAATCAATCTTGAGTCAGGGTTCAACGAACCTATCGCACAAATGACACATGTTTGAAAGGAAATTTCGCCACCCAGCCAATAAAAACCCATCTGCCCCCAGACGATCCCACCTCCAGTGATAAAAGCAGGGCGCCGTCTGCCGATCAAAACTTAGCCGAAACTGAGTTTAGTTTCGGTTCAGATGTATCCGAAGCTTCGTTACTCTACATATCAGTGATTACCTGTTTTATCACACTATACAACGTTTCGACTGACAAGGTAAGCAAGCTTCTAACATCAATGATAATGGCCAATCATATCACGCCAGTTCTATTTTCGTGGGTACCTTCTTATAAGGGTAGAAATAATGGTTGACCGATATGAACGGCTTTAAAATCGTCTGGTGTATGTAAACTCGATACTCAACTGTGTCTGAACCGGAAGATATGTCGCCATATAGGTTGACTGTTACCATCACCACCACCATTATTATTATTATTATTAAGCTCCATAGCTCATGTTTGGTCTCTACAGCGGGGGCAACGGTTTTTTCCCCCATATGGGCGACAGAGGCTCTGTCTAAACATCACAGCAATCTACCACACTCACGATATCACCCAGCCGATGAAAAGGACATAAAACCCATTACTCTAAGGTGTGATGAGGGATATATCACTTGATCTACGGAACAAAAGTAATATTGTCATGCGAGGATTTCAGAGCTAACTTTCGCATCAGTCCGCCACACGAGGCAGCATCTGCAATATGATGCTGCTGTTGTTGGAGGGAGTGTGAAAACGTGGGATCGAGGTGGGGAGGGGGAGTTCAGAGTTCACACGAGCGGCCATTACAAGGGGTAATTCGATGTGAAGTGGTCTTAATATCTGGTGTCCGCTCGCTGAGCTTCGATTTCGGTCGCGGTTACTAGTTTCGTTTTGGATTTCCTGGCTTTCTCACTGTTTTGTCTTTCGCCTACCATGGCTACTATCAACGATTCCGTGTGATCATCGCTGATATTAGTGGCATCGCCTAGTTGTCAATGGGTCACAGGTTTGAATGGTAAGGTGGAGAGGCGCGATGGTTTTTGTAGGACATTTGTTTATAATTTCATGTGTATAATTGCATGCAATGATTCCCTAGTTGTCATGGTGACGCTAAGCTCCAATGGTTGAAGCTAATTCTCTACTTTTGAGTCCATAACTTGTGAATATTATTTTTCGCTTAATGTAGGCGGATTATACCTCTGGAAGTACTCTAGATCGTTATGACCGCAAGCTAGAGCTCTAGGTTGTCTGATCGTCCTTACCGAATACCCGCAGATATTTTGTAATACGATCCTTGGAAAATTAAATCAACCAATAGAAGCACAGAAATCACTGCCTCATGCCTGTCTTATCAAAGTGTCAGCATATGACGCTCGTTCAACCATTTACCTTCTCTTCCTCCATTTGGATGCCAGTTATTTGTAAACTGACCTTGGGGATCTTCACGGGTATCCAAATTAATATTGCCTAGGCAAGTGAAACACTTCTTTAAGTTCGATCAAATTGGTTCAGCTTGATATCATAGTCATAAATCCTGATTAAATTTCGTTCAACTGATCATCGATTTGACCAATATGGTGCTTATGAGCCAGGTTTTTTCAAATGGGTGCCTCCATGACAGTTACAGAGACAGTTAACCTATTGATGGGTCAACTTTATCAATCGGGTTACAATTGTCTTCAGTAAGAACATGCGTATCTCCAACCTCTTTCATACATAAACTATGAGGTGGTCAACTGAACCACATCATCTGATGTATTTCATTTTTTTTCGCTTTAAGTATTGTACATAAACATATTTTAGTGCCAATAAAAAAATCCATATTCAAACTTTGACCTGTCAATTATATGAGATCATGCCTGCCATGTATAGTAATCGGCAATCATGATCTGTGATTATAATCTATTATCATAATTCACATTTTTTAGTGTTATTATCTGTCCCTATCTGTGTAATTGTTTGTTTTTCATCATCTCAATCTTAACATTGTCCACGCAATTTTTTTCCAATACCTGTGTTCCTGAATGATCCAGACTGAAAATAAATGCTGACTGCCCCTGTCCATCTTCATGGCGCCGTGCGCAGAAATCTATTCATGGTCGGAACCACACACCTTTTAATCAATCTTGAGTCAGGGTTCAACGAACCTATCGCACAAATGACACATGTTTGAAAGGAAATTTCGCCACCCATCCTATAAAAACCCATCTGCCCCCAGACGATCCCACCTCCAGTGATAAAAGCAGGGCGCCGTCTGCCGATCAAAACTTAGCCGAAACTGAGTTTAGTTTCGGTTCAGATGTATCCGAAGCTTCGTTACTCTACATATCAGTGATTACCTGTTTTATCACACTATACAACGTTTCGACTGACAAGGTAAGCAAGCTTCTAACATCAATGATAATGGCCAATCATATCACGCCAGTTCTATTTTCGTGGGTACCTTCTTATAAGGGTAGAAATAATGGTTGACCGATATGAACGGCTTAAAAATCGTCTGGTGTATGTAAACTCGATACTCAACTGTGTCTGAACCGGAAGATATGTCGCCATATAGGTTGACTGTTACCATCACCACCATCATTATTATTATTATTATTACAAGATACGGTGTGACCGCTACTGAGTTTAAGCTCCATAGCTCATGTTGGGTCTCTACAGCGGGGGCAACGGGTTTTTTTCCATATGGGCGACAGAGGCTCTGTCCAAACATCACAGCAATCTACCACACTCACGATATCACCCAGCCGATGAAAAGGACATAAAGCCCATTACTCTAAGGTGTAATGAGGGATATATCACTTGATCTACGGAAAAAAAGTAATATTGTCATGCGAGGATATCAGAGCTAACTTACGCATCAGTCCGCCACACGAGGCAGCATCTGCAATATGATGCTGCTGTTGTTGGAGGGAGTGTGAAAGCGTGGGATCGGGGTGGGGAAGGGGGAGTTCAGAGTTCACACGAGCGGCCATTACAAGGGGTAATTCGATGTGAAGTGGTCTTAATATCTGGTGTCCGCTCGCTGAGCTTCGATTTCGGTCGCGGTTACTAGTTTCGTTTTGGATTTCCTGGCTTTCTCACTGTTTTGTCTTTCGCCTACCATGGCTACTATCAACGATTCCGTGTGATCATCGCTGATATTAGTGGTATCGCCTAGTTGTCAATGGGTCACAGGTTTGAATGGTAAGGTGGAGAGGCGCGATGGTTTTTGTAGGACATTTGTTTATAATTTCATGTGTATAATTGCATGCAATGATTCCCTAGTTGTCATGGTGACGCTAAGCTCCAATGGTTGAAGCTAATTCTCTACTTTTGAGTCCATAACTTGTGAATATTATTTTTCGCTTAATGTAGGCGGATTATACCTCTGGAAGTACTCTAGATCGTTATGACCGCAAGCTAGAGCTCTAGGTTGTCTGATCGTCCTTACCGAATACCCGCAGATATTTTGTAATACGATCCTTGGAAAATTAAATCAACCAATAGAAGCACAGAAATCACTGCCTCATGCCTGGCTTATCAAAGTGTCAGCATATGACGCTCGTTCAACCATTTACCTTCTCTTCCTCCATTTGGATGCCAGTTATTTGTAAACTGACCTTGGGGATCTTCACGGGTATCCAAATTAATATTGCCTAGGCAAGTGAAACACTTCTTTAAGTTCGATCAAATTGGTTCAGCTTGATATCATAGTCATAAATCCTGATTAAATTTCTTTCAACTGATCATCGATTTGACCAATATGGTGCTTATGAGCCAGGTTTTTTTTCAAATGGGTGCCTCCATGACAGTTACAGAGACAGTTAACCTATTGATGGGTCAACTTTATCAATCGGGTTACAATTGTCTTCAGTAAGAACATGCGTATCTCCAACCTCTTTCATACATACATAAACTATGAGGTGGTCAACTGAACCACATCATCTGATGTATTTCATTATGTTTCGCTTTAAGTATTGTACATAAACATATTTTAGTGCCAATAAAAAAATCCATATTCAAACTTTGACCTGTCAATTATATGAGATCATGCCTGCCATGTATAGTAATCGGCAATCATGATCTGTAATTATAATCTATTATCATAATTCACATATTTTGTGTTATTATCTGTCCCTATCTATGTAATTGTTTTTTTTTTCATCATCTCAATCTTAACATTGTCCACGCAATTTTTTTCCAATACCTGTGTTCCTGAATGATCCAGACTGAAAATAAATGCTGACTGCCCCTGTCCATCTTCATGGCGCCGTGCGCAGAAATCTATTCATGGTCGGAACCACACACCTTTTAATCAATCTTGAGTCAGGGTTCAACGAACCTATCGCACAAATGACACATGTTTGAAAGGAAATTTCGCCACCCATCCAATAAAAACCCATCTGCCCCCAGACGATCCCACCTCCAGTGATAAAAGCAGGGCGCCGTCTGCCGATCAAAAAACTTAGCCGAAACTGAGTTTAGTTTCGGTTCAGATGTATCCGAAGCTTCGTTACTCTACATATCAGTGATTACCTGTTTTATCACACTATACAACGTTTCGACTGACAAGGTAAGCAAGCTTCTAACATCAATGATAATGGCCAATCATGTCACACCAGTTCTATTTTCGTGGGTACCTTCTTATAAGGGGTACCTTCTTATAAGGGTAGAAATAATGGTTGACCGATATGAACGGCTTTAAAATCGTCTGGTGTATGTAAACTCGATACTCAACTGTGTCTGAACCGGAAGATATGTCGCCATATAGGTTGACTGTTACCATCACCACCATCATTATTATTATTAAGCTCCATAGCTCATGTTGGGTCTCTACAGCGGGGGCAACGGGTTTTTTTCCCATATGGGCGACAGAGGCTCTGTCCAAACATCACAGCAATCTACCACACTCACGATATCACCCAGCCGATGAAAAGGACATAAAACCCATTACTCTAAGGTGTGATGAGGGATATATCACTTGATCTACGGAAAAAAAGTAATATTGTCATGCGAGGATTTCAGAGCTAACTTTCGCATCAGTCCGCCACACGAGGCAGCATCTGCAATATGATGCTGCTGTTGTTGGAGGGAGTGTGAAAGCGTGGGATCGAGGTGGGGAAGGGGGAGTTCAGAGTTCACACGAGCGGCCATTACAAGGGGTAATTCGATGTGAAGTGGTCTTAATATCTGGTGTCCGCTCGCTGAGCTTCGATTTCGGTCGCGGTTACTAGTTTCGTTTTCGATTTCCTGGCTTTCTCACTGTTTTGTCTTTCGCCTACCATGGCTACTATCAACGATTCCGTGTGATCATCGCTGATATTAATGGCATCGCCTATTTGTCAATGGGTCACAGGTTTGAATGGTAAGGTGGAGAGGCGCGATGGTTTTTGTAGCACATTTATTTATAATTTCATGTGTATAATTGCATGCAATGATTCCCTTGTTGTCATGGTGACGCTAAGCTCCAATGGTTGAAGCTAATTATCTACTTTCGAGTCCATAACTTGTGAATATTATTTTTCGCTTAATCAACTGTCAGTTCATTGATTTCGATTACCCGCCAAATTGAACAATTCTTCAGTTATATGAATTGGTTGAACATTTGATCTCGGCAGGGATCGCGCAATATTTCTATATTTCTTCGATAAGGAATTTCCTGTGTGGAATATCGCACTGTACCTTGCTGTTTTCTTATGACTTTTCAGATTTGTGTGTTTCTCTTTTGCAGTTAGATGGCCGCCATAAGAAGTTTTATGACCGTTTCTGACAAGATTCACAAAGGATCTCTTTGGATAGAAACTACTCAGTCCTTCGGCGACCACCTCTCACTTGAGAATTATAATGACAGGGAGAACAAAGCAACTTTTCATATTTCAGATGTTAAAGAAGTGACTACTTTTGTGTCTCTATTGATTCCATTGACAGCAAAAGAACGAATAGCAATTTTGACTGACACGAAATGGCTTAGTGAAGGAATCAGCCTCCAAGTGGGAGAAACCTTGAAGATTGTCAACAAAAAAAATGTTGAGGGAGCCCGTGGTATTTTGAGATATAAAGGTGAGGTCACTGGTTTCGATGGTACCTATTTTGGGGTTGAATTACTGGGTGAACACATAGGCAAAGGATCGAGTGATGGTGAATTTCGTGAAACAACTTACTTTAAGTGCCACGATAACTGTGGTATTTTTGTACCTCTTACAAAAGTACGATTATTTGATGAGACCTTGGAATGTTCGAAATCTCAGCCAGCTCACAATCTCTCCAGCAAAGATCTTCAAAAACTCAATATACAAATCGGAGATAGAGTGGTTTGGCTGGATGACTTACGTCCAGAGGGCGGTGTTGTACGCTGGCTTGGAAAATTAGAGGATGCCAAAGGTGGCGAAAAATACCCAGAGAGAAACATAACAGCTGGGGTGGAATTCGACAACCCAATTGGCAAAGGGACTGGACTGTATGAAAACCAACAATTGTTTGAGGCCCGTCGGGATCATGCATCTTACGTACCTGTCCTTGGACTCATAAAAGAGACTGAATATTATGATTTGCCAGGTGTGTTTGTCAGTATGGATTAAATGCAAACAAGAACACTTGAAGCTCATTTTATTTGCCATAATCATGCTGTTGTTATCGCATATGTTAAGCTGCATCGTCGTGCTAAGATTGACATGAGTTGAATTGTCCACATCCTCCAACTCACAATCAACGCATCTTAGTTTGCAAATGATCTTCATCAAACAATAATAACTTGCATCACTGGGAATTTATGAGTGTAGAATCGTTAAATGTCTACTACTCTGTTCTGTAATGAGATGTATAGATGTTTTGAGGTTATCGCTTGTTATCAATGAGATTAACAGTTACTGTGTTTATAATAGCTGTTTTACTTATTAAAAGTTGAACATAAATATATTGTTCATTCTCGCATGTCCAACATTTAGCACTTTCACCAAGTGTCACAGAACTATATACATACAAGCTAAACTTCCCAACCAAACCAATTTGATACATACATTTAGACGATTGTGAAAGAAATACTGCTTGATAGGTGCACCCTTGCAATGTCTCCATGCTTTGCTATACCTGGCGCACATTTGTTCTGTTTAGACATGCGAACTGGGACAAAGATTTACAAACTGCCATCATGAACATTTGGTGATGCTGAATTGCTAGGGCAGAAATATTTTTCCCACCAAAGGCTTCCTGCTAAAGTTACTCAAATGCAATATTTACTTTGTGTTGAGAACACCAAATCATCCATCACACATATTGACGTCACACGCTATCCACGATGCAATGCGCAAAATCCGCCATTTTGTCGGAGGTGGAAATCTAAACAGTGATAAAACATAGTCCAAGGAGGCATACTCAGTTTTCTCCAATTTTTTATTGATATTTGCTAACAATGTAGGCGGATTATACCTCTGGAAGTACTCTAGATCGTTATGACCGCAAGCTAGAGCTCTAGGTTGTCTGATCGTCCTTACCGAATACCCGCAGATATTTTGTAATACGATCCTTGGAAAATTAAATCAACCAATAGAAGCACAGAAATCACTGCCTCATGCCTGGCTTATCAAAGTGTCAGCATATGACGCTCGTTCAACCATTTACCTTCTCTTCCTCCATTTGGATGCCAGTTATTTGTAAACTGACCTTGGGGATCTTCACGGGTATCCAAATTAATATTGCCTAGGCAAGTGAAACACTTCTTTAAGTTCGATCAAATTGGTTCAGCTTGATATCATAGTCATAAATCCTGATTAAATTTCTTTCAACTGATCATCGATTTGACCAATATGGTGCTTATGAGCCAGGTTTTTTCAAATGGGTGCCTCCATGACAGTTACAGAGACAGTTAACCTATTGATGGGTCAACTTTATCAATCGGGTTACAATTGTCTTCAGTAAGAACATGCGTATCTCCAACATCTTTCATACATAAACTATGAGGTGGTCAACTGAACCACATCATCTGATGTATTTCATTATGTTTCGCTTTAAGTATTGTACATAAACATATTTTAGTGCCAATAAAAAAATCCATATTCAAACTTTGACCTGTCAATTATATGAGATCATGCCTGCCATGTAGAGTAATCGGCAATCATGATCTGTAATTATAATCTATTATCATAATTCACATTTTTTAGTGTTATTATCTGTCCCTATCTGTGTAATTGTTTGTTTTTCATCATCTCAATCTTATCATTGTTCCACACAATTTTTTTCCAATACCTGTGTTCCTGAATGATCCAGACTGAAAATAAATGCTGACTGCCCCTGTCCATATTCATGCCGCCGTGCGCAGAAATCTATTCATGGTCGGAACCACACACCTTTTAATCAATCTTGAGTCAGGGTTCAACGAACCTATCGCACAAATGACACATGTTTGAAAGGAAATTTCGCCACCCAGCCAATAAAAACCCATCTGCCCCCAGACGATCCCACCTCCAGTGATAAAAGCAGGGCGCGTCTGCCGATCAAAACTTAGCCGAAACTGAGTTTAGTTTCGGTTCAGATGTATCCGAAGCTTCGTTACTCTACATATCAGTGATTACCTGTTTTATCACACTGTACAACGTTTCGACTGACAAGGTAAGCAAGCTTCTAACATCAATGATAATGGCCAATCATATCACGCCAGTTCTATTTTCGTGGGTACCTTTTTATAAGGGTAGAAATAATGGTTGACCGATATGAACGGCTTTAAAATCGTCTGGTGTATGTAAACTCGATACTAAAACTGTGTCTGAACCGGAAGATATGTCGCCATATAGGTTGACTGTTACCATCATCACCACCATCATTATTATTATTAAGATACGGTGTGACCGCTACTGAGTTTAAGCTCCATAGCTCATGTTGGGTCTCTTCAGCGGGGGCAACGGTTTTTTTCCCATATGGGCGACAGAGGCTCTGTCTAAACATCACAGCAATCTACCACACTCACGATATCACCCAGCCGATGAAAAGGACATAAAACCCATTACTCTAAGGTGTGATGAGGGATATATCACTTGATCTACGGAAAAAAAGTAATATTGTCATGCGAGGATTTCAGAGCTAACTTTCGCATCAGTCCGCCACACGAGGCAGCATCTGCAATATGATGCTGCTGTTGTTGGAGGGAGTGTGAAAACGTGGGATCGAGGGGGGGAAGGGGGAGTTCAGAGTTCACACGAGCGGCCATTACAAGGGGTAATTCGATGTGAAGTGGTCTTAATATCTGGTGTCCGCTCGCTGAGCTTCGATTTCGGTCGCGGTTACTAGTTTCGTTTTCGATTTCCTGGCTTTCTCACTGTTTTGTCTTTCGCCTACCATGGCTACTATCAACGATTCCGTGTGATCATCGATCATATTAGTGGCATCGCCTATTTGTCAATGGGTCACAGGTTTGAATGGTAAGGTGGAGAGGCGCGATGGTTTTTGTAGGACATTTATTTATAATTTCATGTGTATAATTGCATGCAATGATTCCCTAGTTGTCATGGTGACGCTAAGCTCCAATGGTTGAAGCTAATTCTCTACTTTTGAGTCCATAACTTGTGAATATTATTTTTCGCTTAATGTAGGCGGATTATACCTCTGGAAGTACTCTAGATCGTTATGACCGCAAGCTAGAGCTCTAGGTTGTCTGATCGTCCTTACCGAATACCCGCAGATATTTTGTAATACGATCCTTGGAAAATTAAATCAACCAATAGAAGCACAGAAATCACTGCCTCATGCCTGTCTTATCAAAGTGTCAGCATATGACGCTCGTTCAACCATTTACCTTCTCTTCCTCCATTTGGATGCCAGTTATTTGTAAACTGACCTTGGGGATCTTCACGGGTATCCAAATTAATATTGCCTAGGCAAGTGAAACACTTCTTTAAGTTCGATCAAATTGGTTCAGCTTGATATCATAGTCATAAATCCTGATTAAATTTCGTTCAACTGATCATCGATTTGACCAATATGGTGCTTATGAGCCAGGTTTTTTCAAATGGGTGCCTCCATGACAGTTACAGAGACAGTTAACCTATTGATGGGTCAACTTTATCAATCGGGTTACAATTGTCTTCAGTAAGAACATGCGTATCTCCAACCTCTTTCATACATAAACTATGAGGTGGTCAACTGAACCACATCATCTGATGTATTTCATTATGTTTCGCTTTAAGTATTGTACATAAACATATTTTAGTGCCAATAAAAAAATCCATATTCAAACTTTGACCTGTCAATTATATGAGATCATGCCTGCCATGTAGAGTAATCGGCAATCATGATCTGTAATTATAATCTATTATCATAATTCACATTTTTTAGTGTTATTATCTGTCCCTATCTGTGTAATTGTTTGTTTTTCATCATCTCAATCTTATCATTGTTCACACAATTTTTTTTCCAATACCTGTGTTCCTGAATGATCCAGACTGAAAATAAATGCTGACTGCCCCTGTCCATATTCATGCCGCCGTGCGCAGAAATCTATTCATGGTCGGAACCACACACCTTTTAATCAATCTTGAGTCAGGGTTCAACGAACCTATCGCACAAATGACACATGTTTGAAAGGAAATTTCGCCACCCAGCCAATAAAAACCCATCTGCCCCCAGACGATCCCACCTCCAGTGATAAAAGCAGGGCGCCGTCTACCGATCAAAACTTAGCCGAAACTGAGTTTAGTTTCGGTTCAGATGTATCCGAAGCTTCGTTACTCTACATATCAGTGATTACCTGTTTTATCACACTGTACAACGTTTCGACTGACAAGGTAAGCAAGCTTCTAACATCAATGATAATGGCCAATCATATCACGCCAGTTCTATTTTCGTGGGTACCTTTTTATAAGGGTAGAAATAATGGTTGACCGATATGAACGGCTTTAAAATCGTCTGGTGTATGTAAACTCGATACTAAACTGTGTCTGAACCGGAAGATATGTCGCCATATAGGTTGACTGTTACCATCACCACCATCATTATTATTATTATTATTACAAGATACGGTGTGACCGCTACTGAGTTTAAGCTCCATAGCTCATGTTGGGTCTCTTCAGCGGGGGCAACGGTTTTTTTCCCATATGGGCGACAGAGGCTCTGTCTAAACATCACAGCAATCTACCACACTCACGATATCACCCAGCCGATGAAAAGGACATAAAACCCATTACTCTAAGGTGTGATGAGGGATATATCACTTGATCTACGGAACAAAAGTAATATTGTCATGCGAGGATTTCAGAGCTAACTTTCGCATCAGTCCGCCACACGAGGCAGCATCTGCAATATGATGCTGCTGTTGTTGGAGGGAGTGTGAAAACGTGGGATCGAGGTGGGGAAGGGGGAGTTCAGAGTTCACACGAGCGGCCATTACAAGGGGTAATTCGATGTGAAGTGGTCTTAATATCTGGTGTCCGCTCGCTGAGCTTCGATTTCGGTCGCGGTTACTAGTTTCGTTTTCGATTTCCTGGCTTTCTCACTGTTTTGTCTTTCGCCTACCATGGCTACTATCAACGATTCCGTGTGATCATCGCTGATATTAGTGGCATCGCCTAGTTGTCAATGGGTCACAGGTTTGAATGGTAAGGTGGAGAGGCGCGATGGTTTTTGTAGGACATTTGTTTATAATTTCATGTGTATAATTGCATGCAATGATTCCCTAGTTGTCATGGTGACGCTAAGCTCCAATGGTTGAAGCTAATTCTCTACTTTTGAGTCCATAACTTGTGAATATTATTTTTTTCGCTTAATGTAGGCGGATTATACCTCTGGAAGTACTCTAGATCGTTATGACCGCAAGCTAGAGCTCTAGGTTGTCTGATCGTCCTTACCGAATACCCGCAGATATTTTGTAATACGATCCTTGGAAAATTAAATCAACCAATAGAAGCACAGAAATCACTGCCTCATGCCTGGCTTATCAAAGTGTCAGCATATGACGCTCGTTCAACCATTTACCTTCTCTTCCTCCATTTGGATGCCAGTTATTTGTAAACTGACCTTGGGGATCTTCACGGGTATCCAAAAATTAATATTGCCTAGGCAAGTGAAACACTTCTTTAAGTTCGATCAAATTGGTTCAGCTTGATATCATAGTCATAAATCCTGATTAAATTTCGTTCAACTGATCATCGATTTGACCAATATGGTGCTTATGAGCCAGGTTTTTTCAAATGGGTGCCTCCATGACAGTTACAGAGACAGTTAACCTATTGATGGGTCAACTTTATCAATCGGGTTACAATTGTCTTCAGTAAGAACATGCGTATCTCCAACCTCTTTCATACATAAACTATGAGGTGGTCAACTGAACCACATCATCTGATGTATTTCATTATGTTTCGCTTTAAGTATTGTACATAAACATATTTTAGTGCCAATAAAAAAATCCATATTCAAAACTTTGACCTGTCAATTATATGAGATCATGCCTGCCATGTATAGTAATCGGCAATCATGATCTGTAATTATAATCTATTATCATAATTCACATTTTTTAGTGTTATTATCTGTCCCTATCTATGTAATTGTTTGTTTTTCATCATCTCAATCTTAACATTGTCCACGCAATTTTTTTTCCAATACCTGTGTTCCTGAATGATCCAGACTGAAAATAAATGCTGACTGCCCCTGTCCATCTTCATGGCGCCGTGCGCAGAAATCTATTCATGGTCGGAACCACACACCTTTTAATCAATCTTGAGTCAGGGTTCAACGAACCTATCGCACAAATGACACATGTTTGAAAGGAAATTTCGCCACCCATCCTATAAAAACCCATCTGCCCCCAGACGATCCCACCTCCAGTGATAAAAGCAGGGCGCCGTCTGCCGATCAAAACTTAGCCGAAACTGAGTTTAGTTTCGGTTCAGATGTATCCGAAGCTTCGTTACTCTACATATCAGTGATTACCTGTTTTATCACACTATACAACGTTTCGACTGACAAGGTAAGCAAGCTTCTAACATCAATGATAATGGCCAATCATATCACGCCAGTTCTATTTTCGTGGGTACCTTTTTATAAGGGTAGAAATAATGGTTGACCGATATGAACGGCTTTAAAATCGTCTGGTGTATGTAAACTCGATACTAAACTGTGTCTGA
This sequence comes from Urechis unicinctus, assembly GCA_034190875.2. Classification (NCBI taxonomy): domain Eukaryota; kingdom Metazoa; phylum Annelida; class Polychaeta; order Xenopneusta; family Urechidae; genus Urechis; species Urechis unicinctus. Next base: position 65,106,074 of record CM067351.1, read on the forward strand.
ACCGGAAGATATGTCGCCATATAGGTTGACTGTTACCACCACCACCATTATTATTATTATTATACAAGATACGGTGTGACCGCTCATGTTTAAGCTCCATAGCTCATGTTGGGTCTCTTCAGCGGGGGCAACGGTTTTTTTCCCCATATGGGCGACAGAGGCTCTGTCTAAACATCACAGCAATCTACCACACTCACGATATCACCCAGCCGATGAAAAGGACATAAAACCCATTACTCTAAGGTGTGATGAGGGATATATCACTTGATCTACGGGAAAAAAGTAATATTGTCATGCGAGGATTTCAGAGCTAACTTTCGCATCAGTCCGCCACACGAGGCAGCATCTGCAATATGATGCTGCTGTTGTTGGAGGGAGTGTGAAAACGTGGGATCGAGGTGGGGAAGGGGGAGTTCAGAGTTCACACGAGCGGCCATTACAAGGGGTAATTCGATGTGAAGTGGTCTTAATATCTGGTGTCCGCTCGCTGAGCTTCGATTTCGGTCGCGGTTACTAGTTTCGTTTTCGATTTCCTGGCTTTCTCACTGTTTTGTCTTTCGCCTACCATGGTTACTATCAACGATTCCGTGTGATCATCGCTGATATTAGTGGCATCGCCTAGTTGTCAATGGGTCACAGGTTTGAATGGTAAGGTGGAGAGGCGCGATGGTTTTTGTAGGACATTTGTTTATAATTTCATGTGTATAATTGCATGCAATGATTCCCTAGTTGTCATGGTGACGCTAAGCTCCAATGGTTGAAGCTAATTCTCTACTTTTGAGTCCATAACTTGTGAATATTATTTTTCGCTTAATGTAGGCGGATTATACCTCTGGAAGTACTCTAGATCGTTATGACCGCAAGCTAGAGCTCTAGGTTGTCTGATCGTCCTTACCGAATACCCGCAGATATTTTGTAATACGATCCTTGGAAAATTAAATCAACCAATAGAAGCACAGAAATCACTGCCTCATGCCTGTCTTATCAAAGTGTCAGCATATGACGCTCGTTCAAACCATTTACCTTCTCTTCCTCCATTTGGATGCCAGTTATTTGTAAACTGACCTTGGGGATCTTCACGGGTATCAAATTAATATTGCCTAGGCAAGTGGAAAAACTTCTTTAAGTTCGATCAAATTGGTTCAGCTTGATATCATAGTCATAAATCCTGATTAAATTTCGTTCAACTGATCATCGATTTGACCAATATGGTGCTTATGAGCCAGGTTTTTTCAAATGGGTGCCTCCATGACAGTTACAGAGACAGTTAACCTATTGATGGGTCAACTTTATCAATCGGGGTTACAATTGTCTTCAGTAAGAACATGCGTATCTCCAACCTCTTTCATACATAAACTATGAGGTGGTCAACTGAACCACATCATCTGATGTATTTCATTTTTTTTCGCTTTAAGTATTGTACATAAACATATTTTAGTGCCAATAAAAAAATCCATATTCAAACTTTGACCTGTCAATTATATGAGATCATGCCTGCCATGTATAGTAATCGGCAATCATAATCTGTAATTATAATCTATTATCATAATTCACATTTTTTAGTGTTATTATCTGTCCCTATCTGTGTAATTGTTTCTTTTTCATCATCTCAATCTTAACATTGTCCACACAATTTTTTTCCAATACCTGTGTTCCTGAATGATCCAGACTGAAAATAAATGCTGACTGCCCCTGTCCATCTTCATGGCGCCGTGCGCAGAAATCTATTCATGGTCGGAACCACACACCTTTTAATCAATCTTGAGTCAGGGTTCAACGAACCTATCGCACAAATGACACATGTTTGAAAGGAAATTTCGCCACCCATCCTATAAAAACCCATCTGCCCCCCAGACGATCCCACCTCCAGTGATAAAAGCAGGGCGCCGTCTGCCGATCAAAACTTAGCCGAAACTGAGTTTAGTTTCGGTTCAGATGTATCCGAAGCTTCGTTACTCTACATATCAGTGATTACCTGTTTTATCACACTATACAACGTTTCGACTGACAAGGTAAGCAAGCTTCTAACATCAATGATAATGGCCAATCATATCACGCCAGTTCTATTTTCGTGGGTACCTTCTTATAAGGGTAGAAATAATGGTTGACCGATATGAACGGCTTTAAAATCGTCTGGTGTATGTAAACTCGATACTCAACTGTGTCTGAACCGGAAGATATGTCGCCATATAGGTTGACTGTTACCA